>JALBUQ010000054.1:0-155718 GCA_024364755.1 Pseudohyphozyma bogoriensis
ACTGTCCCGCCGCGCGCTCGCCATAACTCGTGCGAAAGTGTTTCTAGACATACAAACTTCTTGTGGAATTCTGTGCGAAGAAGGTCGTTTCTGAATATGGGAACAGAAACAGAGTTTCAAAACAAATTAGCAGGTGTTCCGTTATGCGGCTGAAAAGGTACAGAGGAGGAGGGCTGTTACTCACACGAACTCCTGCTTGGGCTTGTCTCCTACACCGCGAGCCTGGTTTTTGAAGATGACATCGTCGTCCCAACGCCTCTTGACGCCGAATGACGAGGCTCCGGTGGACGACGAGAGCGTTGAGGGCGTCGGAGAGGCGTTGTATCCGAGTGCAGCCTGAAGGTTCAACAGTGGGCTGTTTGAGAAGAAAGAACGAAAGGGTTCAGCATGGTACAATGGAAACATGACTGGTTGAGATAAGCAATGGCCAGATGAAAGGGGAATGAGCAACGCGAGGAGGCGGCACTTACTTGCCTGTCGCGATCTCTTCCTCCCGAGATGTCTGCTCGCTCGCGGCCTTCTCCCGTTCCTGCATAACCGAGTTCAATAAGTTAGCTAAACCGTCACTACCATTGTATCTGCGCTCGAAACGGTGCAATCGAGCACCGGCGCACGACTCACCAGCCTCTCCTTCTCCTCCGCCCTCTCGCGCTTGATCTTCTCCAGCTCCTTGAGCAGCTCTGCCGTCTCGTCCTCACTATCCTCGTCACTGTCCTCCTCCTCCTCGCTGTCGTCCTCACTCTCAACGGCCTTGGCCTTGCCTTTCCCCTTGTCGGCCTTGTCCTCGTCCTCCTCATCGTCGCTGTCGTCCGCATCGAGTCCGACGACGTCGACGAGGATCCTCTTCTGTCCCTCGGCGCCAGTGATGAGTCCGACGGGCTTGGCTGGCTCGTCGGCGACCTCGACACCGCGCTTAATCCTCGCCTGGCGCTCAGCCTCGAGCAGCTCCATCTTCAAGTCACGGCGGGAGATCTCGGCCGTCGACCCTTGACCGGCCTGCAAGCAGAGGGTCAGCAGTTGTCCATGTTCTCTGAGACAGTTTGAACGAACCTGGCGGAACTTGAGCCTGGTGTGGGAGGCGAGATCCTTGGCGGAGACGATGCGAGAGTTGGCACGCGAGTCCTTGCCCTGTGCGGGCTCCCATGTGGGCCTGTGAGCTGACGACTAGAGAATGAACACAATTAGTGGATGTTTTAAGATTGGTGCAAGGATTGACGAACCATTGGTGAGAGTTGTTGATGGAGCGAGAGAGACCCAGTGGACGGGCGCTGGAATATCGAAATACAAAAGCGAGTTGTATTGCCAATACAAACCCAGTTGTATTGGCCAATTCTCGCTCAAGTTTCAGGACGCGTCCAGGCTGCTCGTGTTGGCTTCCCACCTCGCTTCCCGGTTCATCGACAAGTATGTCTACTTTGCTCGAATCTCCCACCAAGAAGCAGCACGTCGCCACCGTGCCAGTCGCCATCGAGCCAGCCGAGCTGGGCCTCAGGGGCTCCTTCGCGAGGCAAGCCTCGACATCGCACGCCGACAGCATCCGCTTCGCTGCCACCAACGCTCGCGCCAGTAAGCTCCCTTGCTCGCTCCACCTTTACTTGCCCGAATAGAAACATATTGACGCGTCTCCCGTGCTCTCAGCCATCTCACAGAAGGCTCTTGGCGTCGGACCATCCGGTCGCGTCCTGGGCGCGAACCGCCAGCTCGGACGCGCGCAGACCATGCCGACACTCGGCTTCGGCGCCTCGTCGTCCACTTCCCAGATCTACACCAGCACGAACGAAATCAACGCCGCCGTCTTCAGCTCGGGAGGGAGCGCCAACCGCGCGAACGAGCTCCGTCCGTTCTGGGAGACGGGCAGCGACGATGGCAGCAGTCTCAGGGGCGGGTCCTTCGGCAGGAGTGCGAGCCTTGTTGCTGGAGGGAGTGGCGTGTTCAGCGACGAGACGAGGACGAGGGAGACCACGATGGACGACGACGCGGCGGACGGGTTCGACATGGACGAGGTCTTCGGTCAGGACTCGTTCAACGGCGGCGGAGGCGGAGGCGATTTCGGCGAATCTCACGACTCTCAGTCGTCCAACGCGACTGTCACCAAGTCGCTCAAGCGCGCGTTTGAGGCTCCTATCGACGACGAGGTTCCCAGCGCGAGCGGTGAGGACGAGGAGATGGAGACAACCGACGTCGAAGACGAGGTACCGGAGCTTCCGGTCAGTGGAAGGAGGTTTGCTGGGTCTGCGAGGAGAGGGTTGAGCAAGACTCAGAGCCTGCCGAACCACGTCTTCAGCAGCACGGACTTCTGAGGGGCGATGGTGGGGGAAGGGATGTGTATAAACGGGCGTGAGGGGAGGGGTTTACTGTACATCTTTAGACGCTTGATTTGATCATTCTTTGTTTTATCAGTGAGATTCCGTCAACAGTGAGAAGAGTGGCCGAGAGATGTAGAAAACAGAGGTTACAGAATGGATTGACATGGACACGTATGCAGCTGATGTTTCCTTCCCACGAGCCTTTTCAGCCTAACCACTCTGCCACCAGCTGGTCTTGCCCTCCTTTGTCAACGTTTCGAGCGTAGTAACGTCCTCGTCCGTGAGCCTCCACCCCAGGGCCTGCATGTTCTGCTCCGCTTGGTGCTTGTTTCTCGCGCCGCCCAGAGGTATGCAGCCCTTTGACATGACATAGTTCAAGGCCACGGCAGAGACCGCGACGTCTTTGTTGATTGAGAAGAGATCAGCTGTTATTTAGGTAGCTCTAGACTGGGAGGGAAACAGAGACCCACTCTCACGCTCAGCGATCTTCTTCATCGCCTCGATGAGAGGCTGGAGGTCCTCCATGGGGTAGTCGCTGAAACGACGGCCTTTGGGAGGTGGGTTCTCAACGGTGTACTTTCCAGCTGTGTGATGGAAGGCGCAGATTAGCACACGTGCGAGCCCAACCCTTCTTCAGCTGAGCGCCACGTACTCAGGCGACCCATTCCTAGCGGGGAGTAGGCGAGGGGCACGATGTCGCGCTCGTGACAGGCCGCAAGGAGCCCCGAGGTCTCTGGAAGGCTGCCAAGAATGAATGCAATGATGTGAGCGGGCAGCTTCACTTCGGAGTAGTGGAGCGGCGGTACAACAACGTACCGACGCAGGAGCGAAAACTCAATCTGGTTGCTCGACACTGACGAGAGAAACGTGTGAGGGCGCTGCCAGGACCAAAATAGCTACGTTTGAAGACTTACGAGGGACTCCCTCCTTCTTCAACGCCTCGTACATGGCGATGGTCTGCTCCGTGTTGTAGTTGGACACACCGACGGTGCGAGTCAAGCCGAGCTTGACGCATTCGGCCAACCCCTTGGCAATGGTGTTGATTGAATAAAACCAAGTCCAGTGCGCATGGACAATGTAGAGGTCGACCGTCTCGATTCCGAGACGTCCCAAGGAGCCTCGTAACGCTCCGACGATGCCTCGAGGGATCCAGCGGTTCAGGAACACCGGAACGGGGAACCTTGATATACTAAGTTAGCACTTTGATCTCACTCAAATAGAGGAAGTTCGTCCCAGACGCACCACTTGGTAGCGATGACGACGTCCTTGCGTTCGACCGTCTTGTTGTCCTTGAGGAGCTGACCGATGATCCGCTCGGACTCTCCGGCGCCATACACTTCAGCGGTATCGTAGAATCCCAACCCTTTCGATCCTAGGGCCTCCCAGACCTCTGTGGCTCCCGCCCTGTGCTCCGCCTCGTTGTACCCCCAGGTCGCCTTGCAAGCCACACAGCGGTCAGTATTTGGTGCAGCAATGGAGGTCGAGGGAAACAAATAGACTGTTACATACATCTCCCCAGGACCATGCTCCACATGCGAGCTGTAGGTGAGACCGTCAGCGATGAGCTCTCGTTGACCTCGAACGGTGTTCTGTCGTAAACAAACGAGGCGTGGAGGCTGGACTCACAGCGGGTACAGACACATCTCCTGCGGCACTCTTGAGGACGACCTTGGTCGCCGAAGTGAAAGTCTGAGCCGTTTTGAGAGAGGCCATACTTTGATGAGAATCGAGAGTATGGTCGGAGCAAAAGAAGGGGCGTCACGGGAGCCTCTAGTGAGAGGATTTGCGAGCGGCCGGGGTCGATTTTCGGTGCGACGAGTGAGGCCGACGAGAGCACCGTGTCATCAACGCTGCGAACGGACACGCAGGTTTTCACTCAGGGGATCAGCCAAAATCGCAAAATGAGAGTGCTATGTTAGCTGGTGGTCGGCGATGAGTGCTAAGCGTTTAGCACCGATCCGACGGCGGTCGACGAGACACGCGTTGTTGCCGCTGGAAGGCGCTCGACTTCGCCACGACATGATAGAGAGAAAACCACCAAACGCAATGCGAATTTTTTGTAATGAGTGACGCAGTGTTCAATTCTGAGGAGAGAAGCCAAGCACCGCTCGTTGCGACGGCCAGACGATGCTGACGTGGTGTTTGCTCTGGCACCACACTAGATCCCATGACCCTCGTTTCCATACAAACAATCAAACGTATGCGACCGTCACATACAGATGTCTCTACCTAGCCCTGAGAGTTACAGGGCCTCCACTCCGATCGGAGCGACTCCTTCAACCCAGTCTCACTCGCCGGATCTCCTCCCTCAGCTCATCCAAACTCGCCTTCAAGCTCACCGCATCCTCGAACTGTCGCTTTGCGTTGGCGTCCTCGACGTAACTCGACACCAAAGCTTCTTGTCTATTCGTTTCGTATCAGCTCACGTTCACCACCTCGCGGCGAAAGAAGCGTGTTCAGGACTCACTCTAGCAGAACAGCGAGCTTGGCCTCCTTCTCGTCAAGCTCGACCTCCACGCCCTTCTCATCCCCCAACAGCTCTTTCAAACTCACCACCGGCGGCTCCCCAGTACCGACCTTACTTTTGCCCTTCTTCCCCCTTCCCTCCAAGTTCTCTACGTCGCCCAACCCACGCAGCACCGCCAGCTTCTCCTGAAGGAAAAGCATTCCGCGTTGACCTATTGCTCGTTGTAGCCTGTCTTGCGAGCCACCAGGGTAGGCACCTTCGGAAGGGGCGAGGGGAAGTTGTCGAATACGTTTTGTGATGGTTTCGTAGGAGGAGAGGTTGGTGAGAAGTTGTTTGCGGAGGGTGTGGGCTTGAGAGGCGGAGGGAGTATGGGGCGAGGGTTTTCTGAAGAAGAACGGTGTTAAGCTCATAACTCTCACGTATTGAGCAATTAACGGCGCACTGGAGAGTAAGGACGAGCTCTTGGAAAGCAGGAAGGAGCTGAGAGATCTCCGCTTCGAGTGCGACGAGGACGGTGTAGAGCTTCAACCATGCTGGAGTGACCGAAGGCAGACTCTGCTCTTGTTGTCGTCTGGTAATTTTCTGCGGTCAGCATATTCCTTGAAAAGGAAAAAACGATTGGCGGACTCACAAGACAACATTGAGACAATCCCGACACAGCCTAACCTTCTTCCTCTCGTCCTTCTCCTCCTTCACCACCGCACCAGCCTGCCCTTTATTCATCTCTCCCACTACGCCCTGTAGCGAGTTGTCGACCTCGACCGGCTCGACCTCGACAATCACGCCGACGGGCTTCTTCTCCCCCGCGACAAGAACGCCCTGGTACTCGCACGTAAAGAACGTCGAGCATCGTTCTCGCCGCGTGGGTTTTGGAACGGGCGGAGTAGAAGAGTTGGAAGCTGGTGGAGGGAGGAAGTCGGTGATGGGGGAGGGCGGGAGGAAGCAGACAACGCGCCCGCAGAGTCGACAATGGTGACGGCGTGTCTTGAGACCGAAAGAAGCCCTGTTGACGATATACAACTAAGTTGAGAAGAAGCAAGCATGTGTACTTATGATTGCTCACATGCATATCGGACACCTCGTTGCTTCCGAATCTTCTTGCCATTTAACGATGCCCTGCTCAGCTGTACGAGCGCAAGTGGGGAGGTTAGCTCGCACGCGCACGCACTCCATAAACGTTGCGGTCCCAACGCAGCCAACCGTTGACGCACCTCTTTCTATGTCAGCCTTGTTCCCAGCTACCGATCTCCACAAGTCTTTCGCGGTCTTGTTGCGGAGTTCGCTGATGGAAGCGAGCCGAGAGAATGCGGTCGGCTGAGGAGCTGGCGTTGCCTCGACGGGCGGGGGGAAGTGAAGAGCTACGAGCTGGGTCACATGTGAGGGTTCAATGTTAGCTACAGTGTCAGCTTCACGCACAAGAAGACGCGTCCACACACCTTCTCCATCCTCCTGCCGAGCCTGCCCTCCTCGAGCTTCTTGCCGTCACTCTTGCCCCTCCGCTTGAGCGCAAACTCCTCTGTTCTATCTCTTCTGACACCTTGAGGTTGGAACCCACTCCGATACGGCATCCTCGTCTCCCTCTCGCGCGTCGCGGCGGCGGGTCCTGCGGTCGCAGGCGAGCCCGCACGGCCTCCATTGACGGCGGCGGAGGTCGACGCGGCTCCTGCTGGCCCAGGGGAGTCTACTCTGGTCGGTGTGGATGGTGGGAATGGCGAAGCGCCGGCTGGGACGGAGGAGAACGGGAACGCCGGGGGAGGACCGTCGCCAGCGGTGGGCGTGGCGGAGCGCGTCGACGGCGGCGAGAACGACGGGCGGACGAGGGCGGGGTTGAGTGACTGTGCTGATGCTCGTTTTGCTCTGTATGGCGTGTACGACGGCGACGACGGCGCGGACATGGCCACCGGCAGACTGAGCGCGGGCGATGCTGTACGAGCCAAAGAGTCGCACTGTTGACTGAGCGGCGTGAGCTCAGCCAATCCTAGCAACGTGGCCTCTTTTTTTCGCGTTTACTGAAGCGTACCGCCTATCTCTGCCTACTGTTCAAAGTTTGAAGCTCCTCTTTCGAATGCTGATCCCTTTCTACCTACCCGGATGATGTTTACGTGGTCCTCCGCCTCCTTCGCCGCTCTTAGTCACTGTTGACCAGAGCCGGCTGGATTTTGTCAGTGGAAAAGTATCACGAGTACTCGTACCTCGAAATGACTGGCTGCTGCCATCTTTGATCCTTGCCACGATCAAGTGCTTGAACACGTGGCTTGTTGTTTCTTCCTTCTTTGCGCGAGTCTGAGGGTCGGACTGTCCAGAACGAGTACAAGAGAGTCTATTCCGCAACAAATGGAGCCGAGTAAGCTGCCAAGTCCGTAGAGCATGGCGACGGTCGACTCGCGTATCGGCTCGTTGGCCGGGCTTATCGCTCGGAGCAAAGTCTCGGAATCTTCCTCCTGGCAGCGGCGAGGGCGGAGCGACTGCCGCCGGCATCGTTTCTTTGCGTTTGACCACATCCTCCTCCCACCTCATTTCTCACACCACTTCCTCCCACTTCTTTCATCGAAACATGTCTGAGCTCGAGCCTTCGTCCTCCAAGGGTGCCTACGACACCGTCCTCGTCCTCACCGCGCTGAGGCCGGCATCGCTCATGGACGACTTGAAGGCCAACTTCAAGGTCTGTTCACTTCTTACACAGACGTTATCCGTTGCTGATGGCCATCCCGTTGCTGATGTCCATCCCCTGCATCAGAACATCATCTACCGCCCCGACAGGACGGCCAGCGATGAGGACTTTGCCCAGGCAGATGTCATCATCACCTTCCTCCTCCCGCCCAACCTCAAGAACATCTCCCAGACCCCCAACCTCAAGTTCTTCCAGGGCACCTCGGCTGGCTATGCGCACCTCCCGCCTTCCGACTTCTTCAAGTCCATCCCCGAAGACAGGCAGATCACCTGGGCTCATGCTAGTGGCATCCACATCACGACTATTGGCGAGCACGTGATTGCATCAATCCTCATCCTTTGGCACAAGCTCCACCACCTCATTTTAAGGATGCGGGCCGAGAAAACTTGGATCAACGTGTTCACCGTCAGTCTCCATTCGGTTCCCGGGCTGTGAGGAGCGACGCGACTGAATGATGTGATGCGGTACAGGATCCTGGATTTGGTACCGGATTCATCAAGGATCTTCGTAACAAGACTGTCGGAATTGTTGGTGAGTCCCAAACCGTCGCCCATTTCGTATAGCGCGTCTTTTTGACTCCCGCGCTCCTTCCGCACCGCCCCCATTCTCTTCATGTTCTCTTTCTCCTCCTTCTCAAAAGGATACGGACACATTGGCAGAGAAGCGGGCAGGCTCGCTCATGCATTCGGTGCCCACATTCTCGCCATGAACAGGTACGGCACTCTGGCTCTCTCCCGCAATCCTAGGGCTGACCCCAACCCTTTTCAGGTCCGGAAAGAAGGCGTCCATCGGCGGCTACTTGCGTCCCGGAACCGGCGACGAGGAGGGCGAGCTCCCCATCGGCTGGTACTCGACCAACGACGCCGCCTCCGTCAAGGAGTTCGCGAGCAAGTGCGACGTCGTCGTCGTCACCCTCCCCTCTGCGCCCGAGAACAAGAAGTTCATCAACGAGGAGTTCTTCAAGGCGATGAAGGGCGACGCTTTGTTCGTCAACATTGGCCGTGGTGACACCGTTGATCAGGAGAAACTCGTTGAGGCGTTGCAGGCCAAGCCTGCGGAGGGAGAGCTGTTGGGTGCTACGGGATCCCTGAGGATTGGTGGTGCTTCCCTTGAGTGCGTCGTTGCTCTCTTTCTGCTCAACTGGGAAGGAAGCTTACAGGCACTTTTTGCAGTGTCACCGAGCCTGAGCCCCTCCCCGACAACCACCCTCTGTACACCATGGAGAATGTCATGCTCACTCCTCACATGTCCGGACTCGCCGAGTACGTGTTTCCCTACCAAAGCTTCGCACAACAAGATGGCTCACGTCTTTACGATTTTAACAGCACCTACGTCACCTACTGCATCGACATCCTCTGCCAGAACGTCCAGAGGCTGCGCGCCGGCGACAAGGGCTTGAACGTGTGGAAGGGCAAGGGTCTTTGAAGATAGACTGGCGGCGTTCAGGCTGTAGGGGTTCGGGTAGTTACTATACAGCTAAAAAAATACAGACTCGCAGAGTTTAGAATGCATTTGTGCAGCCGACGGCGCCTGGACCGGTCGAACAGTATGCCACGTGGTGATTCCTATTCTGCCTGGCTTTGTGTCCTAAGCGGCTCAATGCCCTCGATGACCCAGGGTGACATCAGATTGGTGCATCTATTGAAGTGAGGAAATGTCTCCATTGTCGTTGGTTCAAAACCACTACCATGCTGAACTGCGGAAAGGCGAGCACGTAAACTTCCGACATGGTGGGCGAATCCGTCGACAAAAAGGCCGGCGGGTATAAGTAGTTATCGCCGTTCGTGAACACTCTTTCTCTCTTTCCACTCTCTCACTCAGCTCGAAGATAGATAGTACTCCCGATCAGCATGCCTCTCGATACCCTGCTCGTGTTGAATGAGCTCACCCCGCCTTCGCTTATCGACGATCTCAAGGCCACCTTCAAGGCAAGTCTCCGACTTCCATTGTTCGCGCAGGCGCACTTTCCACACAAGAATGAAAAGATAACCTTCACTGCCCCTCAGAACGTGATCGTACGGCCGGACAAGGTCGGCACGGAGGATGACTACAAGCAAGCGGACGTGATCAGCGCGTGGACGTTCCCGGAGAACCTCACCTCCGTCGCTCAAGCGCCAAACCTCAAGTACTTCCAAGGGACTTCAGCGGGGTACGCCCACCTTCCCAAAACCCCGTTCTTCAAGTCGCTGCCGGAGAACAGCGACATCACGTTCGCTCATGTGGGTTTCCCCGAAACACGCACCTGGTGTGACAGCTGGTTGTTAATGCTCGACTTGGCAGGCGTCCGGAATTCACGTGGTTGCTATTGGAGAGCACTGCCTTGCCTCCATTCTGGTGCTTTACCACAAGCTCCAGCACGCGATCTATAGGGGGCGAGCGGAGAAGGAGTGGATCAACGTACACTCGGTAAGCAAGGTGGTGCCATGACTTTGTCCTTCCAAGGAGAAATCTGACTCATGAGCGCTCCTACGTTTTTGTCTGCAGGATCCCGACTTTGGCAAGTACCACATCAAGGGACTTCGTGGCAGGACGGTCGGCATCGTCGGTGAGTAAACAGCACCGACCACGTCACTCTCAATCCCCAAGCCTGCCGTTGTGTATCCTTCCTACAATCCTGATTCCCCCCTGTTTCCGTACCCTAGGATACGGACACATAGGTCGCGAGACAGCGAGGCTGGCGCATGCCTTCGGAGCACACATCATCGCTCTGTCTCGCTCCGGGAAGAAGTCTCCCATCGGCGGCTTCCTCATGCCCGGGACCGGAGATGAGCAAGGCGACCTCCCTATCGCATGGCACTCCTCTCAAGATCCCGTCCAAATCAAGGAGTTCGCAAGCCGTGCGGACGTCGTGATTGACACGCTTCCGTCTTCGGCGGAGAACGTGGACTTCATCAACGAGGAGTTCTTGAAGGCTATGAAAGGGGACGCGCTGTTTGTGAATATCGGAAGAGGAGACACGGTGGACCAAGAGAAGCTCGTCGAGGCTCTGCAGGCGACGCGTGGTGAAGGAGAGCTGGAGGGCGCGACTGGGACGCTGAGGATCGGCGGAGCCTCTCTTGAGTGCGTCTGCTTTCCTTCTCAAATTCCTTTCGCCATTACCAGGACTAAATCCCGCCTCATACAGTGTCACAACCCCAGAGCCCCTCCCGAAGGACCACGTCCTCTTTTCGCTGAAGAATGTGATTGTGACTCCTCACCTGAGTGGACATGACGAGTGAGCACGGAAGTTCCACCGAACCTTGTTCAAACTCAGACCTGTCTTTTCCCAGGAATTACGTGAAGCTGGTGACGGAGATCCTTCTGCGCAATACCGCGAGCCTTCGAGCGGGCGAGAAGGCCATCAACGTGTGGCATGGCCCATAGAGTTGCTGCAGCAAGCCAAAACAGGCAAAGTAATCGTAGAACACTAGAAATAGAGGTTTCCATCAAGTCTCAAGCCGAATAGACGGCAACATTGGTGAAACGTTGGGAAATCTCCTCACTGAAGGGGCGCTGACGTGTGTTGGAGGATAAACGACGAACGCATCACGGATGCATTATTCCAAAAGTCCGTATGATCTACAGCTGGTCCTACAGAAAGTCTATGCTACTACCATCTCTCCACAAATCAAAGCAAGTACGCTCCAGCGAACAGCAAGCCCAACGCGCCCGTCGCCCATCCAGCGCGAACCGCGGTCGACCCCGACGTCCTAGTCGAAGTCGTGGAGGCGGAAGCGCTGCCCGTCGCGGTGACAAGAACGGTCACGACACCGTTGTTGGACGAAGACGCTAGTGAGGAGGTGATGGTGACCACGTCAGCCGTCGAAGTTATCGTCACGAGGGACTCAGAAGAAGGGGACGCGGAAGAAGTACTGGATGAGCTGGTCGTGGTGTTCTGGGCGATGGTGGAAGTGGAATTGAGGGAGAGGCTGGAGGTGGTCGTAGGGGCTACTGAGGTCGTTCGTGACGTGGTCGTGGCTGGGAGGGTGGTGGTGAGGCGGGAAGTTGTCGACACGGGTGGCTCAGATGAGTTGGCCTGCGAACCTGGGTTGACTACGACAGCGGAGGTCGTCGTGGGAGCTGCAGTCGTGGTCTTCGCTGTCGTGGTGGCAGCACGTGACGTTGTTGACGAGAGGGCGACAAAGGCGTCGATTTCGAAAGGCCCAACGGAGGAGTAGACGTAGGAGGTGTTGGCCGAGTCCACAATTCGGATGTACTAGTTGCGATCAATCTCTGTCAGTCCTCTCCGCCAACAGGCTCAGCGCACAAAGACACCTACGTAGGTTTTCGTGGTGGAGGTGAGGGCGATTTTGGAGGGGAAGGCCAGGGACTCGGT
Organism: Pseudohyphozyma bogoriensis; assembly: GCA_024364755.1. Taxonomy (NCBI): domain Eukaryota; kingdom Fungi; phylum Basidiomycota; class Microbotryomycetes; family Chrysozymaceae; genus Pseudohyphozyma; species Pseudohyphozyma bogoriensis. Next base: position 11,760 of record JALBUQ010000054.1, read on the forward strand.
CTGAAGCTGGATCTGGGTTCCGAGCGAGATGTAATGACTCTCACTGATGCAACCAGAAAACGTCCGTTCAGTCAGCGCTTGTCCCACCACCTGCCCACAAACGCACTCACTCGGCCGAGTAGAGGAGGAAAGTCCCGACGATGGCGTCGCCCGCCTGGTAGTGCCAGGTCATGGTCTGGCCGAACGCCGTGGTCCAGACGGTGGATGCCTGGGGGTAGGTGAAGTAGATCGCTTGTACCGATGCCGCATAGCTGAGGAGCGTAAACACGGCGGCCGAAGTAGAGAAACGCATGGCTGGAGGAGAGTCGGAGGAGGCGCGAGGGTGACGTGTGGGAGGCGGCGGAGCGAGCAAGTAGTGGAAGAAGAGAGAGGAGCGAATAGTCACAGGAAGAGGCAGGACGACGAAAACTAACACCAAACACTCGAACCTCACGCGGGATGGAAGGCAGGACGTGATGCACCCGCTGCGCCCGCTAGCGCGACCAGCCATCCGGCCCCTCCCAACGACATGACGCCGCGTGCGCCCAGTCTCACCACGTCTCAGAACTGCGAACACATGTCCGTTGGTGCAAATTGATTCACATCAAAAGTAGCCTCGGCCCAATTATCGACCGCGAGAGAGGGAGGGCGAGTTCCTCCGTGCGGTTCATGAGGATCGCGGCCTGGGAGAAGCGAGATGGCGCGCGGCACGGCCCACGGCATCGGTGCGTACTCTGCAGTAAATTCAGCATGGCCACCTGACGCTCCGCTCGATGTTCGAGGTCGGTATAGGAAGTTTTCAGGGTCGATGGCTGCTGGGCGGTGATGTGCCGAGGTGCAAAGGATGCGCTCCTGCCGGACTTGAGTGTCCGCTGCAGCTACTGTCGACGGGGCCTGGGCTCATCTTACGGCCGAGAGAATTTTCAGCTCACCTCAGCTGACTGCCCATTGACTTCGTACGTTGAACTCGATTCGAAGGTTGTGAAACAAAAGCATCGAAGAGTGATGACGTGGCGTTTTCTGTTTTTGGTTGGGCTCTCCGGATACGCCAAAAGGCCAGCTCCCCACATCAAAGATTTGCCCGGTTAGCTCAGTCGGTAGAGCACCAGACTCTTAATCTGGTGGTCGTGGGTTCGAGCCCCACATTGGGCGCTTCCTTTTTTTTGTTACTTTTTCGGCTGCCTTCTGCTTGGAAAGACGATGGAACGACGACAACTCTTCATCACTTTTTGCTTCAAAGAGCGATGAACAGCTAAAGCTGACTCCGCCCGACTTTTTCGATCGAATGTGCAGGTTCGCGAGAAGCCTGAGCCCTCGGCCACGTAACAAGGCCAGTTCGGACGTGTAACGTGGAGACTCTCCTCCTTTTCCATAAATCTATTCAATAGAGTGCAAATATAGACATCTATGCGATGGCAGCCTGCGACGACTTCCTGAAGGCGTCCAACGCCGCCTTTGCCTTCCCACCCTTGATGCTCTCTCTCGCCATCGCAACTCCCTCCTCTGGACTCTTCGCGACACCAGCCACGACGAGCAAAGCAGCCGTGTTGAGCGCGACGTAGTTTTCTATCGGGTGGTCGAGGGGGAGCTTGCCGTCGAGGAGGTCGATCAGGGTTTGGGCATTTTCGGAGGGGGCGCCGCCGGCGACGGAGGTGATGGGGTTCGTGGGGAGACCGAAGAGTGTTGGCGAGATCTCCCGTGGAGTGATTTGGCCGTCTTTCACTTCCCAAACCTGAAAAGGAGACAGAAGTCATTTTGTGAAAAGTAGAAAAAACAGGTAGAAATTGACAAACGTGAGTAGGACCGGCAGGACTGATCTCGTCCAGACCCTCGGCACCGCACACGACCCAAGCGTTCGTGACTCCCGTGATTTTCAGCGCCTCGGCAAACACGGGTCCAAGATAAGGTGAATGCACGCCAACAATCATCGCCTTTGGTTTGGCGGGGTTGATGAGTGGGCCGAGCGCGTTGAAGACGGTCGGGAAAGCGATGGCCTTGCGTACTGGCGCGACGCGGACCATGGCGGGGTGGTAGTTGGGAGCGAAGAGGAAGAGGAAAGGGGAGGCGGCGGCGATGGCTGGGATGGAGGAGGGGGTAAGAGAGGCGACGGGGCAGCCGAGGGAGGTGAGGATGTCGGCGGAGCCAGAGGACGACGTCGCGGCGCGGTTGCCGTGCTGATTCCGAACGATCAGCTTTAACCCCATGCAAAAAGTTACAACTGTGGCTCACCTTGTAGACTCTGCAACCTGCACCAGCGGCAACGATTCCAGCAGTGGTCGAGACGTTGAACGTGTTGTGGCCGTCTCCGCCAGTTCCGACGATATCGCACACGGGGCCCTCGCCGTGCTCTCCGACATCGACGGTGAGCGCATGCTTCTGCATGACCTCGGCACATGCAGCAAAGACTTCTGGCTGGCGGTCCTTGCCGGTGAGATTGAGGGCGGCGAGGAAGGCGCCCATCTGGGCGGGCAGCGCACCATCCTCAGCGGCGAGGTGCGCGAGCGAGTCGCGGACGTCGGCAAGCGTGAACGTCGCTGGCGAGGTGACGAGCTTCTTGAGCAGCGGTGCGAACGTTGTTGGCGAGAGCGGTGCCGTCGTTGGCGACAAAGGGTTGCCCGTCTTCTCCGGGACGCTGAAGAGTCAAGGTCAGGAGCTGTCGGGCTCAGAGCTCAGAGGAACACGCACTCGATCATGGCCGTCTCCTTTGTGTCTGCCATTGTTTCTCTGAAAGTGATGCGAGAAGTGAAGGAGAGAGAGGTAGTGAGAAAAGTGGAGGAGAAAGAGGGCGAGCTCCTCGCCGAGTCGCCAGGTTGACCTCCGACGAAAACAAGCCCGCGCTCTCGGCTGGCAGCACCTCCACGCCGTTCCCACGCACGCTCCTCGCCCGCCCATCTGCTCGCATGATGAGGCTCGCCGCCGTAGCAAGCTTCGCGCTGTGCCTGGCGCTCAGTAACTCGCTCGTCTCGGCGTGGCAGCTCAAGCTCGGCGAGCAGCGCTACGCCGGCCAGGAGCACCTCGTCGACGCAGGCGCGTTGGGCCTTCCGTCGACAGGCCTCGTCGCCGCGTTTGGCGACTACAACGCCGACCAGCTGCTCGACCTGTTCTTTCTCTCGTCCGACCAACGCTCGCTGTCCGTCTACGTCTGGGACCGAGAGGCGTACTCGTGGGTCGAGAAGGTCGAGAGCCGCATCCGCACGAAGAGCGACTTCATCATCGTCAACGTCGTGCCGGGAGACTACGATTACGACGGCAAGCTCGACGTCCTGTTGATGGGAGAGAAGAACCCGGGAGGATGGTGGGGTTCGGACGACACGCTCGAGATGGCCGTCTATCTCCAGAAGACTGACGGCACGTTTGGTGAGCGCATGGATCTTTCGGTTGGTGGGTGGGAGGGTCGTTTAGCTGATTACCTTCATCAACTGGCGAAGAACAACACGACGTCGGTTCATCGAGCCTCGCGCACCCAATGGCTTTCGACGCCACGGGCGACATGCGGCCTGACCTCCTTGGCTTCACGTACGAAGGATCAAAGGGCAAGACCCTTGTTCCCAAACTGTGGAAGAACGTCTGGAGTACCTCCAACAGCACGACTGTCTTTGATATGTGCGCTCACTTGACTTCGCCTCGCTCCCGAGCTACAAACTGACTCGTAGTGCTTCGCCTCGACCAAACAACAGCGTGGACCCGCCCATCGACTTTGGCTCCGCGACCTGCACCTTCCCCACTCCCCACTCAAACGCTTACATCGACTTGGATGGAGACTGTCTGGCGGATCTTTTCCTAATGTGCGAGGGATCGTCGCCAGAGCAGCCGACTTATCAGATGTGGACGAACGACAAGGCGGGAGGCTTCAAGCTCGCCAAGAGCGGAGCGTTGCCAAAGGGAACGAAGAGTGTCGGATTCGCGGACATGGGTGCGTTCACCCTTGAGTTTTCGCCAAACTGGCGGTAGTGAGGCTTGGCTGACTGAACGACAATATAGATCGAGACGGGACCATCGACTTGGTGATCACGACGTGCGACGACGATGCGTGCAGTATCTCGATCGCCTACAACTCGCAGATGCCACTCTGCACCAACTCGAAAACCCAGATTGAGGAGTGCAGGGATCCTGAGGCCCTCTGTGTCGCCGACAAGAACTTTGCGTTCAACTTCTCTGAGGACGACTCGAACCCCGTTTGTTTACCTTGCGTCTGATTTTCATTGTTCCTGGTGCTGACTTTGTTCTGCGTACAGGACTTCACCACAATCCCCATCACCGCACTCTTCCCCTCCAACACTCTCGTCACCGAATCCACCTCGTTCCGAGGCACCCTCCCTACCCCTCCAGCAATCGGCGACTACAACATCGACGGCTACCCCGATCTCCTCGTCGTCGTCTCGCATTCTGGGAAAAAGACAGCCAATATCCTCGAAAGCCGACCTTGCGACAAGGTCAGCTGCACGCCAGGGGAAATAGAGAAAGGGAGGAGGGCATTTAGAGTGAGGGCGGACGGCGCGGAGGCGCTGACGAAGATTGATGACGTGGAGAGCGCTCATTGGGTCGATATGGACGATGATGTGAGTTTGTGGAATTTGCTACCAGAAATGTTCGGAGCTGATTTGAGCGATTGACAGGGGTCGCTCGATATTATGGTCCAGAGGAGCGGGTCGGGAGGCTCGAGCAGACACGTTGTTTTCATCAAAAACAACTACTTCCACGACGCGTTCTTCCTCAAGGCGCTAGGTAAGACCATCTTTAGACAGAACCGAGTGACGAAGCTTGACCTTTTTTGTTTCACCAGTGCTGAATGGAGCGTGTCAGAACTGGTGCGAGCCCAAGGCGCAGGGAGAGCTGCGATATCGAGTGAGTGAAGTACCGCGCTGCTCCTGTTCAGTGAGCGCCACTGACTGTTGTTGACGACAGCCATATGGAGTGAGCTACTCTGGAGCTTCTTACAAATTCACCGTGTTGGATCCTACCGGATCTCGCAAAGCTACTCAGGGTGCGTTCTTCTTTCTATCCACGTCGACTTTGAATTAATGCCCGCATCCTTCGCAGTCGGCCAACTGCCCCAAACCTCCTACCTCTCCCTCGGCACTCCCTACTCGTACTTCGGACTCGGTCGAACGAACAACTACGTCGAGAACCTGTTCATCGGCTCGACGCGCGACCAGCCGGAGCACTACATCAACGTGGAGGGCTTGATCCCGAACTCGCAGGTCGTGATTGACCCGTACCAGCCCGACGGCCGCTTCGATCCCAGCACGTGGAGTCGGGAGCTGTATCTTCATCCCGGAGATTGGATCCCGTGGGTGACGCTCGTGTTGGGCGCGGCGATTGCTCTGCTTGGAGTGGTGGTGCTCGTCCTGCACTTTAAAGAAAAGGCGCGTCGTCATTTCGTTCTCCTCTACCTGTTTTCCGGCTAAGCTTACAATTATCTTCGACCAATAGAGAGAAGATGAAAAGGAAAAGAAGGCGAGGTTGTTGTCGTTGAATTTCCAAGCACTGTGAAGCAGAAGAAGCCGTCAACGACTCGTGTACATAGGCCCCCTCGCACCCCGCACCCCTGGCAGGATACCATTTGCTCCCCCTTTTTGCGCGTTTTTTGGAAGTGTTGGTTGTACGATACCCAGACTGGTGGAATCCGAGCAGACCGAGGAGGAGAAGAAGAAGAATTACGTACGAGTATACATTCCAAGAATTCAGTCAGACCCTTCCACCTTCCAGATCCAGGGCGTGGTGTGACCCGTTTGTCGAGGGCCACCGGCGCAGCGCCTCCTCCGCGCTTCCCCTTTGACCCTCCTCTCGCTCGTGGGCCGGCGCACGCTCCTCTCGTTTTACACCACTTTTTTTTTCGTGTGGCTCGTTGTGTCGCCGATCATCGCCACCCCGGACGAGGCGGTACCACCCTCAACTTTGCGTCGCTCTCGTTTCTCGGCTCGACAGCTGCCAACAGCGCTTCCTGCGCCACTGCCCGCTGCCCGTGCCTCCTCGCCTTGCCCTCCGACGCTCCGCCGCGCTCCGATCCGACTTGGCAGCAAGAGTGAATTGGTCGCGATTCGGGAATGAACAGGTTCAGGAGGAAGAGCGAGATCAAGCGGGAGGGCAGCGTGCGCAAGGCGTCCATCAGCAGCCCGTCGCTCATCTCGAGTCCGCCGCTCCCGCCCAGCATCGTCCTCCCCCAACCGAGCGACTTTAGGACGTCGCTGATCCTCGTAAGTCTAGATATTCTTTTGAGGGCACTCTGGACGCAGGTGGAAGGACTCTGGCGGGGAAGCATGTTGCGTCACGTTGCTGATTTCCTGCTCGTTACACCGTCGGCCCTCTCCCCCAAATCTATCATCAAACAGCCACACCTCGCCAAACGATTCTCCCTTCTTCGTAACGATGATGGCCAGCTCGTCAGCCTATCCGAAATGGAGTCTCACGTCGCGTACGTTGCCTCCCTTTGTCGGTCCAAAAGTCCCCAGTACGACCACGAGCGAGATGGGGCTGGATGACAGAATCAAGCGCGGTTCGCTCACGCTGGTCGTCTCTTTTCTGCACCCACAGCGACCAGCGGAAAGCAGGAAGGCTGACTGTGTATGAAGCTGAGGCCGTCATGGCCCAGTATCGCATGCAGTCCATGTACGAGGTGCCAGGACTCGGCTCGCCGCCGCTGCCTTCGCCTTCGGGCGCCAACCACCTCAAGCACGACTGGACGGCGAGGAGCAGCGCGATCGATGAGGAGGGCAGCGAGGTGGTGGGGATCGACGACGACAGAAGCGAGGTGGTTGGAATTGACAGGGACGAAACAACCTCGTACGCCTCGCAAGGCAGCTCGTACGGCTACGACTGGGACACTAGCGGGCGACCGCCATCCTCGTCGCAGTCGTCCGGCGTGCCATTCCCTTACTCCTTCAACTACGAGCAGTCATCACCCAACCCTTCGTCGTCGACCTCCGACTTCTCCTCACCTTCCTTGGGGCCCGCCTCGCCGTCCTTGGGGTTCAAACGCGGTGGAAACAGCATGTTCGGAGGCAGGGTCGCGACGATGAAGCAGCTCAAGATGTCGAGGAGCGGTAGCAGCACTTCGATCAAGTCCCAGGCGAGTGGAGGATCGAGACGGGCGCGAGCGAGCCCCAAGGAGGCGCAGGAGGGGGACGAGGACGATGCACGTGCAGAAGCGGGCAGCGCGGAGGGCGGAACGTCGGCGGAGTCGCATTCCACTGGCGGCAAGGGCAAGGAACGAGCAATCTCGCCAGAGGAAGAAGCGGCGATCCTGAACGACCCGAGATGGACATGGAGGAACAGCGAGGCCTCGCTGCCGTCGCTCCCGTACGTCGACGCCGTGGAGAGCACCCCCGTCCTGCACGATCGGCCCCCAACTCCACCTCCGACGTCCGCTCACCACCGAAAGGCTTTCCAGCAAGACCTCATGGACTCCGCCGGGCCAGTCCCTCAGCTCCCTCCCCTTGACTCGCCAATCCTCACCGCCGCCTCTCCTACGTTCCTCTCCGTCGACTCGGCGCTCGCTGCCGAAGCTGAGTTGAAACAGCCGGACACGGGTACGACAGCTGGCGGGTTGCAGCTTCCCAAGTCGCCGAATAGAGCGAGCTTCATTTCGAACGTCTCCAACAGGAGCTCGGGTTATGCTGGAAGCGTCTTCGACTTGTACGGCGGTGACGAAGAGGAAGAACAGACCGGCCAGCCGCGAGACAGCATCGTCAGCGAAAGCGTCCCGGAGGAGGGCGAAGCGGTGGATCCTGTTTTCCAGAGCGTCCCCGAGGAGGGCGAAGGCGTCGATCTCGTCTGGAAAGCCATCGACGATTTGAAGGCTATCCGACTATCCGAGGATTCTGACACCATCGATTCGGACACTCATCGGTTCTCCTTCGATTCTCGCCCATCCTCCGACAATGGCGAGCGCTCCACTCAACCGCTCAACTTCAACTCCACCCAACCTCTCAACTTGACCTCCACCTCCTCTTCCCCATTCCTACTCAACCACCTCCGCCCATTCTCGACACAACCGAGTCAGAGGTATCCCTCGGTGTATATACGCGACGAGACTCGGCTGCTCGAAGTCGCTCGAGAGCATAACGGGATCGCTGAGGAGGAGGACGGGCGATTCCTTCTTCGCAGTCCGTCGATGCCGGCTCTTCCAGAAGACAAGAGGGGAGTGAGGTTGACGTTGCCTCTTACTCCTTATTGATTCCGAGCGGGAGCGAGAGGGCGGAGCTGGGCATACCATTCGTTCTTTTGTTTATTGTAGCACCGTGTTCTTTCTCATGCAACCCCTTGATTACCCCCTTTCATGAACACTCCTCACCCCTCGTTCCTTTCAATTGCAATACCCTACATCGTGTACTCTTTCGCATCATTACTTTGCGGGTTGAGAACCTCTCGAGAACAGGTCAACTTGCACTGAACGCTTCGTTTGGTTGTTTTGCTTGAGAACTCATTCATTCCAATCCCTGCTCTTCTTTCAGTTACCCGTCAAGCTAGACGAGCATCTGTCCACCATCAATAACAATCGTCTGTCCCGTGACAAACTGCGACGAGGCGAGGAACATGAACCCCCTGAGAAGCGACACGTCAGTACGGTCTCCATCGGTGAAAACATAAGCGAAGCTCACTGAGCAATATCCTCGGGGTTTCCAGCGACATGGAGAGGGAGCTTTTCCTTCCAAGTCTTCATGATCATCTCCTTCCGCTCGGGAGGCATGCCGTCCCACAATTCCGTGTCGACGAGTCCTGCCGCGAAGGGTTGTCAGTCGGCTGCGTTGGGAAGCAAGCGCAAACCAAGACCTACCAGGAGCAATGGCATTGACACGAATAGGTGCAAGTTCAATACCTAGCCCTCTGGTCATGGCCTATAGGCGCGTGGGTAGCATCAGCGTCGAAGAGAAACCCCTGGGACAGGACACGCACCTCAACCGATCCTCCGACGGTGGTTCCCATGATCGCTCCGACGTGTGGCTTGTAGACCACAGTCCCAAGAGTGAGACTGATGGAGGCGCCTTTGTTAAAGAAGGGTTTGGCAGCCTTGATGAGACGCATGGTGCCGAAGACCTTGAGGTCGTAGGCCGACTTGGCGGCGTCGAGGTCGAGCGTGTCGAAGTTCTTCGTAAGCGCCTGAGAGTTGGGTCAGATGGGGTTAGTCTGCTATGAGAAGGCCGCTCTTCCGACTTACGCTGGCATTCCCAGCCGTGAACACTGATCAAATCGGGTCAGTTCGATTCCATCAACCACGTGTGATGTCTTACGCACCAATGTGGTCGAGCCCTTTTTCGCCGGTCTCATCAACCCACTTGACGAGTTCCTCGAGTTTCTCCGAGCTATCGAGGTCAATCGTTTTTCCAAAGACCTTGCCATTCGGGAAAGTCGCCTTCAAGCGAGCGACGGCGGACTCGACTTTGACCTCGTTGGACGAAGCGACGAAGACGATGGCATCGCGGTGCAAGGCGGCTTCGGCAGTTCCGAATCCTGCGCTTCACGGATCAGTATGCTCAGAGCGAGATAGAGTGGAGCTGACCTCACCAATGCCGGAGCTTCCGCTAGCATAAGACCAAGTCAGTCTTCAGTCGTTAGTCTCGTGCGACAGGATGGACTTACCCAACGACGAGAATCTTCTTTCCTGCGAGGGGATTGTACTTCGACATGATGGACCAAGATAGAAGGGATGAAGAAAAAGAAAGAAGGAGGGTCTGGGATCTCAAAGGTCGTTCATGCTACGCAGCTTTCGGGCTTCGGACGATCGGGCACCAGGCTGCCAGATTACGTGCTAAGCTGTTACTTTTTATAAACCCTTTGCATTGAGAACGTACCGGCGACATGTACGAGTTTGCAGGGTTTGCGGCGACAGGAGGGGGTTTTGTGGAGGAAAGTGGGAGTTGTGGAGGGCTATATGTGGAGGTGGAGCGTCCCCAACTCCGAGGCGAGCGAGCGAGCCGGTCGGGCGAAAACCGACAGGAGCAGGAGTTAGATTGGTGTAAAACTTGTATTCCTGGCAACACCATTACTGCGTCTCATCATGTCTGACCTCGTAACGCTTGCCACTACACGCCAGCACGCCACGTCAGCGTGAGCGCATCACTTGCGAAACCGAAACAAGACACTCACCGAATGCCGTACAGTCCCCAGTTGGTCTTCACCGCAACCCTCGGATCAAACTCTGCCACCTCCCACTTCTCGCTCCCAAACACGTTCTCACCGGGCGTCAACAACCAGTCAAACTCGCCCTTGATCCCCTCGCTCCTATCCAGCGCGACGACGTCCCTCTCCACATCCGCCGGCGAGAACCCAGTGCAGAACATGGCGCACTTGGTTTCAAGAATGTTGCGGATCGACTCGAGCCAGTTGGACTCGAGCTGGGTGATGCTCGCGTCCGTCTCGCAGGGGAATCCGAACCCAGGCGAGAACGCAAAGAACACGTCGAGGTAAGGGTCGAACGGTCCGAGTGAGTCGTGAATCTCGGAATAGTTGGCTTTGAGCGTGGTGAGGATGAGGTTGTCCGAGTCGGTGCGGGTGTGCGTTGGGACGCCGTAAGGCGACTCCTCGGCGGATTGGACCTTGGAGATGGAGGTAGGGGTGCGGGAGGAGGAGGTCGGGATGTGGGCTTCGGGGCCGACAAAGTAGAGGTGGAGAGGGGTTCGGGGGAAGAGGGCGGAGAGCTGGAGCATGACGTGCGAGGGAAGAGAGGATTCGGCACGTGCGCCGAGGATGATGATACGGACGGGGGTTGGTGGACGGGAGGCGGCGACTTCGCTGGTGAGTTGAGGAGGGTGGAGAGCTTGTCGCAGGGCTGTAGCAAAGTCTAAGTCTATGTATATTGTCAGAAAAAGGAGGAATAAACGCACCAACAAGAGAACGGAGACCTTCCGGGAGGAGACGCTGGTTTCGGAGAGTGTATGGCGAGTTTTCGTGCAGGACAGTGCCGATGGTGAGCGGGTAGGTAAGAAGCTTCGAGACGTGACGACGAGCACGTTCAGTATCGATCGAGTCGAAGCCTCGAGTGTAGAGGAACACGTCCCAGTTGCCCATCGAGACGGCCTCTTCGTAGGGCTGATCACCTGTTTTCCACCAGCATCAATTAGCTTCCCTCCTAGCTCGAAACCTGCTCATTCAAGACGACTTACCAGGCAACTTGAACTCTGTCATTTCCCTACCACTCCTCAAGTCGTGCTCATCCTCGTTCGCCTCCCTCAACCTCGGCCAGTACCTCCCCTTCTCCTCGTCCTCCGCCCACCGCTCCTCGGACGCATGAGTCGGGTAGCCACAGTCGGGGCACTCGAACGCAACGTGGACTTTCTCGTTGTACTTTTGCAGCGAGACGGGGCAGTACGCGAGGGCCTTGATGCGTTCCGACTTTGCGCGCATCTCGGGGAACGGGGATTGCGAGAGCGGGTGGAAGAGGTCGTCTTGCGACAGAGTTGCTGCAGCAGAAACACATTTTAGCACACTTTAGCCGTTGATTGGATCATTACGAGTAAGTAGGAGACTGAGATGGACGTACGAGGCGGAGCTGCCGGTTGCGGCTGCTTTTTCGAAAAGCCAAAGAGCGAACGCGTCGCCGTCGCGGTTGGCGAGGCGGACGGGCGAGCTCTCGAGATGATCCGTGTTGATCGTAGCATGATTCGATGCGAGAAGTGAGGTCCTCCTGCGGCGAAGGACGTGGTCGTTGGCGGGCAAGCCGACGCCGCGCGCGTTGCGTCGAGCTTGGGCCGGAGCACTTCGGTTGCCTTCCCGCCGCTTCGTGACAAATGTCTACTATCGCCATCCGACGCTGGACTCGACAGTGATGTCGTCTGCATACGAGACTGTGCCTTTCAGCAACGAGGAGCGAGCTTTGGGGCTGCTCACGCTCGCGCTGACGTTCCCGGCGGAGGTGCACGGCGACGACATCGCGGCCAAGCTCGCTGGCCTCCGTTTCACCCTCGCAGAGATCGACAGTTTTGTCGAAAACGACCTTCTCCCCTCTGGGGAGGCACTTTCTTTTCGAGTGCAGTAGTGAAGAACTGTACCGTGCCGTCCAGGATCACCGTCGGTGGCGCGAAGGAGGTGTCGTCGACCGGGCCAGATACTACTGGTCGCGATTACTGGGCTATGGAGAAAGGTGCTATGACGAGACTGATGAGCGTCGGAACAAGGACTGGAAGAGGATTAGACGCATGATCATGGACAAGGTGCGCCGAGCCATGACATCCTCCCGTCACCTTGTGGTCTCACCCTGCGGTGCTTAGATGGCCAAACGTGACAGCGGACACTATCTAACAGCTGGTACAGGAGAAATGGAAGCGGAAGGCGGGAGCGGAGAGAGAGCTTGCATGAGTACGGACGATGAAGAGACACGTGGTGGCTACACGGGCGGGTTCGAGCGGTGACGAGGGCAGCGTGGATTAAGGGAGCCAGAAGAGCTACCCCTCTTTTATGTAACTTGTATCAGCTTGGAAAAGAATCGTCATAAAGGAAAATTACCCCTTCACGCTCTGGAAAGCTGCAGCATCGCCTCGAGGGCATTGAAAGATTCATGGATTTTTGCCGTGAGAGAAGAGTGGATTGTGTGAGGAAAAATATCTTAGCCAGAATCTGCGAAGTAGCATGGGATTATATTCAAGGCGTGTCCACAGCCGTAGCCAATGGAGACAAAAGTGCGTGCCAAACATCGCCGCCGTCGGTCGCGGTCGGAGGACGGCTCGAGAGCAGCCGCGAGTCCGCCTACTTTTGTTTCCGTCCCCATCCTCGCGCCCACAAATATCCGGCACAAAGTCGCAAACTAGGTAGATGGCGGTCTCTGTATCCAGTTTAGGTCCAATGGTTGCTGACCTCGTCTCGTCGTCGCTGTTGTCGCTGTGTGCTCGCTCGCTTCTTTCGGTCTGGCAGTCCCGACCAAACACGATGAGCTTCGCTACAAAGTTCATCACCGGAGGCCTCGTCGCTGGAGGGTCAGTCCACCATCTCTCTCACCATTCTTTAATCCCTTCAAGCTGACCCACCACCGGCCACCATCCGATCGCAGCGTGACCTTCTTCTACTCGAACCAGATCCAGTCGACGACAACGCGACTCACCAACGACCTCAAATCCCTCTCCCAACAACTCACGACTCTCTCGACCCCTCCTCCCTCCGCCTCCGAATACCCGCTTCCGGTACCCGAACGACTGCCCTTCTCCGAAGAGGTCAAGGCGAGGGTGCGTTCGACTGGCTGCATTGTTTACGTCTGGACGAGGTCCGGAGTAGCCAAGCTGACCTTTTCATTGGTGTAATCGGAATGACAGTGGAACGAAAAGTTCATCTACGGCGTCACTGCCCTCCGGGAAACCAACTGGCCACAGGTCGCGTCCGAGACGTTCAAGTCGGCCAAGGACGGCGCTGCTGGACTGTGGACAAAGGTGGCGGGTGAGGCGGAGCCAGTAGTCGACGCCGTCAAGGAGGAGAAGAAGCTCGTGTAAAAGTGATGGGGTCTTTGGGGGGGAATGAGAAGCGTTGTGCCAGAACGGGCGTAGGTGCGGACTGGAGGGACTGGCGAGAGGGACGTGGGAGAGGTGGTCAGGAGGATCGAGCTCGACCTTTCTGCTTGGATTGCAGGTCCGTGCAAAGTTCTGCTTGGGGGTTTGACGAAAGGGGGAGGAGGCCACGTGATCCCTTCGTCACGACCTGGCGCGTGCACCGCGAATTCGCCGGTCGAACTCGCGCCGCCGCCCTCACTCTACACTCCTCCCCTTCCCCTCCTCTTCCTCCTTCCTTCCACAACCTCCTCAGTTCCAAAGATACCATGCCTCTCGCCATCGACCTCCCCCGATCCTACCGCTTCTCCCACCTCTCAGCAACAGCATACACGCACGAGATCTACGACGCCCTCCAAGCCGAACACATCTACTGGGGCCGCTACCGCTCTTTCGGGATGATCGAGAGACAGATCCAGAAATCTCACAAGTACGTCGTGATCGTGAGGGTTCGAGAAGATGGAGAGGAGGAGCTGGCGGGGTTCGCGAGAGTGATCTCTGATGGCGAGGAGTGAGTTGCCGTAGCTCTTTAAATCCGACGGTTCTCCGATACGGTGGTTCTTTCTCGTACTCATATCCAACCCATTTGTATAGTGTCGCTATCTTATGTGACGTCGTCGTGCTGCCGGCACACCAAAGGCAAGGACTCGGGAAAGCGCTGATGCTGGAGTGCATTCACAATTCAGGAGGCGAGGGACCGATGGGGAGCGAGCACTGGCGGTGGGTGTTGTGGACAAAGTTGGTCATTTCAGCTTCTTCTTCGTTGGATGTAAGCTTTTGCTTATAGTTTGAGCTTTGCAGAGACGCGCATGAGCTGTACCGAAGGTTTGGATTCGCGGAAGCGCAGATCCCTCGCTCTATGGAGAGATGGGGACCAACAAGAGAGCAGATAGTCGAGTAAAAAGTGAAAGTCTTGTAGTGCCAGGCACAATAATTGTGTTTTGCCGTGACCTCGGTCGTGTTAGACTATCACGAGCGTCTCACACCTTGACGGAGGGTTGGAGGATGCAAGTCGATGGGGATGCTTTGCAGTGGGTATGCGACAAAATCGATGGGGGTAAATGTTGAGAGGCAGAGGGTATACAATGTCAGAAGAGAAATCTCATGAGCGCAAAGATGAAGCTGTACGTCATGAAAAGTCTGGTTAGCGCCTGCACCGCCTCCGGATCCGCCAGGCAAGTGGGACAGTGCTCACTTCAACAGTGCTCCAGCGACAATGCTCGACTTCATCCTGATCAAGTTTTGAACTATCAGCATCACCTCCAAGGTGCAGTTGAAAGAAATGACGACAAACTCTTGGTTGAAGAACGTCCCGCGCCAGAACACGAAGACGATGAACGGGAAGAAGAAGCCGAGGCAGAGGCCTTTAAGCTGAGAGACCCAAGGACCAGAAGTAACTGGAGATGTGAAGTGCGTGAGTATACTTCTCTTACACGAAAAGATGGAACGTGGCGAACCAGTGCTCGCAGGGCTCGCTTGAGAAGACAGCCCTTCCATCCACTGATCCTCCAACGCCCGGACGTGCTCATCCTCATCTGTACCAAGGAGGATGCATGAGCTTTATATGATAAACATTGTAATCGGAAGGATGAGTGGAGACGCACCAGCTCCAGCAGGCAACGTAGCAGCAGCCGACGCCCTGAACTCCTCCCTCATGCTTGCAATATCCTCGTCCGAGAAGCCTGCGTCTCGCAAACGATCGAAACCCTGTAAAGGCGTGATTTGCGATGTCTATCAAAGCTCATTTAGGATCAGCACTCATCCTCTGCCTCCCGTCAGAGCCACGTCCTGTTAACTTACCTGAACGCGCTCGCCCTCGATTTCGTCATCCTCCATGACCTCTCCAACCGAACAATGTAGCCACACCCGATTATCCTCCTCTGCTTCCGTCCCCTTCAGCCCATCCCAAGCTTTCTCCTTTGCTTTGCCCTTCCCCTTGCCCTTGCCCTTGCCCTTGGTGTCCTCGGCCTCCTTCTCATCTCCACCGCGTACGTTGACGCCAATCTCGCGCCCAACCGCTTCCAGCCCTTCCAAAAGGAGCTCTCCACCTCCTTTGCTCTGCTCTTTGACTAATCTGGCTCGTCGGGAGAGGAGTTGGACGGTGTAAGGGACGAGGAAGATGCCGTCGGTCAGGAGCCGGCCGAGCTGAATGAGTCGGAGCCGCCGTGGTCGACCGTCTACGTTGAGACTAGTGAAGAATGGTTGTCAGAAGGTGGGCTTAGTGCTGGAAGCTTCAGAAAGGCCTACTTGGGCCGGAGGAACCTGATCTGTTTACGACGAGCACGTAAACAAGGGTTGGTCAGCTGGCTGCGTCAGTCGTGCACACGCGCGTTAAGGCACAAACAGGACAATGTCGTGACTTACTCTTCGTTTTACTTCTCTAACGGTAGCCTTCTCTCCGACCCAGAGGTCCAACAAGTCCTCCTCCCCCTCCGACGTGAACCTCACGCTGAAGCTCATGCCCGTCGGCGCGGCGCCCTCCATCTCGGCCTCCTCATCAACTGCTTTGGCCTTTCCTTTTCGTGCTGATGCGAGCCGTTCTAGTGCTGATTGCAGCCGTGGCGGTGGGGGGTAACTCGGACTGGACGACGATGAGGACGAGCCGGGGGTGGTGACGGGGAGCGGGAGAGAGTCGCGCTCGGGCGGGGACGAGGTCGCGAGCGGGAGGTAGGACGATCCAGACATTCTCACTGTAGTGAGTTTCGAAGGGTCTGGCACCGAGATGGAACTCTCGAGACGATCCAAACTCGAGATGTCGACGGCGAGAGACTGACGGCGCGCGCCGAGGGGCTCGCGACTTGGCCGGTGTGCCGCTGCTGCACGGTGAGCTGTTCAAGTGAGGGCAAACGAGCCACGTTGAGTAGATTGGCCACTATTTGAACCTGTACAGACACTCTTGAACAGCTCAGAAGCCTTGCTGCTCGCCGTCATGACCACTGAACTCTTGTCCGCGGATCTCGTTCGACTGACACGTGTGCTTTCGTTTACCATGGCTTTCCATTACAGCAGTAGGTCCAGTTGGCCTCACTCATGCCCTCTTCGAGTTGCCACGACGCTATTTTCACCATGCGAGCGATAAGGACGGAACCCGGCGTTATGCGGAGCTGAGTTCGCGCGCGGCAACTCTCGAGGTCGCGGCACGTCCAGCTGTTTGATCGCAAACCACATCGTCCTATTCGTCGCTACCTACACAAAGTGCCACGGTCAACCGTGACAAATCCATCATGGTCTACAAGCTCAGCCCCAACGTTATCGCTACTTCTTCGCCTCCGTTCGTCATCTCTCGTTCAGCTCTCGCAATCGCCGGTGCCGAAGTTGCTGCACTGAGCCCGGGCTGACGACAAACCACTACACCACACACAGAATTCCACTGGCTGGCCAATGGGGAGCCCAATACGTGCCGACAGCCGAGAAACCGTTGATCAACCTCGCCCAGGGCGTGCCGGGCAACCCTCCACCAAAGGAGTTTATGGACCGACTTCAAGCAGCGGCGGCCGATCCTCTCACGACCGGGTACGGAGACCTCAGGGGCGATGCTTCGCTCAGGAAGGAGCTGGTCAGGGACGTCAACACGGTGTACGGCGCGCAGGTCCAGGAGGATGAGTGCTTGTTGACGGCGGGCTGTAACTTGGTCCGTCGTTTCCGTCGTGATTGGGCTCAGGAGTTCGCTGACGAGGATCTTGTGAAGGCCATCTACGCTGCATTTGTTTCCCTATGCAGTGCTGGCGACGAAGTCATCCTGCCATCCCCGTGGTACTTTAACAACGAGTACGCCTACCCCTCCAGCTCGTACGAATTCCGCTACTCACTTAAGACACTTCAAACTCTAGGATGACTCTCGCCCAGCTCGGAATCACCACCGTCCCACTCGTCTGCGAAGCACCCCTCTTCCTCCCCTCCCCCGCCAAAGCTGCCTCCCTCATCACAGAGAAGACACGTGCGATTGTCCTCGTCACCCCCAACAACCCCACTGGCGCCATCTACCCTCCGTCGCTCATCAAGGAGTTTGCTGAGCTCGCCAAGGAGCGTGGGTTGGCGTTGATCCTTGACGAGACGTATCGCGAGTTTATTCCGGAGGGCGCGAGGGCACATGAGCTGTTTGCGGATGATGGATGGAAGGACGTGCTGATTCAGTTGTTCTCTTTCTCGAAGTGAGCCAAGGATTGATTTATTTCCAGTCAAAGCTCCTGGCTGATCGTTCATGTTTCAGGTCATACGCTATCCCTGGCCACCGACTAGGCTCCATCATCGCTTCGACGACGCTGCTGTTCGTCCCTTCCCTCCGTCGCACTGCCACATCGTTGACCACCCCTCTTTTCCCAACCCAGTGACCACCTCAAGAAAACCCTCGACTGTCTCCAGATCTGTCCCGCTCGACCAGCGCAACGAGTATGCGAGTGGGCCATCGAAGGCACCAGGAAATGGCGCGAAGGCGTGCGAGACGACTTGGTCGAGCGAGGCAAGCTGTTCACGAGCTTGCTCGTCGGTACGGGCTGGGAAGTCGGCACTGTCGGTGGGTATTTTGCGTATGTGAAGCATCCGTTTCCTGGAGCTTCGTCGGAACTCGTGGCGTCCCGGTTGGGTTCCAAAGTCGGGATCGTCGTGTTGCCAGGTGCGTTAGCTTTCAATAGTCTGCTTGATGAGTGCGCAAAGCTGAATCGTTCTCCTACAGGCACTTTCTTTTCCAAGCCTTTTGAAGATGTGAACGATGATCGTTACATTCGTTTCTGTAAGCTGCTCCTGACGACCCTCGCCGCAAAACTGACCACGTGTCATCCTCCAGCGATTGCCAACGTTTCTGCCGAGACGCTCAAGGCTGTCCCAGCCAGACTGATTGCGTTGAATGACATGTGGAAGGACTTTTGAAGAGGTAAATAGATGAATTGAGGGTATAAAGTACGATTTGTAGTCGATTTTGAACAGTGACGGTCCATCAAGATTGCGTTCTAAACAACTCGTATTTAACCCAAGAGAGCCCACTAGCAGCGGGATCCATGCAACTTTGAAAGACTTTGAAAAAGCCGTCAGATTTATTTTGCAAATCGAAACACTATCGGACACAGTTCCACCTCGCTGGAGGAGATCGCCGAATGTCCGAGGCTTTCGCACCTGACCTTTGACGAGCTTGGCTCCGAGTTCCCTTGCCCTCCTCCCACGACTTGCGACGTTTACATCCAGTGTTAATCTAGCATGAGACTAAAGGAGGCTTTTGTGGTCGTTACCGTGAGTTCTTAACGATTTTCCAGCACTTCCCAGCTTGACCTAACCACCTTCACCAGGGCATCGTTGTCGCGTACTCGGGCTTCCCTTCGTGGGCATGGTTCCACCTCGTCCCACCACCACTCCCACTATTCTATTATTCTCTATCTCTTTCTACTCGGCACCTCCCAATCCCCTCTGTCAACACCGTGCTCGTCACCGGCGCGTCGGGGTCATCATCGCCGCTCAAGTACTGCGAGGACGCGACAGAATGGGAGACCTCAAAAGGCACACTGCTCATCCTGAGCTGTGATCCTGGTCGTAAGAGCTGGAACACCGTCATGGGCCCGCTCAGGGATCCGGCGCCGAGAGGCGTTTTTTGGGTCGTCGATCCGGCCGAGGAGGTTCCGAGGGGTCGAGAACTTGCGTTGGCAGGATTCCCTGATGGAAGCGATTTCCATCCATTGGGAATCAAAGTTTGGCATGGAGGGAATGGGGGCCATTCGACGTCGCCCGACACGGACACGCTCTTCGTCATCAATCACCAGCGTCACGCGTCGACTATCGAAGTCTTCTCGCTCGCCTCGTCCCTTCCGTCATCTTCCGATACATCTTCACACTTAACGACAACCTACATCGCTACTCTATCTCATCCCTCCTTTATCGCGCCCAACGCCCTCGCTCTCACCTCGTCAACCTCGTTCTACCTCACCCAGGACCATCGATTCACCCGCCGCGACCCCTCGATCCTCGGCACGATCCTCAACCTCGTCGAAACTGTGGCCGCTCTCCCACTAGGGCGAGTTGACCACGTCACGTTCGGTCCTCCCGCCGCTGGCGCTGAGGCCGGAACAGATGACCTTGCGAGCAAGCCGGCGCCGCAACCACGTGTCGAGAGTTTCGTCGCGGCGAGTGGGATCCCTTTCGCCAACGGCGTCGTGCTTTCAAGTGACGGAGGAGTTGTCGCTGTTGCGTCTTCGACGAAGCGCCATGTAAGGATCTACGACCGCGACGTTCTGTCGAACGAGTTGACACTCGACACGACCATCGCGGTCCCGTTCCACGTCGACAACCTCTCGCTCGCGCCTCGCTCTTACCTCGACTCTTCGATCAACGGGAGTGCGAAAGGAGATGTCTTTATTGCCGCTGGACACCCGCACTACTTCTCTCTCCTTGCGACAGCGAGGAACAAGACGATGGCGACACGTCCTCTCAGCTGGGTCGCCGCCATCTCGCCTCGCTACGGCAGCGCCTCGTCCACTCCTTCGGCTGACGACGATGAGCTCGCACCATACCCAGCGACGAAGCGAGCCTCAAGTCATCCAGCGTGGGAGGTCAAGACGCTGTTCCAGTCGCACGGACGGGGGGAGGGCGGGTTCGGGATGAGCACGACCGGCGTTGTTGGCACGAGTGCGGGGAAGCGGTGGTTAGCCGTTTGTGGACTGTATGAGGATGGACTGCTGCTAGCTAGGGAATCATGAGCTGCACTTTTAGTTCGAAAATCACGCTGTGCCGTGAGGGAATAAGCCAGGGCCACGTGGACTGGTCCAGACAGGATGGCGTCGGCGACGGATGGTTGCTTGAGACAATTCGTTTTCTTTCTCTCAACTGACTACTGATGAGCAACCGCAATGTACACAAGTGTCTTTCTTAAAATCCTTTAGTTGCGGTTGAGGATCCAGAGCTGGAAGGCTGTTTGGAGGGACGGCATTAGTTCCGATCAAAGACTTCAGCGATGTGAAAGACGCACCTCCACTGGCAGCAGCGATTCCAGCAACGGCGGTAGCGACCTCGGTCGAGACGTTGCCCTCGATGATGCCAAGTCCAGCACTGTGGGGACGCGCCGACCGGTTAGTACCGTGAAACTCAGCGGGCAAGCAGTGAACAAGGGACTCACGCAAGGATGTCAAGGATGTCGACAACAACACCGACCTCTGGAAGAACAGGGCATTCAGTTTTGAGTCTTTGTTAGGCCGATTAGAACTCGGGACTCACGGAGGGCACGGGTGACGACGGCGGCGGTCGAGTCGCGGAGGAGGAGACCAAGGGCGATGTCACGGGCACCTACATACGCACGCACGGTATCAAGTCAGCAATTCTTTCCTTCCACGATCCATTCTTGTTCCTTCTCCCTCCATCCCGGCTTCAACCGAAAGAGCGCCGAAAGAGCGCCGACTGACCGGTAAGACGGATGGCGTTGGTGGCCTCGACGGTGGAGCCGGCCTTGGTGGTGTTGGCACCGACGGAAGCACCGGCGCTGGCGCCAGTGGACGACTTGTTGGCAGAGAAGGCGAACGAGCGCGAGGCGTATGCGGCCGGCGCGAAGAAGGCAGCCAGACCGGCACCAATCTTGATGATGGAGATGGCGTTGATGGGCGTCGACGAGGCGTGGACGGTGAGGAGGGAGTAGGGCGACGAGAGGGCGGACATGGCTGGGGAAACTGGTGTAGCATTCGAGGGTCAGCTCGTGCGCGACCGGGGCGACGACGCGCCTCGGCGGAGACTGAATGAATGTGGGGTACGCGGTGAGGGATGGTGTGAGGCTTACGTGGAGCGGAGGGTGAGGAAAGTAGTGCGAGAAAAGTAAAGTGTAGAGAGTTGTTGGCTGAGGGCAAGGGTGTGGTTCGAGGTCAAGGGACGGGCCTCAGGGTCTCGCGAGAGGATGGGCGCGCGAAGAGTGACGTTTGGGGAAGAGCGTCAGACTCAGCTGATCGGGTCTCGCACGCCTTTGCCCCTGTGGCTTGCCCGGCCCGCTTCTCTTCTCTGTCAATTCTGATACCCATTTTCTTACCTTCAATTACTGCTGTAATTCTGCTGGAAGCCACCTGTCTACCGGCAGTGAACTCGTGTAGTGATGCGCCGACGCGTAGGTACAAGCCGAGAGCTCGTCGCACGTTCTTTACCGATTCGCCAGCACGTGTACGCTCGGCATCCTGTCGTAGATTCGCTTTCGTATGAAACATCTGAAAACTGATGCTCAAGCTCTATCTCTGCCTTATCATCCTCAAATCATCTCAATCACATCCTCCCGATCCGGGTCTGTCGGCTCTCGATTGCGAAACAAACACTTCGTCGTCGATGTCCACGGCCCTGAGGCTCGGTTCCTTACCTTGGTCAATCAGAGAAATACATGGACAAACCACAACATTTTTAGAGCTGTCTCAAAAGTCAGCGCTGGTACGGCTCCTTTCCCGCCACGATCCACAGAGCCCAACCAAGTAGTGACGTGGCCTTCTCCGTTTCCTGGCTAACAACGGGCTGCGTCTAACCTGTTTCAAACCAAGGTCGTGTGCCAGCGTAGTTCCTCGATGTCCAAGCCATCCAGACCGTGACAACCGCCTGTCGATCCCACCTTGCTCACACGATGGTCACCACTGGGACCTGGCCTGGTCAAGGCGCGGAAGAGGGTCAACGAGCCAGCGGAGCGTCACTCGCTTCTCGTCCGAGCATCGCGATGCATTTCATCTCGTTTGCTCGTTTCCTGTCTCTCTTTCACTCCTACCACCACCTTGTACTCTCACAACCAAACCATCAACAATGACCAAAGAAGCCTCCGACCTCAGCAAGGGCGACCACGTGTCGTACGGCCCTCTTCCCTTCCTCGCGCGACGTTCCCACCTAACGAGGGCATCTTCTTTCAGCTGGAACTGGGGTGGCGGAAAGCCTTCTGGCACGGTCCAGGACGTCGTCGAGGACCACGCTGAGATCAAGACGAGGAACGACAACACCGTCTCGCGCGATGGAGGTGCGTCTTTTTCTGCTCCGAGCGACGTAGGCCGACCGACGCTGATGCGGGGTGCGTGTAGACGACGAGAACCCAGCCGTCAAGCTCAAGGCTGATTCTGGAGTATGTTCAGCTTTCTTCAACTCATCCTTTGTCGGCAGCGAACCATCGCTAACCACACAGTCGCAGAGCTCCGTCATCAAGAAAGCGTCCGAGCTCAACGGCGTGAAGGAGAACGAGACCGGCGGTAGCGGAGGCGGTTCTCAGAGCAAGGAGGACTCAGCCGACTACGAGATGTCGGAGGCGTCGGCGGAGCCTGAGCAGTCGGCTCAGCCAGAGAGTTCGGTCGAGCCTTCTGCCGAACCCTCCGTCGAACCCTCGGTCGAGCCCTCCGCTGAGCCCTCCGCTGAGCCCTTCGCTGAGCCAGAGGACGACTTCATCGAGGAGGACTCGGTTGAGCCTGAAGCGTCGATGGAGCCAGAGGAGTCGGCGGAGCCCACGCCCGCGCCAGAGGAGGGCGGCGACGAGCGCGTTGCTGATGACGCTTCCGCTTCAAGGCCATTCACGCGTTCTCAGGGTAACGTGGACGAGGAGTGAGAGAGAGAACAACAAGTCAACAATGTTAATATAATTTATCGTGAAGCTCTACTTTTCGATGACCGCGATGCGCGTGTGGTTTTACTTGTCGTCGAGAGTTTCTCGTCGTCGACCTCGAGCTTGGTCGTCTTGTTGAAGTATGGCGACGTCTGACGAGACCATATTCGTGAGCGTCAAGGTCACCTAATGCACTCAGGCAACGATCTCACCTCTTCTTTCACGGCTGTGCGCGGCTTTTTGAAGTGCGGCGAAGTCTGAGCAAGAGACACGTCATCAGCGCTGGGCATCGAAGACGAGCAAGCGATCGCCCGACTCACAAGTCCCTCAACCTCTTCCCCCTCGTCGTCCTCATCTTCATCCTCTTCCTTCGCTTTCCTCTTCCCCTTGGCAGCGGTGGCCGCCCGTTTTGTCGCCTGCTTCCCTCCGTACCCTGAAGGCAGTTTCTGGACAGAAGCGATGACGGCGCTAGTCCGTCCTCCCACAGTGATGTACGTGATGGGCACCACTTCACCGGAAGGCTAAAGAAAGGCGGTCAGCAATCTAGCCTTGCAGGAGCGAGCGCCATCTCTGCACCCACCAAAGTAAAGTTGTTGTCCTTTTTCCCCTTGTTCCACCGCGACGAAAACAGCCAGTGCTTTGGGAACAGCGAAGCCTCTGCGTCGACATCCGTAGCCGTGACCACCACGTCTCGTATATTATCGTGGAGTGTCTGGACTTCTGTTGAGCTGAGAGCCGAGGACGGGTGGGCGGGGTGCTACGGAGCAAGACCTGTCAATACGTGTCCACGCCAGAACCAGATTGAGACGGACGAGACGCGACTGGAAGAGGATCTCGTCCACCATCCAATTCCCGATACCACATAGAGGCTGGAGAGGAAAGTCAGCCAATTATGCTGGTGAAAGTCGGGGAAACAGACGCACCCCATTCTGATCGAGCAGGACGGCCTTGATCGGCGCGTGTCGCTTCTCCAAAGCTTCCGCCAAAACCTCCACGCTCGGCATATCAAGCAAAGGATCCGCTCCTACTCCAATCCCGCAATCAGATTCTTGCCTCCAGTGTCTCCTTCGGCGACTTGGCACACGTACCAAGCAAACTGAGCGGCTCCATCGCGTCCGCGTCCTCCGCCTCGACGAGCTTGATCCTCCCCAACCTCCTCGGGTCGCTGAATGCCCATTCGCCAGCCACACTTTCGTCGCTGTTGGTGAACGTGATGACCATTTTCATGTATTTTGGCGGCCACACGCCGTCATCCTCTGACTTGGCACGGGGGACACGGTACGCCGTCGAAGCCGTGCCTCGAACTAGTTAGGGATCGGTTAGTACGAGAAAGAAAGGCACTGAGGAAGTGAGGTCTACTGTGGAAGTTGCCGCTCATGCCAAAGTGGAAGAGCACGTTGACGTTCGACGACAGTACGAGCTTTTGACGATCGGGGGAGCGTCAGCTGGCTGTGAGGCTCTCTTGAAGGAAGAAGACTCGCGAAGCTACTTACATAAAAGATCTTTCCTTTCCTCTTGACTGACACCACTTTCTTTCCCTCACAGTTCGTGATCTGAGGTCGTAGACGCCACTCTGAACTGATCAGCTCCGCTTTGATCGGCCAGCTCCACTGCTCTTCCAGCCAGAACGAGGGAGAGTCACGTACGAAAGAGGTTTCTGCTACACTCGAGAAGACGATGGGGTCCTCAGAGATGTCGACTTTGGAGATGGTCGTCCCGACGGCGAGCCTGGCGATCGCGGTCGGTCAAGGTGTGGGGGTCAGCTCTGGCGTGCGACAGCAGGGGGAGCCATGGGAGGTAGTCATACTTTTCCAGACGCCTTTTTGCTCTTTCTACTTCTGGTAGTTCTGGCATAACTTGATGTGAAAAATACAAAGTGACCGCGAGAGCAGAGTGTTGTTGACACGCTGTCACTATGGGATTCGCCCGCCAGACAAACAACCGGGGGCTTACGCGAGGCTAGCGCGAAACAAATAAAGGCGCGGGCGCTCCTCCCCCCCAAGGGCGAACGAGGGCCAACGACGTCGAGTTCCCCCCTCTCGCCCGCTCGTCGCATCCGCTCGAATCTCGCACTTGTTTGTGCGTACTTCACACTTTACACTACATCTCGCCGTACACTGAACTTGGGCACCCGTGCGGCGTCGCAGAACCGTCTCTCACCGACTCTCAACCCCGCTCGCAAATATGTCCACCCGTACGCCCCGCCCGCGTCCTCAGCCCTCGCATGCCCCAAGCTGACCTCGCCCCGTGTTTCTTGCCCACATTCCTTCCACTACCTGCGTCGACTCGCCGTGAATCGCGTTCCTTCCGCGCCTGCTCGCCACCCACCCAGCTGCTGGAGGAAAGACTGGAGGAAAGGGAGGCAAGGGAGGCAAGGGCGGCAAGTCTGGAGGCGACTCAAAGTCCCAGTCGACCCGTTCCCAGAAGGCTGGTCTCCAGGTCAGTCTCGTCCTCCTCTCTCGCTTCCTCCCGCCCGCGAGAGGTCCCGGTGGTGTTTGTTTGCGCACCCTCCACCCCCGACGTTCCGACTGCCAGTCCCCCTCGGTCGCGCATGCCTCGAGTTCGGGGTATAAGGGCGTCAGCTCGACAGGGTTCACCTTTTAACGATATGAAGAGTTTGGATCTGGTCAAAGGCGGACGCGCTAGGTCACTCTGGCCGTGGGCAGCGCGACGCGTCGAGGAGGTCACACCTTCCCTCCATCCGCCAAACAAACCCACGCCTGCCATCACTCTCGCGCTTCCCTCGCCTACACGCCTGCATTCCACACTTTGAATGTGGTCAAGAGTGATGAGCTGACTCTCGACTTTCTCCGGGTCCAAACAAACAGTTCCCCGTCGGTCGTGTCCACCGTTACCTCAAGCTCAAGACCCAGAACAACATGCGCGTCGGAGCCAAGGCTTCCGTCTATGCCACCGCCATCCTCGAGTACCTCACCGCCGAGGTCCTCGAGCTTGCTGGTATGTCAAAGTTCCCCCGTTCCTGCCGCTCTCTGGCTCCACCTCTGGACCGCGCGGCGCGTTCCTCTTCCAAACAATGTGATGGTATGCTAACCCGCGCGCGCGCTCGCCTCCAGGTAACGCCTCGAAGGATCTCCGTGTGAAGCGTATCACTCCTCGCCACTTGCAGCTCGCCATCCGTGGAGACGAGGAGCTCGACTCGCTCATCCGTGCCACCATCGCCGGTGGTGGAGTTCTTCCTCACATCCACAAGGTCCGCCTCCTTCCGTTCATCAGCTCTTGCATCTTCTGAACGCGTCAAAAACTAACTCGTACTCGATTCCTTGCTCCACAGAACCTCATCAAGGCACCTGGAGAGCCCCAGGCCGCCGCCGCGCCCAAGAAGTAAACAAACAAACGCGCGAACCGCTCTCGCCTTCTTGGCCCGCCTCCCTTATTCTGTGACCTTCGTATTTCTCGACTCGCTTATCTGTTATCACCCCTCCTCCTCTTTATCTCTCTCGGACCTACAATCCCCTTCCGCTCCCTTCGTAGACTCTAAACACTCTCCCCTCCTCCACCTCGCTAATCCCACCCCTCCCCGTCTGGTCCCGTGCTGGTGTAGGTGTTTGTTTACGCGCCTCGAAGTGTATTTTAAATCTCGATACCCCCGGGCTCTGAGGATACTGGGAAGCCCACTGTTTGTTTCTGAGGGTGAGTTGATCGGAACCCGTGCTTCGTCCACTCTCGATGGAAACTCGCCGACCGGGTCGGACTTGGCTGGGCTGAAACGACCCGACACCGCATCATCTTCGAGCGAGCGCCCCTTTGCTTCCCGTCTCTACACTTGTCACTCCCCACAAATGCCCACCACGATCGAGGACCTCCCACGGGAGGTACTCCTGCACATCCTCGACCTCCGCACGTCCCACCTCTGGATCTGGCCGCGGTACTCGACCCTGTCGCAGCTCTCGCTCGTGAGCCGCTCGTTCCGCGTGCCCGCCCAAGCGCTCCTCAGTCGCTCGATCTTCATCAAGCGGATGCACACGGCCACGAGTCTGATCGAGAGTGGCGGAGGCGATCTCGTGACGGAGGAGGTGTCGCTCGCGGGGAATTGGGGACTAGGGGAGAGCTTGGGGCTCGTGGGAGGCGTGGTGGACAAGTGTCGGGGGATGAGGACGCTCAAGCTCGATAGCTTCTTCTCGCCGTTTCCGGTCGAGATGCTCATGTCGCCGGCGTTGAGTAGTGAGCCCCCATTCCTCTTACGAAGCGTGCGGGATGGGAGTGGCGTGTGTGGAGCACCGGAGGGTGGTGACGCTGACACGATGCTTTTCCTTCCCTCCCTTCCCTTTCTCACACGAATCACCAGATCTCACCTCTCTGGACCTCCAAAACGTCTTAGACGTGCACTACCCCTACACCTCGGCCTCCCTCCACCTCCCCTTCCAGCTCACCCACCTCCGCCTACACAACCTCGGCCACTTCAGCCTGCACCTCCTCACCGCGATCCTCGCCTCCCCCTCCCTCACCCACGTCACGTTCTCGATCCACCCCGCGAGCGTCCAGCTCGACCAAGACCTGTCGCACCACTTTGACCTCGCGAAATCGGTCACGCACTTCACGACGACGCGAGTCCCGCCCGATCTGGCGGAGCAGACGAGGTTGCAACACCTCTCGCTCATCTACACTCCGGATCACGACTTTGTTCCAGCGTTGGAGACGTTGAAGGGGAAGTTGAAGGTTCTCGAAGTACCGGGGTTGGGGTCGATGGAGGTGATGATGGAGGCGTTGGCGTTGCCGGCGTTGGACAGGCTGGAGGAGTTGGAGTTGGCGTCGGAGGAGTGGGTCAAGACGCTGCCTGGGTGGATGGAGTTCATGAGGTTGATGGAGAAGAGGAAGATCAGGCTGAGGTACAAGCATTTGCCCGAGCGGTGAGCGTGGAAGAAAAGGCGTTGTGATTCAGGGAAACCACGTGGCGTAGAGAGAAATGAGACTCGTTATTGCAATCGTTCCTTATTCCCATTTTTGTTTGGTCCAGTCGTCACGAATAATAAAGAAAAAGCCTCCCGCTGGATCGTCATCAAGAACCTCAACTGATTGCCCTCCGTAAACCAAACTCGTCCTCCTTCCTAGATGGCAGTCCATTCACGAAAGGACGCTGTACACCTGCGAGTTCGAAGCCTGCTGGCTCGAACGAAGTCGAATGGCCTGGTGAATATCACAGTGTGAGTGAGCGTGACAGTTGGTCAAAAGTGTTACAAAGAAACGACGCACCTTGTCGGCCTCGCGAGTGAAGCGACAGATGGCCGCGAGCGGGTCGTCGGGAGGAAGGCGGTGGCACTGATGTCGGGACGGGAGTGGGCAGAGAAGGAGATGAAGCGGAGGATAAATTAATAGGGTTAGATGAAACGATGTCGGGCAACGAAGAACGGGAAGATGCGACGGAGCAAGGTCAGCAATACTAGCGAAGCTCAAAGCAGTGGTGGAGAAGACCGCACCCTTGAAATGTGTTCACGGATCACCGACGGTCGCTTGAACTGATCACGATCCCTTCCTCCCTTTGTAAACGAGAACCCACTGCATCACCAGCTGTCAGCTTCTGCCCCCCTTTGGCGACCCACGTGTCAGTACGCACCAAACACAGCCTTGCTTCCCCTTGACTTGGCCTGTCGCGGACCGAACGTCAGCCATCACGTCAAGCAATAAAGCGATCACTAAATTTCGACCTTTGATCCACCCGTTGCCGTTCTGCAGTCGTAAAGCATGGACATCAGCCTGTATCTTTTCAGCTTCAATCAAAGAACCCTCGGAAACTTACCGCTGTCCATGGGTAGATCTGCAAGCTCCCCTCCCAAACACGAACCCACTGTCCAGCGGGGACGGTAACCTTGATCGTCTGCTCACTCTTCGCCATCGAACTGTCTCTGCGAGTTTGGTGGGAAACGAGTGAGTGCGAGACGTGGCGCGAGGAGGGAAGGAGAGGGAGGACGCACGGAGCGACGCATCTCCCGAGCCTAGGCGCCCAAATAAAGTCCAGTGGCTCTTCTGCGAATCACGAGAGCATCAAATGGAAAAGTGTGTTGGGATTTAGCGTCGCTTCCACGCAAGGACGAGAGGGACGGACGCACCCGCCGTGAGCGTCTCGAGGCTCGCCTTGTTCCCCGGCCCAGGATGCGCGAGCCGATCCGGTCCCAAGTGCTTGTCCCTGAACTCGTCCATCGACTGCTTTTCTTGCTGACTGCGAACCTCGTGCGGCATGTGGAGCATCCCGATCGGGCGGGTGCGCGTCGTGCTCGGGAACGGAGGGAACTCGCGCTGAGCCTGTTGCTGCTGCTGCTCGGAAGCGGGAGGCGAGCGTTGCGATCCACCGACGGCGGGAGTGAGGACAGAAGGGAGTCGGTAGGAGAAGCTTGGGTGAATGCTGGTGTGCTCAGGAGGAGGAGGCGAAGGCTCGTCCTGTTGCGAGTGGTCGGCGGAGCTCCGGCGGCTGTCTGGTCCCGAAGCGTCGGAGCGCGCGACGAGCGAAGTGCGACGGTGTGGAGGCACCTCGTACGGCTGGTAGCGGAGCGTGCGAGGTACGGGTGGTGGTGGTGCAAAAGTCGTGTGAGTTGTGGGATGGGGGCGGGCGAGGGGGTTGTCCGAGTGACGGCGCAAGGGCGCGCCTGGGGTCGTCGTGAACGAGGACGGGAAGCTTGGGTACGCCAGGGTCGATGTCGTCGCTTCTGGTGCGACCCGAGTCGTTTCTGCATGCATTTTAATTGATGATGATCAGCTTCCTCCCCTCCCTCAGCCACTGCGCCCCACCCATCGACGAAACGGGCCAACAAAAGAGCAACGGCGCACCTTGGTTCAAGAGCGTCACACGTGGCGCCGCGAGGAGGGCAGCGAGCACGGCGAGCGAGACGAACAACGAGTCGCCGTCGTCGCAGTCGACGCGCATGCCGAGCTGGCCGTCGTTGGAGTAAGCCTTGTTGACCAGAGTGGCGGACATCATTCCTCGCGATGGACGCCGGAGGGGAGGCGATGGCCGGAGAGCGGGCGGTACCGAGTCGTGTGAGCCTCGAGGTCGTCGTTCGTTCGTGTAGCCGTCAGTCGTACGCTCGTTCAAAGTGTTCCTGTTTGGGTGGAAAGCAGTGCGAGGAAGTGTCGTGAGTGGATGGACGGTGGCCAACGGGCACAATCACAGCCAAAAGTGGCTAGAAAAAGAAGGTCGGGGGGCGAGCTCACGGACCAGCGCGGGGGGTCGTTCGTCGTCGAGTCTGAGTCTGAGTCGGCGTCGGCGAAGCGACAAGAGGAGGCCTCACTCGTCGGACGTACTCAACGAACAATGGGCCTGTTTGACCCGTTTCTAGATATCGTAAGTGTCGGAAAGGGGATGAGCACCACAACAGGAGAAGGACGAGTGCACCCCCAACCTTGTCTGGGATCCACAAAACACTCAGGAGCGCGACGACGAGCCCCTCAAAACCTTTGGCTGCAGGACCGCGACGAACGACGACCCGATGCACAACGGTCCGAGCTCGCCTCTGATTGCGCCTCGGAGCTACGACGGACCATCTCAACCCCCTCCCCTCCTCAACACGATCCTTGGTAGCCTTGCTAATTTCTGGTCAGCTGTCGGCGAAGCAGCAACGTGGAAGCCATTTTTTGTCACAGTTCTGCACGACCACACCGCCGAGTCGAGGGCGCTCACACATGCTGTCGGCGCTCCAAACTCATCGGGTCATCCTCTCGATCGCTGCGCGCCGTTTCGTTGAGCAGGGCGACGACGGACATCCTGAGGCGGTGAATTCTGGGCACAGCAGCGAAGACGTTGGGCAAAGGACTGTAGATTGTTTTGATCTTATTCTGCAACACATCTTACACCCGAGATCGAGGACCCGTCAGCTGTCGTCGCTACCCAACGGAAGGAGACAACGCCACGTACGACATTCTACTTTCTCTACGCGACAAACTTCTTGCCCGTCAGCTTCTCGTACGCCTCCTCGTACTTGCCCCACGTCGCCTTGACGATATCCTCCGGAATCTCCACTCCGTCCTCCTCGATCCCTCCGCCCTTCTTGCCAAACCCTCCGCCTCCAGCCTTGAGCCACTCGCGCACAAACTGCTTGTCGAACCCGACCATCTTGTTCCCCTCGGCCCACGTCTCGGCGGGCCAGAACCGCGACGAGTCGGGCGTCAGGCACTCGTCAACGAGAAGGAGCGTCGGAGGCTGCGAAGGGTCCGACGACGGGAGGAGGCCAAACTCGAACTTGGTGTCGGCGAGGATGAGCCCGCTCGAGAGCGCGTGGCGCGCCGCCGTCGAGTACAGCGCGAGCGCGTACGACTTGAGCGGCTCGGCGAACGAAGGGTCGGGCAGGATGTCACGAACTGTGGTGTGAAATGTTTCATAGTGTCGATGGATACAAGTCAGCAGATGCTCGACTGCGATAACGGCGGCGCAAATAGCGAGGACGCACGCTTGTCGGGGTGGATGTTTTCGTCCTTGTCGCCGACTTCAGCCTTGGTGCTAGGAGTGAAGAGAGGCGGGATGAACTGGGTCGACTCCTTCATGCCCTTGGGCAGCTCAATGCCGTGCATCGTCCCCGACTTCTGGTACTCGACCCAGGCGGATCCTATTCGACAAACCCCGCGTGAGCTTTCTCTCCTTTCTCCTTCGCTCATCCTTTTAAGAGCAACAATTGTATGGCTCACCAGTGATGTAGCCCCTGACGATGGCCTCGACGGGGAGGACCTGAGCCCTCCTGACCCAGATGGCGCGGCCGTTGAGCTGGTCCTTGTACTGCTGGACCTCGGCGGGCATCTCGTCGATGTTGGAGGTGATGACATGGTTCGGAATGTGCTTGGTCTCCTCGGCCTTGGACAGGAAGTCGAAGAAGAAGAGCGAGAGCGACGTCAAGAGCTTGCCCTTGTTTGGGATCCCCTGTCGTCCTTCCGTTTTAGCTACAAGCCTCAAGCGCGGGAGGAATAGTGAGAAATGTAGCTCACATTCTTCATGATGACATCAAACGCCGAAACACGGTCGGTCGCGACAAAGAGGAGCGCCTCCGGGTGGTTGGGCACCTCGTAAATATCGCGCACCTTGCCCCTTGCGACGAGCTTGAGCGTCGGGCAGTCGGTCTGAACGAGCGCCATTGTTTCTATACTGACTTTTGAGAAAGGGAGAAACGCGACTGAAAGTAGTGTAACAAAGTCGCTTAGATTGAGGGCAGAGTCAAGACTAGCGGCGGCAGCGGCGGCGGCGGGACTTTTCGCGGGCGAGACGAGATTTATTGATTTCCGCGGACTTGATTTAGGAACACGTGTACAGTGAGAGCCGGTGACGGTCTAGAACCCCGCGCTGATGCCGGAGCGGCGGCGGCGGCCCTGGGGTTGTGTGTTCGAGGCAATCGCCGCCCAATCCTCCACGAAACTCGACAATCACCTGAGCAAGCAGCCCCCGACCCACAGCACTCCGTCGAGCCAGCCCACGCCCGGCCGCCGTGCCCACTTTTTACATCAACTTGTGCGACGACTGGAAGCAGAACCAGCAGCTCGCCTCCGCTGTTTCCGACCTCCGAACAAGGCTCCGCCCGGCTGTAGCTCTCACCCCGCTCGCTGTACCGCCCCTTCGAGGCAGCCAGGCGGCGGCGACACACCTGAGGAGCGAACCCCATGTCCGGTGCCGCCCCTCACCGCGTTCCGGCGTGTCGGAGCTGCAGTGTCCGCAAGGTGCGTCTTGTTTGGGGGCGCTCCTCCGGCCTCTTGAGTGCGCGCGCTGACCGAACACCGTTCAGATCTCGTGCAAGCGTCCCGAGGGCAAGCTTGGAGGTCCCTGTCTCGCCTGTGTGAAGAAGGGCATCGAGTGCGGCGAGGAGAAGAAGCGGGGAGCATCGAAACCGCTCAAGGTCCTCACGTAAGCTCGCTCATTCTTTCCCCGGCCAGGTTGCTCATCAGAGGATCCGTTTGTTTTGCTGCTGCAACGCAGGGCCGGAGCGTTGGCCATCAAAAGTCCTGCATCCAGTCTGTGTCAATCGAATCTCGGCGTCGCTTTGCAGTACCACCTCATCCATCGTGCGTTGGTCTCTTGAAACGAGCGCGCAGGGTTGGGGACGACGCTAATCCGGATGCGCTCTCCCATCGCCAATTGACAGAATATTATGGTGTGTGCTCCAAACTTTCATTGATTTCTCCTATCTCTACATCTCACCTTATGACGGATTTTCTTTTGGTGAAACGCAGAGTCGATACCGCATCGCAGCCTCCACGGCGTCTTCGCCACCGCCAACGAGCTCCAACGCAGCTTCATCTCCGGCACCAACGCCATCACGGGAGACTTGGGCGAGATCATTGCTGCTGCTCAAATGTCCATGGGTGCCCGGACTTCCATCCACTCGGTGAGCTCTCGAACGCCCCCTGGTCCAGCTCTTATGTACGTGCCAACTCATCGCACCCCTCCTCTCAATCGCACAGGCCATCGTCGGCGAGAACGTCAAGCTCGACGAGTCGGGTCTTCCCAGCCTTTCCGACATCACCTTCGTCGGCGCACGACGTCGTGTCGCAGTCGTCACGCTCGCCCGTCGAGCCGTCTCGATGCTCGAAGACTCGAGGAAACGCTTCGGACCCTCGCTCGAGCGCGCGATGACTCTGTTGGTGATGGACCAGCTCGACCTCCACCAGTGTCGTAGTGTGGGCTGCGTCGCCAATCGCGAGTTCCTGGACGAGGCCATACAGACGCTCAGGGAGATCGGGGCGGGTGAGTTGGCCGAGACGAAGGAGTTTGCGGCTGTCGCGCGATGCGTGTTGGTGAGTCTATCCAAGACTCGTCGTGCGGTTCATACCAACCTAAGGTTGTCTGTATACAGGAGATTGACAGTGTGCGAGCTGCCTCGACTGGCGTGGTGCCAAGAGTGTCAGTCTCCTCCTCCGCCACGTCATCTTTCTCCCAGGTTACTGATGCGCGTGCCTGTTGACCCTAGGACGACGCGAGACATTGGCGCTTTCTTTCGAGCGGTCTCAGCAGAAGAACTCGACGTCGTCAATCTGGAACCAATATCACTCGCTCACGTTCCGCTGGGCCGCTCCGGTGCAATGTGGGATGGTCTCTTGCCGCTCCTGCTCCCGATGGCCAACTTTTCGACCATGCTGATGAGAAAAGGAAGGATTGGGCCTCCATCTGGTGAGCCTCTTTCTTTGCTCCCATGGTCAGCGGAGAGTTGAAACCCTTTTTCCAGATCCGTCGCATCAGGAGAGCTACTTCGAGTACATGTGGAGCCTCACGGATGAAGGCCACAAGGTATGTTCTTTAATCTCCGATCAAGTGCAGCTATTAACAACTCTCTACAGTTTCTGAATTCGCTCCAATTTCAATGCCACCAACTGCCATCACTCTCGACGACGGCCGCGAGCCGCGAGCGAGCTGTGGAGCTCATCAAGGTCCTCAGTTACCCTCGAAGGAGTCTCGCAACGTCCGACTTCATCATCAACGAGTCACTCGTCAAGCTCCTGGACCTTCAGGCCGGTCCGCTGTCGCCTCTACAAACGAAACTACTGCGCAAGTCGGAAGACCGCGTCCGCGCGGGGTGGAAAGTCATTCTCTCGATGGCCAAGGTCCGTTGCTTCCCGACTTGCACGGCGACAGTAAACGTGGGCTAATCATCGGAATATTCACAGTTCATCGAGCAGAGCCGTCAAGGTACACCATCTCTTGATGCACTTTCTCCCACAGAATGATTGACTGACGTGGATCCTCAGTCGCCCAATCCATCATCTTCACCCAGTTCATCAACACCTCCAGCGATTGGAGGAACCTGGTCGCCGATCCCAAGAATGCGATTCCGATCCTGAACCGTCTCGGTCTCTCTCTGGCGGACTGTGAGGTGTACGTTCATTTCCCTTACCCAAGAAGGGACGAGACTCTGACGTGTCGTTGTTAGGATCCGACACGGCCTTCTTTACGCCACCTGGCTGAGCCCCACAGCGATGAATCAGCTATCTCTACTGGAATCAACAATACGAGAGCTCACCGCGACGTTGAACTTGCGTTCCGGTACGTCCTTCTTGTCCATCCTTGCTGTTCTTCGCCTAATTGCCCCTCCCTCAGCAACCCCTCGACGCGGCTCGAGCTCGGCGTCATCGACGAGTTCGGGTCCAAAAACTCCTGCCGACATCATCGAGCTTCCCCATCCGACCGGCAAAGCACTATACGAGTTTTCACTGGAAGACCACGTGCACTGCGTTTACTAAAAATCGGGCCACCATATTCGCACCCCTCTCGTGTACCTTTGTACTTTTCGCATACATATAATCATGTTGATTTTCTTGCATTTACATCTCTTCGTTTCCCTCTTTGCGCACATCACTGGGCGTACGCTCCCCAGACTTGGACGTCAAAGTTCTCCACCAGCGCTGGATCCTTCTGCGTGTTTCGGAACGAGCGGTTGATCAGGACAATGGTTCGCACGATAACGCTAAGATGAACGCACTCTGTAAAGACTCTGCCATCCAGTGAATCCTTCTCTGAGGACCAGGACCTCTTGCTGAGTCGACGACGAGAACGGATTCACGGAGAAGCTGTTGCCCTCGCCGGTCGACGTTGCTGATCCGAGCTGTTGCCTCGCAAGCTCTTCGGCGTATATCCGGGCAGCTTTCGGTCCTCTTACTTCTGCTCAAACGTTGTATCGAAAGTGAACATTATAGCCGACACATAGAAGCAGAAAGACACGAACGCGAGAGCGCACAGTGGAAGATCACTCGAGGGACTGGAGACGCAGCTGCATTAGAACAAAGCGTACCCCGAGATGGCATAAGCCCTAACCATCTTTGTACTGCTTCACCAACTCTGTGACGCTTGCCTCTGTCCTCAACTCGGAAGGAGCACGGACGGCGCCGGGCTGAACGTTCAAGAGTTTCGTGGAAATCAGCCCTCAATTGCGAGACGGAGGCTTTCGGAGAGGACGTACAATGTTCCCACCATGGTAGTCATCGTCTTGAGAGAGTACGGAAAAGGCGGCACGTCAATCTCAGCGCGAAGACGCAAGCCCGTGAGATGCACCCACCCCGAACATCGACGATGAGCACATCTTTGCCGATTCGTGCGCCGTCTCTGATCAGTTGGGCGAGTTCGGTGTTGGAGATGTAGCGATAGGCCATCTTTAGGTGACAAGTGGCAGTAATGCGCCCGCGTTGGTCGTGCAAAGTTTCCGATCCTTCCTGGGCCGACCAACAAGGAAGGAGCTCAACCGCATCTCCGCCGGGCGCCCGCCCTCCCCGACAGCCGTGATCGCCTCGCGTACCCACAGAAATGGTGACACACGGCCAAAAGAAGGGGATGCGTACAGAAACTGTGCCGTACAAAGCAGAAGCTCGACGACTCCTTCCCGTTGACAAGGTTCCGTCCGTGTCTTCTGCCCACGCGCTCACCCGCACCGCCTTGTGATCGCACCGCCACGTTTACGTGCCTGTCCCCGATGGAAGATTCGTTGTCTGAGAACCCATGCACTCCGACAAAGGGCAGCGACAGCGACGAGGTGTGGGTTATCTCTATCTCGCTGGACTGGCTAGACTGGCTCCGATGCTCGCTGATCGAGGAGCCGACCCACTCGCCCGCCTCGTCCTGCTTCTCGGCGAGCACGGGCATCGCGGATCGGTCGGGGATAGCTGGACATATTGCGGACTTCATGGAGGTTCTTGATGAGCTTAAAAGTCCTGCACTTAACGCGAGCCCCGAGCACTAAGAGGGCAGGTTCTCGCCGGCGGGGCGAGCTGGTTCTCGCTCAGGGCATTGCTTGTTTCGGCGACGCGAGCGTGGATCATCGCGGGGATCCCTACGAACGACCCCGCTCGCTACATGAGATGCCTGGACTTGTCGAGTGATGCTCCACTTATGTAACTGAGTCCTCAGAGGGAGATTTACATCGGCTCCCAGCACTTTGGACCTTTGCTCGCCAGCCTTCTGCCCACTCCCTTCTGTTTTGCTCTCTCCCGTTTTCCGAGCTTCCTCCCACACACTTTAGCCCATTCACGATGGCTGCTGTAGATACTCCGCCGCCGCTTGTGCCGGTCCCTCCGATACTCCGCCGCATGAGCACCGACATTTCCGTCGTCGGTGGCAGTCCAGTGGCAGGAGGGTCGCGTCGAGCATCCCTGATCAAGCAGAGCATGCGGCTCCGCCCTGCTTCGCCGACGACAGGAAGAAAGAAGAAGGCGCCAACACATGCCGCTGGAAGCGTGGGAGTTACGTCCGAGATCAAGGTCGAAGTTGTGGACTTGGCAGACGGTGCGTTGCGGGCTGGTTCTCTACGCAAGAGTACATTGCAGGAACAGGACTGACATTGCTCGCTGTAGTGTGGAGATCGCCTGAGGCTCAGATGATGAGGAGACAAAGATCCGATGACAGTATCTCGTC
Source organism: Pseudohyphozyma bogoriensis (assembly GCA_024364755.1). Lineage (NCBI taxonomy): Eukaryota > Fungi > Basidiomycota > Microbotryomycetes > Chrysozymaceae > Pseudohyphozyma > Pseudohyphozyma bogoriensis. Next base: position 49,048 of record JALBUQ010000054.1, read on the forward strand.
CCATGGACTCTTGGATTTGGAGGTGAGCGAGCGCGACGACGGTTCTTGCGCTTCCGAGTCCTCACACACGTCACTCTCTTTAGGCCTTTATGGAGGAGACTCTTCGCAGTGGTGCGCTACTCAGTCGCTCTAAAAGAAGTTTTTCCCACCAATGCTAACATTGGCTCCATCTTTGACAGAGGCTGCCCGGTCGCCCGTGTTCAACAATTTCCTGCCCTTCCCTTCTCGGGGACCATCACCGCGCGGCACCAGCCCAGTCCGGTCCTCGTCAGACGCCCACGAGTCCCAATTCACCATCAGCCATGCCGCCACGACCATCTCTCGAGCTGGTCCCATGCGGCGGCTTTCGCTCCTCACCCCCGGTGCACTCAACGTGTCACGCTGGGGCGACTCTTCGAAACCATCCAACAAGGAGAACTCGGCACATTCCGTCTCTGCCGCACCTCCCTCCCCTCGTCCCAACAGTCCCCTTCCACCAATTCACCCCTCTCCCACCGGCGAACCACCAGAACCTCTCGGTGACGGGACGGAGCACATCCTCAACCTCCTCCATTCGGACCCGTACCCGGAGCCTCGAGGGTCGTCCAAACGGCGTCGCTCGTCCCTCACCGCCGGACTGGCACGCATCTTCCAGCGTCGCGCGTCCGCCGCTGCCGTCACTCTGGGACCGACGACGGGCGAGGAGGACGAGGTGGCGGTGCCACCGCTGCCGGACGCCGAGGTCATGTTCTGGCTCAAGGGCATCCCACGAAACGAGGATGGAGCTACACCTCCTCCTGAGGAGGGCGATGTGCAAGACGGTGAAGATGGGCACGACGGCGAGGAGGACCGGATCGACCCTCAGGCGTTGGCGGCGCTCGAGGAGCTGTTGGTGCCCCAGTCGCGGGCGGAAGCCGATAAAGGATCGAGGGGCCCGGAAACCGGAAATAGTGAGGATCTGGAGGGTGCACAAGAGATCAGCGACTTTTCGAACGAGCCGAGTTTGTCGTCGTCCACGTCGTCGCCGAGCAGTGCCGACAGCTTGCCGCCGGTCGTCGTCAAGGACTCGCCGCCCGAGCTCGGGAGCACCAAAATACGCCAACCAGTGCCGCCTTTGATGACCCAGGTCGATGAGGTCGGCACAGCCCTGTGAGTTGAGGGCGGCGTCGACATGACTTGTGAGTTTCAATGCCCGCTTCCATCGAGTTTCGACAGTTATGAAGCGGTGCTGACGACGTCGCCACATGTTGCAGGTACCCCCAGCATGTTGCTATTACTATCGTTTATATTACTAGATTGCATTTCAGTCCCTCTCACCACAAGCCTGCGACGTGCAGTTCCATGTGTCGTATTTTCAATGGTGAACAGCGTCAAAAAGGCCCATCTCCTGCATGTTTCCAGACGGACCGTCCACTGCTTGGGACCGCCGTGGTATATATAGTTTGAGATGGTGCTCTCGACTTGTCTCCCATGTGATAGACTTGTCAACAGACTGGGCCAACATCCAGTTGGAACCCGTCTCCGCGGAAGGGTCGACGTGTCCCTGCGGCCGCTCGGGACAAACAAGTAGCATGGTTCTGTCGAGACTTCTCAGGGAAGGGACAGTGTAAGGAGTCTTGTTTACGGATTTCGTGTTGCTCTACAGGGCCCAAATGAAGAACGAGGCCCTGCTGTGGGTGAACAACAAGCGGAGGACTACCTCGTTTAGACTACGTGTGCGTTTTAATTACTAGCAAACAAATCTTCATCTTGATCTTACTACAAGTACTGAGATGTATACTATCAACAACTATCTACATGTACACCGGATCACTTCCGACATCTAGCCCACCCCCCGCTCTCAAACCAACTTCTCAGGCTCCGCCTGCTCCGGCTCCCTCTCTGGCTGGCTCTGCTTCTGCTCGTCAACCTGCGGCCCACGCTTCCTGGCCTCGACCAACCAGCTAGTAATGAGGTGACAACTCTCGCTTCCGAGAGCGTACATCCCGTCGGCTTCGTCTGTGAACATGCTGACGTGCGCGCCGATCTCGTCGCCTGTCAGAAAAAAGAGAGTGAGTACGAGCGCAAGGGTGAAGGCGTGATGGAAACCGAGACGCACTGGCACGATTATTGATGTTTGAGGAGAAATGGTTGCCGATAGAGGTCGTCGGGAGGATGATAAATGTCCTGGCCGTTGACGTGGTCTTTGGGAGGAGGGTATAGAAACTACGTGGCACCCTCCTTCCTGTCAGCTTCCCGGTCTCCGGTGTCGTTCGAACGAGGCACAACACAACTCACCAATGAAATCCAACGTTCTTGTCCTTCATCGCCTGCTCGACCTTCTCCAACCGGTTCTCCAACAACTTGACGTTCCACAGCTCGCCGACGAAACTGAGGTGACTCGTCGCCCAACTCCACTGCTGCGCGAGCTTGTCCTTCTGCCAGTAGGCTGCACCAGCTGCACCAGCAGCGACAGTGACAGCACCAGCGATGACGGGGAGGGAGAACCACGAGGACGACGCGCCGTTCGCTCCTGTGGCGACGGGCTGGGGCGCGACGGCCTTGCTGGAGGAAGGGGGCTCGGCTTTCCCGGATGGCGTGGACGGTCGAGAAGCGTTGGGGGATGGGGTGGAGGATTTGGAGGCGAAGGCTTTGAACGCGCCGAGGCCGACTCCGAGGCCGGTGAGCACGGCTTGGCCTTGTTGAGCGTAGTTGAGGACTTTCTCTGCCGTGTTCTGGGTTGAGAGTGAACTGGATTTAGTGGAGTGTGACTTGAAGGGACAAAGAAAAGGACTGACCTTGAAGATGATGGGGTTCAAGCCAAAGTACGGCGTGTCGTACGCGATGATGCCTAGCATGGTCGGCTTGGGCGGGGCGGACCTCAGGATCGAGAGGAGCGTGTCGGCAATCACGAGTCCACCCATCCTGTAATTGGAGAATCAGCTTGCGCCTTTCCCTAGTGCTTAAACCACATCGGAAGCTCACGAATGGCCCAGCAGGACGACTCTGACGGGTCCCGTCCCGCCCTTGTCGCGGTACTCTTTCGTCTTGGTCGCCACCATTCCCTCGAGCCAGTCCGTGTGGTTCACGACTGTAGACACCAATCCCATCAGCTGGCAGTCTCCAACGATCCGACGTGAACGAACCCACCTGCGTCGATGAGGTCGCCCCGGGTGTCGTACGGCGGGTAGACTTCGTTGACGATGAACGTGTCGGGGTTGCTCGAGGCGAGGATGTGCTGGACGCGTTCGGGGAACATGGCGAACGTGTCGCTGCCGCCTTTGAAGCCGTGCAGCCAGACGAGGATGAGCACCTCGGCGGGAAGGGGTGGCGTGGCCATGTTTGCGTCGTGGTCAAGGTCCGGAACGAGATGGACTGAGGGCAAAGAGGGCGAAGGTGAGGGAGGATGCCGGTGAAGATGGTGTAGATGAAATAAGTTAGTGAAAGTTGTGGTGTCGCAAGGAGAGATGCCGGGTGGAGGTGAAGGAACCGAACGAAGGCGAGCGGCCATCCGCGTCAGTCAGGAATTCCGATCACAACAAATCCTTCCCCTTCCTCCGTTGCTCATTCTCACACCACAACACTCCTCGCCTCGCCCTCCCTCTCGCCCGGCCGCCCGCTTCGTCTGTCTGCACGCAAATATATATATATATACCCTTATAGACGGTTCACACTTCTTTCACCGCTCGTCAGCACCCACCTCGCCCGCCTTCCGACAATGAAGTCTGTCGGCACGCTCGTCCTCGCCCTCAGCTCGCTGTTCTTTGCGCCCGCCTCGGCCCAGAACCTCACAGAGGCAGAAATCGATGCCAGTCCGTACTGGCACGAACGCTACCACGGCCTGCTCTCCATGGCCGCGTACGGCGACTACGCTACCCTCTGCCCGCAAACGTGAGTTCTCCGTCTCGTGTGGCATGGACCCTTCGCCGGACGTGCCGGAAACTCTGTGACGGGCACAGGGACTCGTTTGAAAGTAGCGAAATCTGACATTTGGCTTTGTTGACCAGGTTCACGGCAGCGTCCCTCGCGGCCTCGTTCCCTGACAGCACAGAGGAGCCCTGGACGGTGCTGCTCGAATGGGGTCCAACCGCCAGCGGGTTCAGCGGGTTTGCTGCCCAGATCCCCGAGATGGACAAGGTCGTGATGGTGTTCAAGGGCATGTACGGATGGGAGCATCAGTTGTACGTCTCCCCGTTTTCGCTCCCATTCCACCGTCCTGGCTCGTCGTCGTTCGTCGCGCAACCACAGCCACCCACGCAGCCGCAGTACTGACCTCCCTGCTCCTGGGTCCTCCTCTTACAGGAATAGCACCCCCGCGTCCAGTGCGTTGGATCCAATATATACTGCCTTGATCCTTGCTGACACTTTGCTCCAGTCGATGCCTACAACTGGGGCTGCACGTCGACCGCCAACGCAAGCTGCACCGCCCGTTCGTCCTCGCAGTCCCCTTCCTCCGTCGAACAACAACAAGCTAAGCAATTGACACTGTCACAACAGACCAGGGAGCTCTCACCGCCTACCTCGAGGCCAAGGAGGCTACGGATGACTGGGCTGCTGTCGCCGAGGCCGTCAACGCGACCGTGCGTTCCCATCTCCGTTCTCGATCGTAGTCTCGTGCTGACCTCACGCGCACAGGGCCACCAATGGTCCGTCACCGGTCACGGTATCGGAGGTGCGATCGCTCAGATTGCTGCCCTGGATTTGGGCTGGCGTGGTCTCTGTCACTGGTCCCACAGGTATGGACTATTGCTTGAGCTTAGGCGAGGCCAGGCTTGCTAACTTGTTCTATGGGGAACAGTCACGGTGCTCCTCGAGGTTCGTCCAGGTGTTACATCTGTTTCAGAAGCAGCTGCTCAACAACTTCTCTCAAATATAGTCTTCAGTCCCGCCGTCGCAACCCTCTACAACTCTCTCTTCGGCGGGTTCGTGACTTTCACTGCCGCTGACGAGTATCCTCTACCAACTGACATATTCCTACAGTGAGGCTGGACAGAGGTGTGTTGCCAACGACGACATCGTGCCCACTTTGATCCCCGAGTCCACCGACTACACGTTCACCCTCGAAGGTATCCACGTTTACGGAACAAACGCCACCTTCGGACAAGTAAGACTTCCTCACAATCTAGCTTACGTTCTACGATGACCTGATCTTGTCCAATTTCTCCTTTTTTTTCTACAGAACTACGACATTTGTGCCTACTCCGCTACCGACCCCAACTGCATTGGAGGTAACAGCACCGTCGACCACGATTTCTAGTACGTTTACTTTTCTCTCGCCACGTGTGGCCGGACCTTCACGGCTGGCCGCCGAGCACTTCATGTGCAATTGTTGACAAATATCTCTTCAGCTACACTCCCATCGGCCACTGTGGAGAGTCCGGCTTCCAGGTCAACAACGCGACCCTGGTGTCGGCCTTCCAGGCCTCGGAGAGCTCCGCCTACGCCGCGACCGGCACCGGCACCTTCAACATCTCCACCCCCGCCTCGACCATGACCACCTCGACGACCTCCTCGGCTGCGACTAGCACTGCCGTCTCGACCGTCACTTCTTCCGCGAGCTCGGGGGCCGGCGCGACCCAGCTCGGCGAGGGCACGTCGGCGACGGCTGCTGCTACCACTCAGGCTGGGGGCGCTGCCTCGGGCCAGCACGTCTCTAGGTTGGTTTTTATCGTCCATTTCCCGTTCGACGGGGTGCTTGTATGCTCATCAATTTTTGGCCTTTCCAGGACCGTTGCCCTCCTCTTCACCGTCGGCTGCATCGCCGCGTTCACGTTCTAAGTCGACCCCCACCATATACGCACACTTCCGACTTGGGATATAGACACTTTAAACTTTTTTTCTCTCTTACGCTACATATTATTCACACACTCATTTCGAAAAGAATTGCATGGCGTGGTGTTCGCGGCTTGCATATACCTTCTTCGCACCTCTCGTTCATCGCAACTTCCGATAATACATAGTTTGCACCTACGTGGCCCGTTGCGAGACCTTTTTTCGAGAGAGGAGAGAGACTTTCGAATACTCGGCGGAAGTGTGACCCAACACCCGCACCTGTTCCACACTTCCCAGCCATGTCCGCCCTCTCGTCGCCCTACTCCCTCCTGACCGTCCACGCCTCGTCGACGCCCATCAACGCCATCTCCATCATCAAGATTGGTGCCGGTCTGGCCTCGTTCCTCGCGCCAGCGGTTTGGGTCTCGCGCTCGTTCGCCTTCTCTGCCCACAAGTCGTACAGTGGCGCCAGCGCCGGTGCTTCCGTCGGTGCCAACACCACCAAGGCCGGCTCCAGCATTGAGGCTACCATTGCCATCCGTTTTATCGGCGGGCTTACGGTCAGAGCCAGAAGAAAATGAAGGTGCGAGATTTCGAACCGACAAGACGTGCAAGAAGAAGTTGGGCAGCTGTATTTACCCGCTCAACGCGGACATCTACTCTTCTCCCACGGCATCGACGAGCGCCAACGCCTCCGCCCTAGCAGCCGCCAAAGCCTCCGCTTTCGCCTTCTCCCTCGCAATTTTTGCTTCCTCCTCGGCCTGCTTCTGAGCAGCGAGTTCGGCGGCTTGCGCCTCGCGGAATCCCTCGGGCACGGGGTTGATCTGGTTGGGGATGCCGATGAGGTCGCAGAGCGCTTCGGTTTGGGGGTTGGTGTACCATGCAGCTGGAAGCAGTAAGAACGAGGTTGATGAGAAAGCTCAAAATGTGCTGCGGACGGAACGGAGGAAAGAAGGCTCACGAGGCGCATCATCGTAGCCTTCTCCCGTCGCCGGCGCCGTCCTAGCAAACGTTTGCACATCCTCAACCTTGACGAGTCCAGTCCCGTCTTTCCCCACATTGCTTTTGATCCACGCGAGGGACTCTGAGATCTTTTCTTCGAACGTCGCTGGCGGTGGGAATGGCGTGGGGGATGGTCGGAGAGAGAGGTACGGGGCGAAGGTGCGCACGATGGAGAGCCAGTTGGGGTCGAAGTAGAGAGTTGGGTGGTAGCGGGGTGGGGATGGGGTTGTCGGAGATGGGTCTGTGGTTTCTGTTGACTCTTCTGAGACGGGTGCCTCTGGTACAGGGGCAGCGGTGAGAGTGGTGGGTCGAACGTGGCCTTCTGGTTCAGGGATGTCGATGATCTGAAAGACGATGGAGTAAGCACCTTCCATACAAGGTCACATCACAGTCTTTTTCACCTGCAAGAAATCCTTTCCAAACCCAGGCTTGCTCAACGCCAAGAACCTCGTTGTCCTCGTCTTCCCCTGTTCTGCCTCTGGCGCCAATTGCTCCTTCACCTCACTCGCGACCTCCTCGCCCCCCTCTTCAACCTCTGGAACCTCCTCATCCTCCATATCCAACTCAATCTCATCTGGGTTCCCTGTCGGCGCAGCTGCAACTTCCTCCGCCGCTGCCGAAGTCGAACAAGGACACGGCTCCTTCTCCTCGCTGACGATCTCCTTTGGTCCAACCTCGCCAGCGTCTTCGTCATCCTCATCGTCGTCCAGCATGATTTCGTCAGGGTTTTCGACGGCCGCGGGTGGTGGTGGCGGTGGAGGTGCGACGACTTGCTGTCGTCGTTTGACGATCGTGGGCTGGCCAGAGTGGTGGAAGAGGGCGGCAAAGCGCACGTGGAGGTGGGCGGAGAACCAGTATGAGGGTTGCAGGGTCGTCAGGAGGGCGTGGAGGGGAGGTGAGCCGAGGGAGTTTGATGCAATCTATTTGAACGAGAATCAACTCTAGTTTGCAAGGACCTGGACGGCGCAACGCACCTCTTCCTTGAAGAACGGCTTCTCCCTGATCAACGCTGCCGTGTCTCCGTACTGCTCGATCCCCAACGGCCAATCATGAGACATGAAGATATCTGGTGGTGCTCCTCTTCCCTTGAGCTGTGAGAAAAGGAATCGTTAACCCCTTCACCAAGCTCTCGAGTCTCGGCTCGAAGAACGAGCGACCGCACCTGAAGTAATCTCGCCACGTCATACTCGCGAATGTGGTACACCGACCTGATCGTCCTATCATCATAAGGCACCGTCTCGAAATGACCTGCACTCCGCCAGTCAGCCCCCAGTCCATTGCACCCACCACGTAAGCGAAACGTACCCTTCTTCCAGTCGCCGCTCTTCCAGATCCCACTCGCTCCAGCGATCTTGAGCCAGCCATCGACAAGAACACTCCCAGCGAACCCCAAGAAGTAGATATCGGGCGCGAGCCATCCTCCATGATACCTGTCGCCGCTCACCGCATCAGTCGCGCGCGCCCGCGTCCACCAGCTGGAAGAAACGAGCCCGACGCACAGTTCCCACATGTATCCCGAGCTCTCGTGGTTCCCTCCGATGACGATGGTCAGGCATGGCGCCTTTTTGCGCTCGGCGTAGTAGTTGTGGAACTGGCCGAGGGCGCGGTACTTGGGCGGGCAGGCCATCGCTTGCAAGTCGGGTGGGTGTCGCATGGCCTGGATGCAGTCCGTTGACAGCGTTAGATCTTTCTCTAAGTCATGCTTCACTCGAATTCTTCAAGCGAGAGGTATGCGAAGGAGGAGGAGAGGGAGCAGCGCACCTGAAAGTCTCCACAACAAATCATCAAGCCCACCTCGGGCTCGCCCCTACTCCTCGCGTCCGCATCGCACTTTGCTACAGAAGCATAGATGTCGTCCAGCGTGCCGTGACTGCACCCGATCACCGCGATCCGCATCGCTTTTCGTCCCGTTCGAGGGTGAGATGCTGGGAGGAGGAGAGAGTTGTAAGGGAAGGAGCAGCGAGCAGAGGTCGTCGAGGCTCTTTTGGATGGAGATAATGGTAGTGTGAGAACTGAAGGTGGCGTATGGGCTGATCGTCAACAACGTTCGAAAGAAAGCAGTCCTGCCATCTGCCGGAAGCATGGCCAGGCGTCGATTCCGCGGACTTCACTTCGTCCTACTCATTTCAAAAGGTTGGTTCGACAAGAAGGGCCCTGTATCCTGGATTACAATATCTGGTTTAATGCGTCATTTTCTGCAAGTTACTGGGCGTCGTGAGTCGTCCCACCCAGAACCAAAGAGCGCCAGTTTGGAGCGCGTGCTCGCGTCGACTTGGTAACCACCAACAGTCGCACAGGCTCATTTCAGTGACCGACAGCTCTTTCATGCAAGACTAATTTTTTACTTTCTCAAGGCATATGGGATCAGCCAAGGGCTTCGAGCAAGCGGTTGACAAGAACAATGCCCACGTGTCGTGACAGTCCTCCGACGACCGCACAACATAGAGACGGGATAGACCAGTGATGTCCTGAATAGAGCCTTCCCTACTGTGGTCATCCTTTCACCTTGTCGAACCACGTTGCTGAACTGAACCGACTGCATTCCGCGACGGTGGAGAGTTGCTGGCAACCGGTGCCCACCGCATCCAGTCTCGGCAGCGGCCATTCCGCCGTCGCACCCCCAAAATCGCGAGTTTGTCGCTTCTACAGACTGTCAAGCTGCGATGAAAGAGCAGCGCTTTGGCCTCTCGTGTTCGTGCGGAGGAGCGGCCGACGTGGGGTGGGACGGCGAACGACGATCCGGACTTTCCAGCGCTGATTGACAGAGAGGAGCGCCGAATGATAGGTAATATCAGGAGCACTAGTAGTTGAGGAGGTGATTTCTAGTCTCAAAAGCGATGCTCCTTTAGTCGGAAGTCGGAATTCGGAGGCGGAGGGCGGTTGGAGTCGAAGCCCGAGAGGGAGCGTGCGCGCGCGGCCTGGGGGGTTTCTACTGAGCAAAGCCCGCTCGGACGATCTGATTGTTCATCTGTATACTCTTTCACATCTTACCAAAAACAAAGTCTCCGGTGACGCCTTCGTCTGGCGCCTTGCGACCACGCTTCTCTCCGTCGTGCCTTGGGGCCACGTTGTTGCCGACAGGGTGGAGCGATCTCACGAGCCGCCCCTCGACCTCGTCGTGTCGCCACCCTCGGTCTCGAGTATCAGATCGTTCGTCACACGTTCGACACGATACCAATCAACGTCGACTCACGGAACTGACGTGCGCCGTCCCACACCTCATCACGGCGAGCTGGACGGGTTCGACGCGATCGCGTTTGAGCAAGTTTGTCCGTCGCCAGCGGCGTACAAACAGTTCTCAAGGACTGTTTTTTCTCGCCAAACCGTGGCAGCAGCTCAGGTGAGTTTGATTTCGATGAGATGGGAGGGCAGGGCAGTCGTGTAAAGTGTGGGTGCCGGACGGTTGGCCAAGGGCGGCGAGGACGCGTCGAGAGGTGCCCGGGACGACGACGCGTTGCACGAGGGAGGAGCAACGTCGATTATTTCGAAGTACTACGGGAGCAAAGGAATATACAGATAGAACTGAAAGGGTTGGGTTCAAGGTTGGGGTGGGACTCTGTCGCCTGCCTATTCCTGCGATTCTGGTGTCGGTTCTGGACCGTTCATAACCTTGTTTGGGCGGTGCGACTGCGGCCAACCCGTGGCTCTGAATTCCAGAATGCACCGCTCTGACACACTCTCTCTGCCTTGATTGCTTCCCCCCCCCCTCCCGCCCGCTGCCTCCCGCTCCCATTTCTCTCACTACTTCTCGGCCACCCCTCGACAATCTTTACATAGTTTTACAGCGAGCACCCCCGACCTTCGTTCTCACCGCGCGCGCCTGATCCCGTCTCGCGACCGCCAGGGCAGCACGCCGCAAAACATCCGCCGCCGCCGCCCCCTCCCCCCCTCCGAGCCTCGACCTCGTCCCCTCGCATCCAGCCGACGACGACGACGACGACAGTAGCAGCAGCAGCAGTGAGCAGTATGTCGCCACGGCCACCGCTCCCCCCGTCGCCGACGCCCCAGCTCGTCGAGGTCGAGTTTGCGCGCGCGCTGCACGACTTTATCCCCGTCCACGGCCAAGGCAGCAATACGTGCCTCTCGTTCGAGGCGGGCCAGGTCATCCGCACCCTCAACAAGGACGACAGTGGATGGTGGGACGGCGAGCTCGACGGCAAGCGCGGCTGGTTCCCGAGCAACTACGTCGAGGTCATCCCGCACGACCGCTACTGGGCCGAACGCGTGAGTCTCTCGTTCCCCCTGCTCTCGTTGCTGCTCTCGTCACGGAAGGACGGCGTCAAGATTGTCACGAAAGATGTGCGAGCAAGATCGGGACGCGTTGGCGGTCATCACGCTGGACGGGCGATGCGGGCCGCGTGGTGTGAATGTTGATCGCTGACCCCTGCCCTGCTCCAAACAACCCGCTCCCGGCACATCCTTCCATTTCTACCCTCACCGCTCCAATGCCTCGACATTTCATTCTACAAAAACAGTCTACACCATCGTCATCACAGATGGAGAAGTCCCAGTCGGCTCAGTCAACCGCATCTTCCTTGACCGGCGCATACATTCCTTCTGCGGCCAGCACCTCGTCGCGTCCCGTCTCCGAAGGCGGCGTCCTCGAATCCATCCAGCAGGCCATCAGCCTCCTCCAGAGCGCCGTCGCTGCCAACAGAGTCTCTCACTTTCAACCGAGCACGGCCTGGTACGTCCCACCCCATCTGGCCATGTTTTGATCTCGACAAACCGCTGATCATGCTCACGCGCTCATCATGTCTTCCTCGCACCCCACAGCGTCATCTCCTCCGTCCGCACCGTCCTCTCCTCGACCGACTGTCTCACCCGAGAATCCAAGGTCCTCAAACTCCACCCGTCCCTCGTCTCGCAACGCAAGCGCATCCTCAGCTCCCTCGCCTCGCTCGTCAACCAGGCCAGACGCGCGTCCAGTCCCACCATCTCGGACGAGGAGCGGGAAGTGGACACGGCCAAGATGCTGGGACTGGCATCAGCGGTGGACGCGAACGTCAAGGTGTTTTTGGCGGTCGCGGGGCAGCTGGGGGTGCGCCTGACGGAGCACGTTGAGGGCGGAGAGGGCGAGGCTGGGGCTGAGAGACGGACACCGATCGTGAGAGAGCCGGCAGAACCGGGAGGGTCTGCAGGTAAGGGTGCTGGAGGTGGGAGGGAGCTACGGCCGGCGAAGAGCATGAACGACCTGCGCAAGAACCGACCAAAGCTTCGCGTGCTACACCCATCGACGATGCCGCTCAACACTCGTGGCGCCCAATCCCCGTCCACAAACGGCGACTCTCCTGCTACCCCGTCTCTCACCAACGACTCTGAATCAACCAGCCTCACGCAATCCGCTCCTTCCACCCCACGCTCCCTCATCATTCGCTCGACCGACGAGCTCGTCAAAACCCTCTCGACGATCCACGACCAACTCCTTTCAACCATCGCCGCTTTTATCGGCCACGTTCACGCCCACACCCGCTCCTCTCACTCTTCCTCGTACGCGTACTTGATCGACATGACCCGCGAGACGATCGAGAAGGTCCGCGAAGTCCTCGTCGTCGTCGAGGCCGTCTCGAGCCACCCAGAACTCGTGCTTGGCAAGGCGTCGGAACTTGGTGTGCTCTCTGGATGCCGAGAAGCATTGTACGTTGCGACAACGTCGCTTGTCACTGCGGCGAGGATCGCCACGTCGAGCCCTGTTGGCGATGAGGACGAGGAGCGCAGATCGTTGTTGGGCTCTGCGACGGCCGTGCTACGGTCTGGCGGAGATTGTGTGGCTGCTGTCAAGCTCTGCATCGCCATGCGCGGCGAGAGCAGCTCCTTCTTTGAGCTCGTTCTCCCCGAGCTTGATCGGTCATCGCTTACGGGCAAGGCAGCGGCACGAGCGCCGTTCTCGCCGGTGGAAGACTCGCCACCATTGGGCAGCGTTGATGTGGACGAGGATCTGCCGACGGGGAGGACTCGAGGTCCTCACACGTTGAGCATGCTCGGGCGGAAGGCGACGAGCCTGAGCTGCCTGCGAGACAAGTATCAGGCCGACGCTGGGATTTCGTCGGTCGCTGAGGAGGCGGAGGATGAGCCTGAGACTCTGGAGCGGTTGAGGGACGACGCTCCGACCGGTCGTGCGACGCCGGATCGTTTGAACACGAAGCGGGGGAGCACAGGACGACCGAAGAGCGGAACCTCGACTGGTGCTGGATCCTCCCACCGCGCGACTCACTCTCGCCCTTCGTCCATCTCGTCGTCGCGGGCTGGCAGTCGGATCGGCAGCGTCCCAATGTCGCGCGACGACTCGTCGAGGACTTCCGAGTCGGCCACGTCATCGCGCTCCGGCACGTCCCACGCGTCGACCAATGACACCTCGCCTCGCTCGTCTCTCAGTACCGCCGGCGTCGACGCAGCCAAGCTTGGCGAAGCTCCGGCGATGCCCAACTTCCCCTCTCACATCGCTCCTTCGGCTGGCGTCGTCCCGTCCCGTGCAGGAGTGGACAGCAGGACCTCGACAGCATCGTCGGCCAAGGACGAGCGCCCGTGGTTCCTTGAGCGCGATTACGAGGCCAAGGAGATCTCGTTCAACGGTGATGGACACGTCACGGGAGGCACGCTTCGTTGTCTCATTGAGCGAATGACGCTACACGACACGACGATCGACCCGACGTTCGCCAACACGTTCTTCCTCACGTTCCGGATGTTCACCACGCCGACTGAGCTCAGCGAGGCCCTCTTCCGCCGCTTTGACCTCACTCCACCTACGACGCACCCTCTCCGACCGGAGGAGCTGAAGCAGTGGAACGACAGCAAGGCGACACCCGTCCGCTTGAGGATTTACAACCTCTTCAAGACGTGGGTCGAGATCTACTGGCAGGACGAGACGGACGCGGTTGTGATCGAGCCCCTCCTCGAGTTCTGTCGAGGACCTCTCTCGCAGACCATGGCCAGCGCCGGCTTGCGCTTGACCGACCTCGTCCAGAAGCGTGCGCTCACTGCCCCCGACCCAACGGCGCGCCCTGGAGGACCGCTTTCCCGCGCCAAGTCGACGGAGCGTCTCAAGGCCGGCCGTCCTGCCGATGCCGGAGACCCTTACAGCGTTCCCCCTTCACCAGGCTTCGCCCGTCCCTCGCCTATCACCACTCGCGCGCTCCTGTCCCACCTTCGTACCGGCCCTCATTCCTCGATCCACATCACCGAGATCGACCCCCTCGAGCTCGCGCGCCAGCTCACGATCATGGAGTCGAGGATCTACTGCAAGATCAGGCCCGACGAGCTGCTCGGCCAGGAGTTCAGCAAGAAGGGCAGTCATTCGGTCAACGTCAGGGCGATGAGCACGCTCAGCACTCGCTTGACCGGTTGGATCGCCGAGACGATCTTGAACGAGCAGGACGCGAAGAAGCGGACGACGTTGGTCAAGTACTTCATCAAGCTTTGCGACGTGAGCTCTCCCTCTTTCAGGATTCGGTTTCAGACTTTAACTGACTTTGTTCCCCTTCAGCGCTGCTTGACGTTGAACAACTACAACACGCTCCTCGCGATCCTCTGCGCCCTCAACTCGTCCACCATCTCGCGCCTCAAGAAGACCTGGGAGGGCTTGCCCTCCAAGTACCGCGTCATCTTGGAGACCCTGCGCAAGGCCACCGAGCACAGTCGCAACTACGCCGAGTACCGCCAAAGGATCCGCAACGCTGTCCCTCCTTGCCTTCCTTTCCTCGGCCTCTTCCTCACCGACCTCACCTTCTCGTTTGAGGGTAACCCCGCCGAACGACCTTCCCCCGTTGAACCTTCCCTCCGCCTCATCAACTTTGATCGCTATCAGGTAAGCTCTTTCGCAACACCATCTTTCGTGAACAGATGACTGACCTCCCATCTTCTCTTCACAGAAAATGAGCCGCATCGTTGCGGACCTCCAGCGCTTCCAAGTCCCTTACAACCTCAACGAAGTGCCCGAGATCCAGGACTACCTCAACCGCGCTCTCGACACGCTCCAACACGGCGGCGACGTGACGAGCCTGTACCGCCAATCCCTCATGCTCGAGCCTCGGGACGGAGGGTCGAGCAGCATCCCGAACAGCTCGCGAACAGACTTGTTCAACTGGAAGCACCATTAAATAGCTTTCGTTTTCTTTGTTTGTCATACGTGCCCCTCCTTTGACGTTTCTTTCATGTACCCTGCCTTCTCAGACTTGATCGCCCCTGTTGTTTACATCACCCCCCATTGTCGTAACCCGTGTGAATAATTTAAAAAGAGGAATCTTATTGTTCGCAGTCCTACAACATGGATCCAGAGACTCGGAGAGAGAAATCGCTACAGGGAGTGTTCCGTCTATCTAGTATCTCCAGGGTCGTCGAACGGAGTAGCAAAAGGATTCGGCGTGGGTCGACTCGACGGCGTGTACTTGCTCGGCTGGCGTCGAAGCGTGCTCGGCACCATGGGAGGGAAAGCGGCAACATCGAGCGGAGCGTAGCTGCTCATTGGTCTTGAGAAAGTCGTGGGGTATCCGACGCCAATCGGAGGTGGTGAGAGCGGCGCCTGAGGCCCGTGTTTGGGAGGAGGGTCGAGGAAGGGGTTGTTGAGGCCGGGCTGGGGGCGAGAACTGCTAGCGGTCGGAGGCCGTGCTGGAGTTTGTGATGGTTCTTCCTCCCCTTTGTCGGCGTAGAGGTCGTAAGAGGGATGGCGAGGTCCCAAAGAAGTGAGCGAGCCGGTCCTCCCCAACCGACTTCCACCACGTAGAGCTCCAGCGACGGCCGCTCTCAACCTCGCTGCTGCACCAGATTGAGCTGGAACCTGTCGGTCGAGCGTCTCGCCGGTCCTCAAATCCTCGAACTCGATCTCCCTCCGATCAGAGTAGTAGTCTGGCTCGCGGGGAGCGCGAGAATCGAGCCACGGGAGGGAGGGGAGCGACCTCATCTCGACTTTCGGGAGCGTCGGCCACGTGGGTCGAGTGCGAGGCTCCGTGCTGGTGCTGCCCTGGAATTGGAAGAGCTTGGCAACGGAGGACCATGGCGAAGTCTCTGATCGGGGTGGAGGAGGGCTCGGGATGGGGAACGTGTACTGCGAGAGGGAAGGCGGAGGTCCCTGGACGGTGTCGTCGTGTGATGGCTTCGTCGCGTGAAGGTGGAATGGACGAAGCTCGGGCTTCTCCTGCTCCTCAGGCCAGTTGTTGCTCCCTCCCCGATGCTGCGCCCACATATCACTTCCTCTGAGCTTCCAGAACACTCCAATCAAGCCCATCATCGCGACGACGCCCCAGATCGCGAGGCAGATGATGAAGGCGAGGCGTTGCTGACGGAGGGAAGCGGCGTAGCGATCCACCATCCTGTCGACGATGGAAGTGGTGGAGATGCTCGAGTTGGGAGACGTCATGTCGGACGTGAGCTCTTGGGTGCGGTTCGACGAGAGCATGAGAACCGAGTAGGAGACGGTGGGGAGGGTGACGTGAGCGTTGTCGTGGAGCCACGTGAGGCCGGTTTCGATCGAGAGAACCTTGCTGCCGACCAAGCACTGGACATTTGTGTTAGAATAATCTCAGGAACTTGAGTCAGGATTGACGCACGTAGACGAGGTCAAGGGCAAGATCGTTGAGAGTCGTGTTGCCGAGGAAGTCGGTGATCGAGTCCTGCGGGAAATTGGTATCAGGAGGAAAGCAAAGAATAGCCAGCACATAACTCACTGTGAGCCCGTCGTAAAATGCGTTAAGCGTCGAGTTCATGGCCGTGGTCGTCGAATTGACCCAACCAAACTATCCCCCAAGGTACATCTCAGCCTTGCTCCTCTAACATCATTCCCTCTAGGAAAACACTCACCACAACGTCGTTAGTAGTATCTTGAAGCTCTTTGATGAGAGTGTTTGTCGCATTAGCAAAAGCGACGCTAGTCGAATTCATCTTGTCGTTCACCACCGCGAGAACTTGAGCGGAGAAGTCGCTGGCCCCCGCGTTCGCTTGGTCTTGCGCTGCTCGCTTCAACGGTCCTTCGATCAACGCAAGCTGGATCTCGACGGTTAAAAGGCCGACGACGCCGAGCGCGAGGAACATCAATGCGTAAGGATGGCAGATCTGGCAATAGGAAAACAACACGTCAGCTCAGGCGTTGACCGACATCTCGAGTTGAGCTCACATAAGCGCCGAACCAGTGGATCGCTGCCCGTCGCTCCGCAGAAAGGTGGAAGAATGAAGCCACTTTGGCGAAGATGAGGGACACAGTGGGGTGCTGAGCGGCGGAGAGGAACGAGAGGAGATTCGGGGTCGACAGCGTCTCGCCGAGGTTGGCCGAGCGCTTGTCGCCTAGATCCATCTGCCACGCTTGACGAGCACGAGCAACTCCCTCGAGGAAAGCTCGGTACCTGTACCTCTCCCAAAAAATCCCAGCGACAATCAACAGCACCGCGGCGAGTCCGACGAGGCCGAGTCCGATCTTGGCGAACTTTTTCATGACGTGGCCGATCTCGTCGATGAAGCTCGTGTCAAGTTGGCCACAGAGGTCGACGTTTTGCTTGGCCGGGACGGGGAGGAGCTCGACGGAGATGGTGGCGTTGCTGAAAGACGAGTTGACTTGGGTGCGGAGGGCGTCGATCGGGGTCGAGATCAGCGAGTCGAGCGAAGCCCGGAGCTCGTCGAGTGTCGGGATTGATGAGTTGAGAGACTCGAGGGAAGAGATGAGGGATGTTGAAATGGTGACATTTGAGAGGGCGCTGAGGGTCGGCACGGAGATCTGCGGAGCGTCGATGTCGACCCTGAACCGCTCAGCCCAGGTTAGCAAGCCGCACGTGTCTACACGGAAAGCTTCACAATGCGTACCCAGGAATGTCGTTGATTACGGAAATGGAAGAGTTGATCACTTTGTTGATGTTCTGCACTGCGCCCTGGACTTCGGTTCGTACGTCTTGGAACGCGTCGGTGATGAAGCTTTCGGCTTCGGTGAGCAAGGCGACGAGGAGGTCGAGCGAGCCGTGGATGGCGAGGTCGATGAGGCAAAGGTAGAGAGAGCGGTACATGTCGATCATGAATCTGGAAGAGATCCAAGTCAGCCCATACAGTCTCGCCTTTGTTGTCATCTCCGTGTCGGGCGTACATGGCGATGCCTTCGATGGCCTCCAGCGAGAGGTCGATGACTGTGGCAGCCCCGCTGACCACATCATTGACGGCGCGTACGTTGAGCTCGTTGATCCCGTCGGCCATGTAGTGTGGAAGAGAAACGGCGACATCGGCTGCTCCCTGAACTCCCTCTGTCGTCGCCCAACGTCGTGAGCTCAACGGACGGCGGTCTGGAGGAGAAAGGAAACGGGACCGACGACAAGCGGAAGCGTACGTCTGTTTGGCGTCTGACACGAGAGTCCCTATGCTAGCCAGCAGCACAGTGAGGGATATGGCGAGAAGCAATAGTGCGAGAAACGTCTGCGAGAGCCAGCTGAGCGAGAGGTGCGCCCTTGCGCCCAAGTACGGCTGCAGCGCGGGCGACGAGCGCACAGATGTTGGTGGTGGCGGCGGGTACATTTGGCGGAGTGGACGGAGCAGAGGAGGGAGAGCATGACTGCTCCAGCTGCACAAGTGCCCCGAGCTGTTAACAAGGGGGCACGCGGGGGCCACACGACGGCGCACGACCGCCTTTGTTCTGGAGGAAGCAAGGGCCGTGCGCCAGAGACACAAAGGGACGACTCGGGTCGACGCCGCCGGAACGTCAGCTGAAGCTGTGGAATTGAATTGTACTATAGTCAGAAATCGAGCTGGTAGGAGCAGCCAAACGGCTTGTTGGCGGTCGCGATCTACGGCGAGCGTCGGGCGGCGGAGGTGAGCGCGCATCCTATAGCCTGAGCGGAGCAGGGTGCCAAAGCAGAGCTGGACAAGCTGGCCAGAGAAGCAAAGTCATCTGATGTTGGGCGTATGTCGACTGAAATAGACAAAAGTTGGTGAGCGAGAGGACGGCGTTCGCTGAGCGCACCAAGGCCGATCTAGGCCATCTCCGCGGACTTTCCCTTCAGCAACGTGGCAGTCTGGCCCTCTCTCTCTCAGTCGGAGTGATGCGAGGGAAAATGTAGTATTTATCTTCAGACCTCTAATATTAGATGATTTGTACACAGATCCAACGGTGTTCGGCAATCACAGAGACAGCGCTTCGTCCCTTCGTTCATGCGACGGCCATGTCAACTTTCTCTCCAGGCGTCAAGCGCTTCCACTCGACACCAAGGGCCATGAAGAATCCAAAGGCCGCGATAATAGCCACAGCCAGGAACACATCCGACAACGCCTAAAATTCCAAAAGCGGTGTGAGCAGCGAGGTTTGGCTTCGCGAACAGCGAAACTTGGACGGACCTTGACGGCGACGTCGATGACGGCGGGCAGCAAGTTGGACGGCACAATCTCACGGAAGGCACTGACACCAGAGCCAAGGACGGCCTCGACGTCGAGTCCGGGGATCAAGAGGATGCCGTTGCGGAGCTTCTGTTGAGCGGTCGGATCGGCGTTAGCTGACTGACGTGGTGATCGAGTAGAGAGAAGGACAGGACGAACGTTCTGGTAAATGGCTTGAGATCCGGACACAAAGATGGTGGCTCCGAGAGTTTGAGCAAAGATGGCGATCTGCAAATTGGGACGGGTCAGCTTCGGCCACGTGGGGAGTGTCTTTTCCTATGAAGGGCTTACCGTAGCACCAGCCTCACGCTCCTCTGGCTTCAAGATAATCTGACTACACATGTATGGCCTGCAAGTTCAACTCTTCGTCAGCTGCCGCCACATCTGAGACGTCTCTGAAAGAAGTCTCACATCATGGCCGTGAGTCCAATGCCGAAGCCCGCGAGCAATTGGTACCCAACCCATTTGGGCTGAGGCGTGTTGGCATCAAACGTGGAGATGAGTCCGGTTCCAATCGACGCCATGGCGATGCCGAGAAGCATCTGGACGTTGAAGGAGCCAAACTTGGTGACAATCGATCCGGCGACAACTGTCCTCGACCGGTCAGTATGTCGTATACGCTCAAAAACGAAGAAGGAGCTTACTGATCATGAAAATGATACCAATGATGAGAGCGAGCGTCTCAACTCCAGACCTGATGGCGGACGAGCCTCGCACAGCCTCTGTGGGACGTACGAAGCGTCAGCGTTATCCCCCAGCAAGCGGTGGCAAGGTAGAGAGACGCACGGAAGTAAATAGGCACAAAGTACAGGTTGGAGAAGTAGGCGGTTCCGACGGCGACGTTCCTGCATCCAAGCAGGGTCAGAGAAAGTTGGGGTCGGGGGGTGAACACGTTGCCTACAAAGCGGAGGAGAACGCCATGGACCTCTTGCGGAGGATGCGGAGGTTGATGCTCGCGTCTTCCTTCATCCAGTATTGAACGCCAAAGAAACAGATCATCAAGACTCCGAAGCCGACAAGGAGGCCGATGATCTTGCTCGAGTTCCAGGGGTTGTTCACACCGCCGTCCTACAATTGCCATACGGTTAGCACCTATCTAGACACAGTACTGGCTGCCGCTTACCTGAAGGGAGAGAAGGAGGCAGATGACCGACCCGAGGAGGAAAGCAGTGCCGAGCCAGTCCTGAGGGATTCGGAGTAAGCGCCATTGAAGCCCAGGTACAGTGTTACTCAGACTTACCACACGTTTGAGGCGGTCAATAGCGGCCAGAGACTGCTTCTTCACAGGAGGGTTGAGGAAGAGCAAAATAATTCCCATGGTTGCTCCTCCGATAGGCACCTGGAGAGAGGCGAAAAGCTTAGCTTTCAGTCCGGAAACAGATGCACGTAGACAAACATTGAGCCAGAAGCACCACCTCCAAGTGACCCTTGATGTAAGCCTGTACAGTTTGGAGTTAGAGTCGACATCCTAAGCGGTCGGAACGGGACCGCGCAACTCACGCTCCACCGATAATCTGGGAGGCGCGTCGGATCAGCAGATCGTCGGAAGCAGAAGCGACAAGAAATGCTTACAGGTCCAGTGGTAGCTCCGAGACCATAGATGGCTCCAATAATAGAGCTGGAAGAGACTTATCAGCTTCCATACAAATGGGGCTTTCAAAATCGTCGTTAAGCTCACATGAAGTCCGCCTGGCGCTCAAGCGGGAACGAAGCGGCGGTGATGGCCAAGACACCCTGTTCAGAGTCCCAGTCAGAAGGTCCACAGTAAGCTCAGCTAGTGAGTGGCTACCTACAATGTACAGTCCTCCGAAGCCCGCTCCAGCGATCGCACGTCCAACGATGAAGGTGGACGACTCGTGGGCGGCAGCACAGATGATGGACCTGGTCGGAGTTGGTTAGCCCTTCCCCATGGATGAGAGAAGAAAAGATGTTGACATACCCCACCTCAAAAGTAACCAAGCATCCCAAGAAGACCCACTTCAGGTTGAAGAAGCCGTAGAGACGACCGAAGAGAGGCTGGAAGCCACGTAAGCGAAAAACGAGGTTAGCGTCCGAGCCCTTCGACGAGAGGATTGGGTCTTGCCTGGAGAGCAGTTCCCGTAAGGAGATACGCGGATCCATACCATCCAACGTCGGAGAGGGCGTGGAAGTCGTTGGCGATGGTGCTCAGCGCGGCTGGCGACAAGATTGGAGGTCAGCATCCTGTGATCCGCTTCTGGAGTGAGCGGAGAGGCTCACCGGCAACAATAGTCTGATCGAGTGCGACGAGCCTGAATCAAATATATTACATCAGCTTAGGATCGTCCGCCGAGGCGAGGGGCTGTCACGGACAAGTTGGTCAAGAGGAGGGCGATCATCAAGAGAATCAGCTTGAGGCCGTGAGGGTAGTCGATGGCCTCGGCGGCAGGCTGAAGCTCCTTGCCCTTCTCGACATCACTGGTGATGACGGTGCCAGCGAGGGTGGTGTTGGAAACAGACGGATCAGACTTGGGGCTGTCCGCGACGACGTTCGTCGCAGGTTCCGCGTCGGCCTTGGCGCCAAAAAATTTCTTCAAGCTCGACATGCCGAGGGTGTCGTGTAGTGTGGACAGTGGTATGAAAGAGAAAGAAAGGAAAGAAGCAAAGCCGAAAGCCTCGCTTTTAACGAGGAAGCGGGCCCTCCACCCTGCGCCTCCACTAAGGCACGCCGCCCAACCACAGTGACCTCGGCGAAGCGTGACTCAGACGAAATTCCGGTCAACCGCCTCCGCCTCCGCTCGATCGTATGACAAACGCCGTACTAAACTTTTTAGTCTAAATCTGTGCGGGCGAGCTCGGCGTTCGTGCCTGAAACACGGGAGACCGCGACGACTCGCAACGAGAGCCCGTAGCCGAGCTCCGCCAGCTTACGTCCCCAGACTCCGACGGCCGGAGAAAGAAGAAAAAACAGTGCACCTTTGGCTGCATCCAGCGTGGGGGCAGCACATTCATAGTTGTAGAAACGTCTGCCGCGGTGTTGCTCGCCTCCGCATCTTGCTCGCACCCGTAACTCGACTGTTTGCTCTATCAAGCCAGGCACCCCTGCTTGCCTCCGAGGTTTTTAAATCTCGCACCACGCTGCTGGAGTCGTAGCCAGCGGTACCTCCGGACCCGGCAGTATCAGATTTTAGGGGCCTACAACAGCGTGTCTCCGAATACGAGCATCATCTTCTCCGAACCCTCAAATCGCCGGGTCTCCGAAGAAACTCTCAAGCACGCTCGCCGAATAATAATGGGATCGCCCGTCGCCGAGGCTGCCCAACTCCGAACCCTCGCCGAAGTACACGAATCCTCACGGCTTCAGCACGTTGGCACTTTAGTGTCACGTAGCAGTCAGTAAAATTCTTCTCCGAACCTGCAAAGGAAGTAGACCCACGCGAATGCCCCGTCCTGGGAAGCGAGGAACTCAGCTCGTAGCCAAAGGTCTCCGGTGCTTGGAAGAAGACTCACATTCACTATGTTTCCCGCTGGATAGTACTGAAAACTTGAACGCTTAACGCTTGCCCCATCAACTTGACCCAAAATCATCTCCTCACCTCACAGACCCCGAACATCTGCGTCGCAAAGATCAGCATCTTCGACGATCAAGCACGTGTTCGCGGCGAGTGAGGCCTACGGAATCATCAAAGCCTGGGAAAATCGCCCCCTTGCAATCAACCAGAGCACATCCTACTGAAGTAGTGCCCTTCCACACCACCCTAGGTTGTGCGTGTGTTGTGCGTTAGCCGTCTCGTTCGAAAGAGGAGCGCTGGCTGTCCCTCACTGCTGGAGTTGCGATGCGTCATTCTTGGTTCGTATGAAGGTAAAAAGGTAGAGAACTTACAGTAAAATGTCCAGTGGCTTCATTGAAGCCAGGGTTGGAGTAATCGTACTGTGGCTCCTCGTTGTTCCACGCCCAAACGCAGGCGCTCATGTTATTGCTTGATCCCGACACGGCGTACAGGTTCTCTCCTACAAAAATAGCGTCACTCTTGAGCAAACTCCCCAGTCCTTCTGAACGTACCACAACCGTCTGGACACGCCTTAGCTCCTCCGTGCTCGAACACGCAGTTATCGGCCCACGTCAGCGCGACCTGCGCCAGAGTGTCGTTCCACGCGAGCGCGGAGACGTGGTGCGTCGCTCTGAACGTGTTGTGCGCCGTGAGAGCTTCTTGGATCTGCTCGGCTGTCATTCCGGCTGTAGGGGTGCCTGAGGTTGTTGAGCTCGAAGCCGAGGAGGTGGAGGCGGGAGTAGACGAAGTGGAGGTCGCCGGGTTGGAGGTGGAGGTGGAGCCGTCGGTTGGTGACTTTGTCGCTAAGATGGAGCTGCCCGGGTTGGAGACTAAGGTGGAAGTAGTTCCAGAGCTAGAAGCTGGTGTAGATTTTCGTATAAAGGCGTAGTAGATGCCGACGAACGCGCCTGCCAGCACGAGAATGCCGAGCAAGGCGAAGAGCAATATTTGGAGATTTGAGGTGCTGTCGTTGTCGTCATCCTTGGAACAGCAATCCAGTGAGCTGCATCCCGAATTAACAACATAAGGAAGCCCACCACTCCTCCATTCTCGGCGGTCGTGTGTCTCCTCCTTCTCGCAGCCTTCTTCCTGCGGCCGTGCGTCGACTTTTTGATGGCAGCAGCTTCTTCGTCCATGACAGAGTCGGAAGCGTCGGATTCTGAAGAGGAAGATTGCGTATCTGTATCATCTTTGCTTCGAGGTGAAGCTTTCCCGTGGTGCAGGAGTGTCGAGACATCCGTTCTCGCCATGGCAGTACGTCGAGTGGTGCAGCCGGTCGGGGAAAGACACGAGCGATTTCTGGCCGTTGAGCACCGTGGCTAAGGGTGAGGCTCGCTCAATATGTTGGTAAAGGTCTCCGTTTGATATTCAGAGGCTGGTCCCACAGCTTTGGTCCCGGGCGAGGAAGGTGACCTCCTCGCGGAGCACGATTGCGTGCACGGACGAACACAGTGCTCGATGGAACCACGCGAGTAAAGAACGATATCCAGCTCAATTTCTCGGGCGGATGCAAGTCGAAACTAAGAGTAGCTGTGAACAGCCAAACTTGTGTGTGGGTAAGATTGTGGAAACCTTGAACGACTACCAGTACATTGGGGCCACGTGGAGGAGCTCGGATATAGGACTTGGTGAATGGCAGTGCAGTGAGGCAAGGTTTACACTACTTTTAGCAAAAAAGAGGCTTTTACATGGTATGGCGGCAGTAGCACCTGCGGAAGAGCACATCATGGCGCTTGGACGGTGGCGGAGGTCGTCAAGCCAAGTCCCAAAAACTGGCCGGGGTGTCTTCATGGCTTCAGTACATTTGCACTGTACATGGGTCAAAGTGGAGGTAAATAAAGGCCACAGCTGAACTTTCGAAGGAACCTGGACCTACGCGAATTCTCCGGCCTGGAAACAGCAAAGCTTCAGTCTAACGAAGAAAATGATCTGGCGCTCAGAAGAAGACTCACGTTGACTATGTTTCCCGCCGGGTAATACTGGAAAAAGATCTCTTTTAGCCTGTTGAACTCATCAGATAAACACGTTTCCTCACCTCACACACCCCATAGGTCTGCGAAGTAAAAGGTCAGCGCCTGCGCGCAAAGACACGTTTGCGGGGAAGTGAGACGAACCGACGTATCGGAATCGAAAATGGCCAGCTTGCACTGAATTAAAGCACACCCAACTGAAGTGGTGCCCTTCCATACCACCCTTGAGAGAACTTGTCAGCGTTGCGCACAAAATAGGGTGCTCGCTCCTCGAAAAAAGAGACGGCCAAAAGAGCCTCACTGCTAGAACGGCGACACGTCAGCATTGGGTTTGACACCGTAAAGGAGGAGATAGCCTACAGTGAAGTGACCAGTTGCTTCGCTAAAGCCAGGATTGGAGTAGTTGTACATTGACTCTTCGTTGTTCCAAGCCCATACGCATGCGCTCATGTTTGTTGATGGCGCTGAAACGGCGTAAAGGTTCTCCCCTGCCACATCCGCCATCCACATCAGTATTGATAAAGCTCAATATACATGTAGTACATACCACATCCATCAGGACACTCCTTGTATCCACCGTGCTCCCATACACAGTTATCGGCCCACGTCAGCGCGATTTGAGCCAAACTGTCGTTCCACGCGAGCGCCGAAACAAGGTGCGTCTCCCTGAACGAGTTGTGTGCAGTGAGAGCCTGTTGTATCTGATCCTCTGTCATTCCGGCAGTTGGCGTGCCCGACGTTGTCGAACTCGAATTCGAAGTGGAGGAAGGGGAAGCAGATGAAGTGGAGGCTTGGTTGGGGGTGGAAGTGGAGGATGGCGTATTTGAGCCGGAGGCGGTACTGGATCCAAAGCTAGATGAGTTTCTTATGAAAGCGTAGTGGATGCCGACGAATGCTCCTGCGAGTACAAGGATGCCCAAGAACGCGAATAGCAGCATTCGGAGATTTGAATTGCTGTCGTCGTCGCCATCCTGGACGAGGAATAATCGTAAGCTTCTCTTGAGTAGCTTTTGAAGCGCATGGGACTTCAACAAGACCCGCATCTCGTTCACTTACAGAGGCAGCCATGCGTTTCCTCCGCCTTCGAAGCTTGCTCTTCTTTCGTCTCGTGGCGGCAGCAGCCTCTTCGTCCGCAGACGAGTCGGAGGGATCGGAGGAGGAAGAAGGTGATTGCGTATCCGTATCATCCTTCCTGGAGCGCGAAGCCTTGCCGTTGTGCAGGAGTGTAGAGGCATCGCTTCTGGCCATGGTGGAAACGCAGTCGCTGCTCTGGCTGACAAGAGGACGGGGCGATAGCTGGTGCTCGAGAGCGGTGGCCGAGTTGAAAGCACGCCTGAGGTTGCAAAGTCAAAGGTATACTCAAGTCTGAGAAAGTGATTCCATGGCTTTGGGTAGCAGGCGGAACTGAGGGGCTAAGAGGCCGGGGCGCCGGACCCCCTCGCGGAGGCGGACTTGGTGAGGAGGCTGTGCTGGGGAAACTTTTGAAGGACAAAGGCGCATTAGGTGGAGATCGAGCTCAAATCGAGGAAAAAATGTCAAGTATTGCCTCTGGTGAAATCTGATAGAGGATAGAAGCGATTCTCAAATCATGAAGACCACGTGGCGAAGTTCAAAGAAAACCGAGTGAATGACAGTGGGCTAAGCTACAAAGCTCGAGTTGGGTGAGAGTTTCTTCAAGATATACATCGCAACACTAGACAAGACTAAATTAAAACATTCTTCGTACCCCGCTGGGCCGATCACTTCGTCTGCAACGTGACGGAAGAGCGAGTTCCGATCACTTCGTCTGCAACGTGACGGACGAGCGAGTGATTTTTCCAGGAAGCGAACAAATGGCATAATAGTAGTCCGAAGTGTTGTAGTTGCTCGCCGCAGGCAACGTGTTGCCACTCGAAGCCCAGGGGTTGACGACGATAGGACCAGCGGGAGGGTAGACCATGCCGGAGGGGCAGTTCGCGAAGTTCCCGCCAAAGTTGGCGCTCGTGAACGTGTTGCCTGTGACGGTGGCCGAGTTGGAACCGGCGAGACTGATGCCGTAGCCGAAGTAGCCGGTACCGCCGGACGAGGTGAAGATGTTGTTCGACCACGAGCCCTTGGTGTTGCGGTAGCTGGTGCTGTGTGAGCAGAAGCGTCTCCGAGTCAACGATGGACGCGACGACCGTAAAGAAAGAACAACGAACGAGTTGATGTTGCTCCAAGTGGTGAGTCCAAGGGCGATGCCGACCTTGATCATCGCCGTGGAGGCATCGAGTGTGTTGCCAGTGACGGCCACGTTGCTGCAAGACACACGTCGGCATGGGAGCACGCACGTTCGACGGCGAAAACGCTCACCTGTAGCTTCCACTGAAAGGAGCCCAATCAACCGAGTTGATGCCGCCGAGAAGGGTCACCGTCTTTTGAGTGATGGTGTTGCCGCTGACAATGGTGCCAGGAGCGCCGAAGATGACGACTGAACGAAGATGTATGTCAGCCAGGACACACGAGGCAGGCGGAGACGAAGGAAGAACTTACTGCCTCCATCGGTGGCATCGGTGATCGTGTTACCGGTGACAGTGCTTCCTTGGCAAGCCATAGAAATACCGTCGGCCCACTGTCCGTCAGCATCGGAGCCACTGTTTCCACAAGGCGTCAGTTTCCTTACAAAACGAAAAGCAACGTGCAAGGGCAAACTCACGCAGGGCCGAATTGACTGTCAAGAACTTTGCTACCGGAGCAAGAGTTCGAGGTGCCCTCGATGAAGTGGGCGGCCGACCATCCGCGAGGGTCTTTTCAAGAGACAGTTCAGTCGGATACGCTGGTGAGCAGCTTGGGTCGAGGAGAAGGAACACACCTTTGGCCCAGATGCCGGAGACGGTGGAGCCGACCGTGTTGCCGCCCATCTCGATAAGAGCACCGCTGGTAGAGATGCGTCCGAGACCAGCTCTGTTGCCGTCAACGATAATGTTTGAGAGCTGGGTGACAGGAAAGGTTAGTACTGGGGTCGCAGAGGAAGACGAAGAGGACCGTGGCGTACGACCATGTTGTTGCAGTTTTGGCAGCTGAGGTGATTCATATTAATGAAAAGGTTTGGACGACAAAGATGGAGACGAAAAGACGTACTTGGCGTAAACGGCAATGCTCTGCTGTTTACCCATAACCTTGACCGTACCGCGAGTGCTGGGGTCGGGCGAGTCCTGCCTGGTTGTGAGAGTCTGACCCGCTGCCGTCATGACGATAGGACCAGCAAGCTGGACGACGGCGTTCGGGCAGAGGTAGACGATAGTGTTGGCACCTCCGTCTGAAGAGGAGGAGAAAAGTCAGTTACCAGGGAATGGTCGTGATAAGAGGCCAACTCACAAGAAAAGAGCGAGTTGATGACCGTGTCGTTCATGGTCGAATCGAGGCAGTTCGTCCCAGTGATGGCGGTCCAGTTAGTACCAGTCGAAGTTGGAGTAGCAGCTGGGGCAGTGGTCGTGACCATGGTCGTGGTGCAGAGCAACTTGAGGACGCCGCAAGCTAGACACCACACGCAAGACACGTCAGTCTCTGTCGCAGGAGCGCAAGAGAGAACAGCGGGCAACACTCACTAACGGAGGGAACAACCTTGGTGACAATGCCGGAGACAGAGTTTTTGAGGTTGAGCGCGGCCAACAGCGCCTGAGCCGTGACGCCCAGCTGGGAGGTGAGCGGCGCGGTGACGGCTCCGGCGAGCTGGGCCACCTGGGTGAGGGGCAAGAGCGACGGGATGGGCGCCGGGATGTACTTGGGGGTCGAGGCGGCGTTGGCGGGGTCGTACGGGAGCGTGGTGTCGGCCCTGCGAAGGATGTGTTCGGTCGTCCTGGTCGCACGTGTCCCGCGCTTGGCACGGTGGAGCTTCTGGACGCCGCCCTCGTGCTCGTTGCGAGGGACGCTGACCTGCTCAGCGACGGCGAAGGTCGCAAGGAAGACTACGAAGAGCTTGGTGCAAATCATCGTAGACTATTGGGGTTGCCGAAGGGCGGTGGGTTGCAAAAGAGCGTGGGGGCGGTCGAAACCGATTGAAAGGAGCGACGACGAAACCGGGAAAAGGAGTGACTACCGTGTGTGAACGGTGTGGGTACGAGGACCAGACGAAACAGAGAGAAGGTGGTGGTAAAAGAGAGAGGGAGGAGGGCGGGACAAAAACGCACCCCTCCGTCCTGAGGGAGCCTCATTGAGCGAGCGCTTGCCGGGGGACGCTCGCAAAGCAGATCCGGGACGTGGAGTATGCATGAAAGAACGAGACAACTCTGGCCCAGGGAAGCGCAGTGTAGAGCTATTCCGCGAGAATTAGCTGGAACCTCGACGGCGGGCCCGGATTTGCTGGCCCTCGCCGGCCGGCCCAGGCTGCACCTTCCCCTTGCGTAAGTTGGAGCCCCAGCGTCGACAGCGGCCAGAGTGCGTCCGGCGACACCGCGAAAACTGGACGGCCGGCTTGAGTAGACGATCGTGCACTCTCAGAGTTGTACCAGAAAGTAGGGCCAAGGTCGATCGCACTTGTCGCACGATTGGCAGGGCGCGCGAGCGCGGCACCCGGGAGCGAGCTGTCGAGGCACCGACGCGCTGAGCGAGATTATCTGGAGACTTGAGGCCAGGGCGAGGGTCCTGATAGCAGAGTCCAGGCGTGTCACGGCAATGTATAGTTGATAATCAATCGTACGAGAAATGATAGAGATCCAAGCCGCGAGGAAGCGGGTCCTCGGAGTGTGAGCTTGGATCGCATTCGCCGGCCTTGGCTGGCCTGCGTGCGCGCTGCTTAGAGATTGTGTGCTCTCTTTCGCTCTTTACTCTCACGACCCATCACAACTCGCACCACCGCCTCACATCTCACACTACCCACACAGACCATGGTCACTTTCATCCCCGCGCCCTCGCTCTCCGCCCAGCCCGCTCACTCGCACGAGCACTCGCACGACCACGCGCATGATCACGGCCACTCGCACGCGCACGATCACGCTGCCCAGGAGCATGGACACACTCACGAGTTCATGGATCACCCAGGTGAGCCCTCGTTTGATGCTTCAACTGGCGTGGACTTCCCTGGCGTTGGGTGCGCGCGGAGAACGCGGTGCGGGTGGAGCGCGAGATCTCGCTCGACGTCTGGACGAACTGGACGGTGACAAGGAGCGGAGCGTGGCCAGCTCGTTTCGGGAATGGATGAAACCTGACTCGTACATCTTTCTTACTGCAGGCAAGTTTGCCGAGCGTGATCTGCCCGATTACAGCGGGCGCAGTTGGGCCGAGCGGGGCTTCACCATCGGCATCGGCGGGTTCGTCATCTTTTGAACGCCAAACGAGAGCGAGTTTGACAGATAACACGTTCTCGTAATACAGCCCCGTCGGATCCGGAAAGACGGCGCTCACGCTCGCCCTCTGTCGCCACTTCCGTGACACTCACAACATCGGTAAGCTGGATTTATGAGCGAGATTGAGGGACGTTGGTGCTGATGCGGGGATCAATCAAAGGTGTGGTGACCAACGACATCTTCACCAAGGAGGACCAGGAGTTCTTGATCCGCAACGAGGCGCTCAGCGACCGAGGGAGGATTCGTGCTATCGAGACTGGTGCGTCGATTCCCCTTATCGAAGAGGCTCTTCTTTCTTGACACTTTGCCTCAACTAGGAGGATGCCCTCACGCCGCTATTCGGTGCGTTTCTCTTCATCTCCTTTCGCGCCGCCTGCTCGGTCGCCAACCCTGCCACATTTCCTCCCCACAGCGAGGACGTTAGTGCCAACATTGGAGCTTTGGAGGAGCTGCAGGCGGCGTACGGATGCGAAATGCTCTTTGTTGAAAGTGGTGGAGATAACCTTGCTGGTGAGGGACCGTCGCTTCCGTTGCCGAGAGTTGATTGGGAAGCTAACATCGGGCCACGTAGCCAACTACTCTCGCGAGCTGGCCGATTACGTGCGTTGCTCACCTTTTATGTGACCGAATGAAGTGTTCACTAGTCTAACACGAGGTATCCACAGATTATCTACGTTGTGCGTAATCGAGCTTGCGGGAGCCGGCGATGCTTTGAAGCCTTACTCACGTCCCTCACTCCAGATCGACGTGTCCGGTGGAGACAAGATCCCTCGAAAGGGTGGACCAGGAATCTCCCAGGTGAGCTATTTGAAGTCTGCTTTCATCAACGGCGGTTCGTGATCAGCTGACGCGACTTGCCACGTCTCATCGCAGTCTGACCTCCTCATCGTCAACAAGGTCAGCCCCTTTACTTACTTACTCACTTCTCCTTCATTTTGATCACGCCCCCATTCTACTCTTCCCCCAGATCGACCTCGCACCATACGTCGGAGCTTCGTTGGAGGTGATGAAGCGCGATGCAGACAAGATGCGTGACCACGGCCCTACGCTCTTCACGAGTGTCAAGCTCGGCGAGGGAGTTGAGCAGGTGGCCGAGTTGATCAAGGCTGCATGGATCGGTGCGACTGGTGGAAGGAAGCAGTAGACGAACGCCGGGAATGGGCAAGACTGAAAGAAGATGCTTTATTTGACCCCCTGACTTCCGCTGGTGGAGCTCGCAGCGCGAAGTCTCGGTTGAGCGTGCGGCGCGCAAGTCGCGAAGTCTGCAAAGCAAAGGGAGGCTCCCCTGGCTCTCGCTCTCCGTCAAGTCACCGTTCACGCACGCTCGCTTGTCGCCATGTCAGCACCACGAGAGACCAAGATTCAGCTGGAGGAGCTGGACCCCGAGGCCGAGGCGGACGCGTTGCTCGAGGAGGACGAGCGCTCGCGCGGCGACGACGGCTTCAAGCGCGACTTGGCCGACCTCGAGGCGTCGGAGAGCATGCCGCCACCGGCTCAGGCTGTCACTGCTGTGAGTAGCTCTCGTGTGGATCAGAGTCGCGTCGATAGACGAACGCGACGGCGGTGGAAGAGCTCGAGGCGACGCGACGCGAACGTGGCACGAGGTTGGGAGCTGGAATGCGGAGCCGGGTCGGACTGCTGGGGCGGCGCGGCTGACCACGAATTGTCGCACCAATCCCACAGGTCAAGAAGATTCACCCAGCACCAATCATCTGTGAGTAGGCCCGTTGTTGTAGCCTCGTTGTCGGCGCGCTCATTCACGCTTCGCGTTCTCGGTCGTGCACAGGCATCTGGATCTTCCTGTCGTCGAGCGTCATCATCATGAACGCATGGATCCTCCACGATGGACCCAAGGACCTCGATTTCGGATTGTGAGTCCTCCCTCCCAACATGGCGGGCACGCGCGAGCATGCCTCGACGAGCCGGACGGACGTGATGAGACGCTGACCGTGGCGTCTGCTTTCGCACAGCCCTATCTTCCTCACAACAACGCACTTGGTGTACGCGACTATCGCTACGCGACTGATGCTCCGATTCACGCACCTCGTCGACGGCGTTCACAACATCGACATGAGCTGGGACAGGTGGGTACTAGAGCCCCGTGATGAGCGTTGAGGGGGTGATGAGAGCTGACTGGGCTGGTTGTCTACAGGTGGCTCAAGAACATTGTTCCTATTGGAGCTTTGTTCAGTGCCTCGCTCATCTTCAGCAACTTGGCTTACCTCACGCTCAAGTGCGTCCTCCTCCCCACCTCGGTCGGAACGCGCGCGCTCCAGTACTGACCCACTGCTCCGCCTACAGCGTGTCGTTCATCCAGATGTTCGTACCAAGATCCTCATGCTCAGTCTCAATGCTGATCTTTTCTACCCTGCAGGCTCAAGGCCTTCACCTCGGTCGCTGGTTCGTCCCTTCCAGGCGCACGTGATGGCAAAGATGCTAACCCTCCGCGTCGCAGTGTTGACCATGTCGGTTGTTATGGGCCTCGACCAATTCAACAAGAGGACTGCTGTCACTGTTGTTGCCATCAGTTTCGGTGTCATGCTCGGTGTGTCTGAACTCCTTGTAGTGCAACACTGCACCCGAGCTGACCGTGCTGCCACTTTTCCCAATTTTCAGCCAGTTACGGTGAGATGGAGTTGTGAGTTCATATCAGACATCCTTATTGTGCTGAGAACTGACTAGGAAATCTACCTTGACAGCGCCATGAGTGGATTCATCTTCCAGTCAATGGGCATTCTCTTCGAGGCTACGCGTCTCGTGTACGTTTCCTTCTCGTGATCGCGATAAGGGCTCCCATTGACCTTCCATGCTTCCTACAGTGCCATTCAAAAACTCCTTCAGGGTATGCGCATGGACCCCTTGGTGTCGTTGTACTACTACGCTCCTGTTCGTTTTCCTCCTCATCTTGACATCGTGACCAAGCTAACAACCGCGGCTGGTTTCAGGTTTGCGCCATTTTCAACGCCGTCTTGATCCCCGTCTTTGAGGGATGGGAGCCCTTTGAGCTCGTCCTGCCCAAGGTTGGAATCTTCACCTTGTTCATCAACGTCAACGTTGCGCTTTGCGTATGTCTTCTCTTTCGACCTCACGTGTTCTCAGCAGCTAACGGCGCGCTCATGAAAAAGCTCAACATTGCCGTCGTCTTCCTCATCGGCTGTGCTAGCTCTCTCGTGCTCACCCTTTCGGGTTCGTCCCCTTTGGTCTTTGAGGCCACGTTCTCAGCTTGCTGACAAGAAGCTCCACACCAGGTGTCGTCAAGGACATTCTCCTCGTCGTTGGATCGGTCGTCCTCTTCGGCTCCACCGTCACTGGGATCCAGTGCGTCGGTTACGGAATCGCCCTTGCTGGTTTGGTTGTCTTCAAGACCCCTCCTGTACGATCTCCTCTGTCTCAACGATGGCATCTCTCTGCTGACACGCGCCTCTCACTTCCAGGAACAAATGGCGGTCTACATCGCTCAGGCCAAGGCCCTTATTGGGAGGTGAGCTGGAGTGAGAGGAAAAGACGGGAGTCAAGAGCACTTGCCGTTGATGGGAGGAGGAGGAGGGAGGGGAGGGAGGAGGATGGAACGAGCCCACGTAGATCTGTACTGTCACCGAAACCCAGAACACTTATCTCTCTTGAAAAACACCGCTCTTGGGATGCGAAGGAAGGAAGTGTTGCAGAACAGCTACAGGACTACACTGAAAGCGAAAAGCACAAGCTACGGAAACGATTTCGGAGGAAAAGAGTACAAGGCGACAAAAACAAGTCCACTGTCAACTTCAACATCACATGCCGACGTTGAACTCGCCTTCTATCGGCAGTCCGCCAAGTCCGACTTGACCCCAACCCCCCATGGCGACCTCGATGCTAGCGACTCCTCGCACGCCGACTGGAGTCTTGGCGCCAAAGATGATCTGTTTCAGGTCATCGGCACGTCAACATCGTCTCAGACAATCAGATGAGCAATCTAGAAGCTCACCTTGCCGAGGAACTTTCTGAAAACATCAGAGCGCTCAGGAATGAGGTACAGCGGGGCGTCGACGAACGTGGCCGAGATGGTGGTCGTCGCGTTGTGCGTCGCGTTCTTGGGCGTGTGGGAGGTGATGGCGGGAATGAAGGACGAGGTCGCGAGTCGAGCGAAAGCGTTGGCGGGGAGAGGTGTCGGTGGGTACGATGGGGCGTCTTCCTCGTCCTCGTCCTCGTCCCCGTCTTCCGCCTCCTCGTCGAGGACACCGCTCGAGCCCAACGTGAGCTGCTCCTCTCCAGCGAGTCCACGCTTGGCCAGAGCGCTGAGCGATGGGAGCTGGCCATCGTACACGAACACGTCGGGAAGGATGAAGCTGACATCAATGACCTCCTCCAAGCTCTCGAAATGGTCGGGAAGGACGAGGTGTCCCACAACCTTGCCCGAGCACAGCAAGTCGCCTTCAGGCTCGTTGTCGTCCGTAAACCTCGCGAACGAGGCCAAGCGAATCTTCATGTCCTCAATCGTGAGGTCCTGGAAAACATCCACTTTCCCTGACGACCCTGGGAACTCCAATGCGACCTCGTAGTCCTCCACTACGCGGCCGACAAGAGCTGGAGGATAGTGCTTCCCCGTCGCGTCGCTCGGCGTCGCGTTCTGTGAGCGACTCGCGTCATACCGCGCCAGAACGGTGCTGTTCTTTCCGGCAAGGTAGTTGGCGACGAACTTGCTGAGCGCGGAGGAGGACGAATCGGCGGGACCATCGGAGGACGGGGCGGTCGCCACGTGGGTGTCGAGGGTTGAGAGGTTGCCCATGGGGACGAGGTAGCCCTCGAGCGAGATCCTGGAGGTTTTGGCGCCGTTGGGGAAGGAGAATGGTGCGGTGGAGACTTTGGCGATGAGGGTTGGCGGAGGCGAAGAGGTCGAGTGCTTCTTTGGTGAGGACTGAGAGGGAGGGAGGTAGATCGAGACCGGGATGTCGTAAGGCATGCCCCAGGAGAATTGGGAGCCAAGCAAAGCAGAATGTCGAAGAGGATTTTTGAGGAGGGCTTCGGCGGACATGGTAATGAGAGTCGAGTTGTCGGGCGTGGGCGACGAGGCGACCGAGTACGAGAGGAGCGAGACGAGGGACGCGGGATCGTCAGATCCAGGAATCTCTGGGACTGTGAGAATGGTGTTAGCTGAGGCGTCTAAACGTGTGAGGCATAGTGACCACGCACTCTGATTCTCGATCTCCTTGTGCACCTCGTCCACCTTGACCGAGCCCAGCTTGGCGATCATTTTTCCAAACCACCCTCCAACCTGCCTGGGCTTGACCTCGATGTTGTGTATCACCACCGTAACTGCGTACTGCTTCGACTCCCACACTTGTTGAAGGAACGCTGACAGCCGGGCGGCGTCGGGGAAGTCGATTGGGAGCTCGAGCGTAAAGTCGTCCATGTCGGCCGACGCCTTGCCGGTCGGGTAGGACAAGGGCAAGAGGAGGCTCTCGATGCCTTCAACGACGACCAGCTCGTCGTCCTCGTCGTCTCCCCCGGCAAGGACGATCCTGCCCACGCCGACGGACACGGTCGAGACCTTGTCAACAAAGCGCTTGGCGATGCGGCCCTCAGTCCTCCTCGCCCACCCGCCCGTCTCCTTGCCCTGCCAGTCGAGCGCCTGCCTTACATCGACTCCAGCAGTTCCATCGACCGTTACGACGATGCCGTCGGCGGACGAGTTCTGGAGGGCGACGCCGTGGACGTTGACGATGACGCCGCGCCTGGCCATCTCCTCGATGCTGCCGCTCTTGGCCTGCTCGGAGATGAGGTGGCCGAGCCAGATGTGGAGGATGGCGGCGAGGACGAGGAGGATGAAGAAGACGATGGCGACGACGAGGCAGAGGATGGACGAGAGCGAGACGGACCGCCGCGAGTCCCTGAACGTCGAGAAGGTGCGCCGCGAGTGGATGCTCGACGTGTCCGAGTCCGAGTCGACGAGTGGGCCGCGTCCATGCCTGACCTGTGCCTTCCTGCGAGGGGTGGACGTCGTGGACGTCGACAGGCTCGGGGACTGGGGGAGGAGCGGCGCGCGCTCGGGAGCGGTGGGAGGAGCGGGCGACGATGCTGCCGACTCTGGGTCGTCTGGCGGCGGGGCTGGCTGGACGGGATCGTCCTTGGACTTTCCCTTGCCCTTTCTGTCCCCGAATCCGAACATATACTTTTTGCTGTTACTGCTGGCGGTGGATGCTCGTCCAGGCGTGGTGCTCAGCCAACCCGTGCGGAGGCGGAGTGGCGTTCTCGACTTGGGCATTCAGATTGCGGGCCAGTGGATGACGTGGGCTGGCCCGCAATCCTTCTCCTTCGTTGTAGGAGACGTGTCGCTCAAACTTGCGATACTATCGAGCACTGTGCTACTGATATTATTGTGCTGTATTTCTTCTCCTGTTACTTCATGAGGTTCGCTCAAACTCTCTACAGACTCGCAAACCCGTCCAGACTCACAGCCGCCATCGGGTCCCGATTCCCTTCGCCCGTTCAACTGGAAACACCCTATACCCTGCTCATGTTTTATCTGTAGCTCTGCCCTTCAGTTTCAGCCTGCTGAAGAGTTTTATTGGCAAAAAAACTCACTCTTGTCATCTCAAGCTCCATGCCTGCGCGTCCCGGCAACTCGTATTCCTCGAAGCAAGAGGAGAGACGAGACTGGATATGTACCGGCGGGGAAATGGATGCATTCCTTGTCTCGGTTAGCACCCGGAGGTGAACCCCCTTTCGTCGAGCATATAGAGCCACGAAACATGCCAGCCACAGCCTCCATCGCCGCACTTCACCGCCTCGTTGCGCACCCCAACTAACCCCCACGCTTGCGCTTGACTCAATCCATACCTTTCAGTGATTCTATCACCATTCGCTCGTAAGTACGGTGCGATAGAAATAGCACGTATGCCCGGAGTTTGGGGGGGATCCGGATAATCCGTGAGAATGGAGCCGGCATGACGGAACGAAACCTCCAAGTCTCGGATCTTGCGGTCGCGCGTGGTGTGGCTGGCGAGAGGGACTTGGCGCTAAACCAAACAACTTCCTCCGTGAGGTTTGCGTCCTGCCCACTTGTGCAGTCTGTTCCTTTCTCCTTCTGTTTCTCCCTCTCCTTCATCCCCCTCCGCCGGCACATCCACCACTCGGCCACAACCACATTCTTCTCGCCACGTACACCTCGGAATGTCTCAGGACTACAACTCTCTCTACCAAGAAACGGCGGCGGACCCGTTCGCCCACCGGGGCTTCTACGAGACCCCGCCGTCCTCCACCAGTCCTCAGTTTCCCTCCGTGTTCAGCACGATGCCCAACCTCCAGCCTTACTCGACCGTGCCGCTCGCGCAAGACCCGGAAATGGTGGACCTCTCGAAGCGCGCACTGTCGGACGCGGGATCGACGCTGCCGTTCTGGGATAACCCGGCGTCGATGGAAGGGCCGTCAGCGAGATTGAGCGCTGGTGGTTCGGCGTTTGATTCGGGGGAAGACTGGGAGATAGAAACGGACAGGCCGTGGTATCGCAAGAGATGGGTCGCCATCGTCGCCGTTGCGGGGTTGTTGGCGCTCGCGGCGATTGCGTTGGGAGTTGGGCTGGGAGTCGGCCTAGGAGAGAAAAAGCAGAACAACGCGGAGGGGGGCCAACAGAATCAAGGCGGTGGTGCTGGGCCGACCCAGCCGACGACTGGCGCAGCTCCGGGCCTCACGACGAGCGAATCCACGTGGACAACCACTTCTACGGCCAGCGGGACACCAACGTCATCGACAACAGCTTCGACTAGTCAGACTACATCTTCGCCCTCTCCAACCACTTCTTCAACGACTGAGGCCTCGAGCTCGCCCTCGCCGACGACTCAAACCTCAGCGTCGCCTTCGTCGGCATCTCCGACATCCTCCTCGTCTTCGGCTTCCGACTCTACCTCCTCATCTTCAACGACAGCTACCTCAGCTTCATCAACTACCTCTTACTCTCCTACAACTTCCTACTCGACTTCAAGCACTACGACAGACAGCTCTGCGTCATCTTCGTCGAGCAGTCCCTCGCCGACCAGCTCATCGCAAAGCTCCACCACCTCTTCTTCTACTACGAGGTCATCAACAACAAGAACTACCAGCTCGTCCCAAACCTCGACACAGACGTCGCAGTCCTCGACGACGAGGTCAGAGTCGACGACGACTGGCACCGCCTCTCAAACTTCGACACAATCGTCGCAAGGTGGCTCGAGTTCCAGCAGCTCCGAGTAGGTCAGAAACAGTTTGTAGAAGAGAGCTGTTTTTGACACTGGCGAGAGTGACAGACCCTCGAACGCGACTGGATCGGAGGGAAGATGAGCCTAGCCACGTGTATTTAGCGGATTCGGCCTTGCATTTCACGAAGGACAATGGACGGTTCAGAAATCCTGTTGTAGACCGTATATTACACCAAACACTGGAAGTAAACCTAATCGAAGCTGGCCTAAAAGGCGAAGAGAGAAGGTGAGACAGGGGGAACCCAGCAGGCAAGTGCCGGTGCTGTCGAGAGGGCCGGCTCTGCGCTTGAGCACCAACGCTCGCCCGCACCTCGTCCTTCGCCCGCGACCGCGACCCTTGCTCTGCCCCTCGTCGGCGCTCAATTCTCGCTATAGTCGAACCGTAGTCCACTCGAGCTCACTGCACCAGTGCGTCGCAGTGTTCGCATCACTTTCCCCCCGTCGCGAACACGCGCTAATCTGCCTCCCCCATCTCCCGTGCTGCAGTGGCCACCGCGTCGTCGACCCTCCACCTCCAGCGCCAGCTCAACCGTTCGTCCCCAACTCTCTCTCCCTCTATCTCGCTACACGTCCTCGACCTCGCTTACACGCGTCGCATCCCGTGCCTGTTGCCTCGCTCTCGAACGCAGAACTCCGAAAGCACCCCGTCGACGGCTTCAGCGCCGGCTTGGTCGACGACGACAACATTTACGAGTGGGAGATCACCATCTTTGGGTTTGTCTTCCTCTCTTGTTTCTCGCACGACTCGGTTCAGTTGGGACTCGGGGAAGAGAGACGCGCTGGCTGCTTCTAAGAGGTTCGATGTGGGAGGCGTCAAGAACGGACAGTCGCGCGCCTGGGGTTGGGCGGAGTTGGTGCAGTCGTCGAAGGAAAGAGCGTGAACTTGCCTGGTGGAGGCTCACGAGCGAGGACGGAGGGGATGGAGCGCGTCGCCACCTCTTGTGAAGGTCCGAAGAGCCGAGGAAAGCGACCCTCGAGTGGCGCAACGCGGACCAGACCGCCCCGCGTTTCCTGCGAACAGGAAATCAGGCGACCAAGGTGGTTGGTGTTGGACGATCGTTCGTGTGGATTCGTGCTGGTGGGTGGGAGCAGTGGGAGGCCGGCGCCCGAGGGACTCGTCGGAGCTCGAGGCGGGGCGTGCGGAGGACCTCGCTAGTCAGCTCTGTTGGGCAGAAGCAAAGGGCTCGCCAGCAAGGACGAAAAGGGGCTGGAGCTGAGAGCTACAAGGCGGAAGAGCGGGTAGAGCGTGGGTCTGGTGGCTGATTTGCAGGAGCAAGTACGTGACGCGGCAGCGTTGGTCGGGCCTCTCTTGGGAGGAGGCGCGGATCTGCGTTGTCGCGCGCGCGTGAGCTTCGTGCTAAGCTGGGATGGGGGGTGGAAGAGCTGTCGGAGTTTAGCGTTCTTTCTGGGAGAAAGGAACGAGCAAAGCTTGAGGAAGAGGCGCGCGTTGGGTGGCATTGGAAGCAGCTGCGACGCTGTCTCCGTACTCGTCCAGCAGAGACGGTCACAGGGGAGATCCGCTCTGCTGATATTAAAAGCAGACTCATGCAAGACGTTGTGCTCAAGAGCGACATGCTGACATTCGCTCTTCGCACTTAATGCAGCCCTGCCGACACCCTCTACGACGGCGGCTTCTTCCGCGCCCGGTTGACGTTCCCCGAAGACTTCCCTCTCAACCCACCAAAGATGAAGTTCATCACCGAGATGTGGCACCCTAACAGTAAGTCTCTTGTTTCTCCGCTTTGGCTTTTCTTGTCCCGCTCGTGAGTTGGAGCTGACACGTGACCTTTCATCGTGTGCAGTTTACAAGAACGGAGACGTCTGCATTTCGATCCTTGTGCGTGTTTCTGAGATTCGTCGGATCCAGCTGAACGGTGGCTGACTCGGGTTGTTCTTGCAGCATGCGCCTGGGGTGGATCAGTACGGTTACGAGGATGCTGGAGAGAGGTGGATGCCCGTTCACGGTGTCGAGTCCATCGTACGTTTCCTCAGCTATCCTTTGACTCAATCTCATAGGAAGCTCACCTCTGGCCTCAAACAGCTCATCTCCGTGATTTCCTTGCTCTCCGCCGATACGCCCAACACCGACTCGCCAGCCAACATTGATGCTGCCGTTCGTCTCCTTGCTCCTGCTTTCCAGACTCAATTGAACTGACAAGTCTCGGCTCGACTTTTTGCAGAAGGAGGTTCGTGAGGACATCGCCGCGTACCGTAAGAAGGTTCGACGTCTCGCACGCAAGAGTGCTGAAGAGGGCTGGTAAACGGTTACCGACACACCGCCCCTCGCCTGCTTCCCACCACTCGCATGAGCCGCTTAATACTTTATACCACCCATGCCTCTCCTTTCACCGCGCTTCATCTTCCGTATTGGATTTGGGGTCTCCTTCTTCCTTTCGCATCTCTTGCATCTACCCTCATCTTCCCCCTTCTCCCTATTGCCTACCCCATTCACAACCCCTTCTCCCGCTTTCTCGGTCTCTTTCCCTGGCCTCCTATTGTACCTCTCCCTTTGTGATTTACTTTCGCAACTCGACTTTGCGTCTATTCGACATGCTTTCAGGAGAAGGAGAGGAAGAGATGAATCACCACGTGTCGCAAAAAACGGGCAGAGACGCTGTCCAGCCCAGACCTGGAGGTCAGAACAAGGCCACTTATGCAGTACATCCTTCTCTATCTCTCTGTCGACTTGACTGGAATCGCGTCTAAAGGTACAAACACGTAGAATAGCACAATCGTCGACCTGCCTCGTTCTGAGTCTACAGCGCCGTTCCACGCTCGAAGTTGTCCCGGATCTCTTTCGTGTGCTAAGAAAAGAGAGAGATAGGGTTAGTTGAGATGTAGATAGATGCAAGGAAGGGGAAAGGGGATACGCACAGAGTGGTAGTACCTCTCGAGCT
Organism: Pseudohyphozyma bogoriensis; assembly: GCA_024364755.1. Classification (NCBI taxonomy): domain Eukaryota; kingdom Fungi; phylum Basidiomycota; class Microbotryomycetes; family Chrysozymaceae; genus Pseudohyphozyma; species Pseudohyphozyma bogoriensis. The sequence continues at coordinate 90,005 of JALBUQ010000054.1, forward strand.
TTTTGTTGAACATCCTGTTCTTCTGCTCGTCGAGAACGCAACGATGGAAAAAGTAAAGACGTCAGTACGCAGCGCCTCGAACACAAGCGGCAGGAAAGTATGAAGGGAAGAAAGACAGCGACGAACCTCGTTGATGTACGTAATGTCACCCTCATCCTCATCCCTCTCGCGACTCCTCTTCTGCCTCTTGTCCTTGTCCAAGTTGATCTTGCCAATCACGCGGTCAATCGCATCTTCTGAAGGCTTGTGATCGGCATAGACGAAAGAGTCGGCGTCTCGGTAGAGGTCCTCGGCCGCTGCTGATGAGGTCCCGGCGGTGAGGGCTTGGGAGGTCGATTCTGCGGCGGATCGTTGAGCGTTGTAGGAGGCGAGGTCGGGTTTGAAGATGTCCATGTCCTGAAATGATTTGAAGAGTTGTGAGCTGCCGAACAGGAACGCGTGGAGATTGAACGGGGACGAACCTTCTTGTACTTTCGCCTTGCGATGTCATCGTAATCTGTTGGCCGCGACCGCCAGCGCGCAAGAGCACAACCGAGTCAACATTCTGACCAGAGTACTCTCCAGCCTACCTCCACCCCATTCATACCATAACAAGAAGAAGTCATGGCTTACCCGTGAAGCTAAAGTCGGCCCTCCTGCCCTTGCGCTCCTTCTTCTTGTCCCACCGCTCGTTGTCCTCGATCGAGTACTCCCAGTTCTTCTTCCTCTCCAGGTCCTCGCCAGTCTCCCTCGCCTCCATCTTTTCGCCCATTGCCTCGAGCTGCTTGCGCTTGCGTTCGAGCTTGGCCGTGTTGCGCGCGGCGGAACGGACGGCGTTGCTCTCGTTGATCAGCTCGCGACGGTTCGCCTGTGCGGACTCGGCCTATTCAGGATCAGGGAATGTGAGAATGGAGCGAATGTATGGAGAGGCATGGAAGGGGACGAACCATGCGTTTGCGGAGGGCGGCGAGCTTGGCCTGACGAGGGTCGGTCGAGGTGGATGGAGCTGGCGAGTCATCCGTGTCGTCGACGTCTGGCGTCTGTTCTGAAGGTGTCAAAGTGTCGTCCTCGGATGCCATCGTTGGGGAGCAAAGTTGATGCAAGTGATGGAAGGAGTGAGCCGACGCGAGCGAAGTCAGGGGCAAGTTTAATTGAGAATACAAATGGCTGGAATTGCTGGAATACAACCGGGTTGTAATGCCGAATTTCCCGGGCCTCGAGTGCGCAGGTTGAACGAACGCTCCCCTCTCTTCCTGGATCCCCACTCGTCCTCGCCCCTCTCGTCCCCCCTCCCATCCTCGCACCGCCGTCGTGAGTGCTGTCCCACAAGTTAGTGTAATATTTGGCACCCGTGCTGACGGCTTGGATCTCCGCCGTGGCCCGCCCCTCGCAACTCGCGCCGTCACCTCGCACTGCCCTTGTCTGGACCTCCAGCCCCCTAGCCCGCCCTCTCGACCGTCGCCTCGTTCGTCGCCGCCCCGCCTCTGATTGAGAGCACCCACCAGGTAATTCCCTCCTTGCCCTACTATCGTCGACACTCGGTCCATCGACGGTCCCAACCGCCTGCTCGCCCGTCGATTCTGGCCCCCGTCCTCGTCCCTCGCCTGCGCCTCCTCCCAACCACCCACCTCCTTTCTCCGCCACTCTCCCCGTTCGACCGCTCGCTTCTCTACTGCTGGACAGTCAACGAGCATTTGGTATGGCACAGAACAAGGTCGGAGCTGGCACGCCGGGTGCTGGGGGACGAGGAGGAACCGGCGGCGGAGGTGGAACCCACGCTCACACGCACGCGGAGGCAGGCGAGGGCGGTAGGCCAGGAGGTCAAGCCGCCAGGGATCGTGGGCGCCGTCCGCTCGAGGCTGTCACCACCACCCACTCTGATGCAAGTTTGGGACGACTGCTGACCCTTTGCCTTGTTCTTGCCTCGTGTTCGCTCAATCTGCCACAGGCCTGGTCCTGCTCCTTATCCCAATCCGCCGTCGAGTCGTCACGCACCCTCCTCCTCTAGCCTCTCGTCAACCCCTTCGCTCGATATCCTCGTCCACCCATGCAGACAATAAAATGCGTTGTACGTGTCCTCATCCCCCCTTGACTCCCATGCCCCCTTCCGTCTCCTGCCCCGCCCCAGTTTTCTCTCCCAGTGCTACGGCCAGCTGACGAGCCGTCTCTCCTTCCTTGCCACTCTCGTGTTCGCTATCGCTGCTACCGTCACCCATAGGTCGTCGGTGACGGAGCCGTTGGAAAGGTGCGTTTGCCCCGTTTTCTCTCCCTTTCCGCTTCTCAGACGCGGACCCGTACCGTCCCCATGAAAGCGGCCACGCGCCATCCCCACCACCCTCCTCGCTCGGTTCCAATTGTACTGACGCCCCCATCCTCTCCACTCAGACCTGTCTCCTCATCTCTTACACCACCAACAAGTTTCCGTCCGAATATGTCCCTACCGTGTTTGACAACTACGTCAGTCCTTGTCTCTCTCGCACACGCCCCCAACTGTTCTTCCCACCTAACCCTCCGCAAATGGATCCACTGACACGATGCGTTTACGGGACCACAGGCAGTAACGGTAATGATTGGTGACGATCCCTACACTCTCGGACTCTTCGATACCGCCGGACAGGAGGATTACGATCGCCTCCGTCCCCTCAGTTACCCTCAGACGGACGTCTTCCTCGTGTGCTTCTCCGTGACCTCCCCGGCGTCGTTCGAGAACGTCAAGGAGAAGTGGTTCCCTGAGGTGCGTTCCAGTTCTCTCCTCGTTACGTTTGCTGGGCAACGCGTCCGCCCATAGGCACCCAGAGCTGACACCTGAGCTCGCGTGTGTGTTTCGCAGGTTCACCACCACTGCCCAGGAGTGCCTTGCCTCATCGTCGGAACTCAGGTGGATCTCCGAGACGACCCAGCTGTCCTAGAGAAGCTCAGTAGACAGAAGCAGCGCCCGGTTCCTCCTGAGGCAGGCGAGAGGCTGGCAAGGGAGTTGGGTGCGGTCAAGTACGTAGAGTGCTCGGCTTTGACTCAGAAGGGAGTGAGTCTGCTTTCACTTTCGCCGGAAAGTCGAATTAGCTGCTGACGGTTTGGGTCACAGTTGAAGAACGTTTTCGACGAGGCGATCGTGGCGGCGCTCGAGCCACCAGTCACGAAAAAGAAGTCCAAGTGCTCGATCCTCTGAGCGCGTCAAGGAGGAACGGACGGGCGGAAAGAAAGTTAGGAGTGTCGGCGGAACCGGTTCAAGGATTTGTTGGGTTCGAGGTGGAGCATGTTGGGACGGAGAATGGCGCGGAGTGGGCCGAGCGACGTGTTGAGTGATGATTGTGGGAGGACCGTGAGCGGGCAGACGGCGGGAGGGGTTTTCGACGAGGAGGCAGAACCTGAGCTACCTCGACTTTCGACGACGAAGATACCCACCCTCCCTCCTTTCTTTTTATCGATGCGCCCGCCTGGCCCATTCCTCCTTATCGCACCCCGCTCTCAACACGACCTTCAATCGCCAGCACCTTCGCCCATTTCCTGCGTCAACATCTCGCCTCACACGGGTCTTCAAACACCTTCCGCTTCCTTTCACTCTGGACAGTCTTCCCTCCAGTCTCTTCTCTTTTGGTCTTTACATCCGTTCACCTCGTCCAGTTGATTCCCTCCTACTCGTCGTCCCATGCTTGCCTTGGCTCGTTCCCTAGTTCTATTTTTTGCGTTTCCTTCTGGTTTTAGCTTTACACAATCCCCTCCATCCCCCACAACCATCCTCCCCATTTTTTGTTAGCCCCCCCTCTCGTTCCTCCCATCCTCTACTAGTTTCCCTTCGCTCTCAAAGACCTCTATCCTTGTAAGAATTGCTTTTTACCATACAGACTCTATCTTTGGTACATTTTGCGAGGCGAAAGCAATCAGTGAGGGAAAAGCTCACGTCTCGAGAAGGCGCACAATCTTTGTCTCTATCGCCGCCGCCCGCCCGCCGAGCCAGTCCGCGGCGAAAAAAAGGTCAAAGGCCCGCTTCGCTCCGCTCGTCCTTGCTCTCTTTCGTTCAAGTTTGCGTCAAATCATCCACCAAGATGGCATCTCCAGTGCCAGGTACTCCAGGCACCAAGATTACGGACCAGCTCGCTAAGCTCGCGCCCGATGAGCCCTACTACACCTTCGAGGTTCGCTGCCTTGGCTCGCTCGTCTCTATCTCGCGTCGGAGCTGATCGCCATCATGTTTCGACCAGGTGTTCCCTCCAAAGACCGACATCGGTACATCGAACCTCGTTGACCGTATCTCGAGGATGAACGCGGCCCTCTCGCCCAACTGGGTGCATGTGACATGGGGCGCCGGAGGAAGTACTCAGGAGCGGAGCCTCGACCTCGTCGCTGCGACCAAGGCTATGGGCGTGGAGGTGTGCTTGCACCTGACAGCAACGAACATGGAGGAGCAGGTCCTCGAGTCGAGCTTGGAGGTGCGTGGCTCGCGATGGTGTGCTTGCGTCGGCGAGACGAGCGAAGTGCGGAGAGGCTGATTGCTATTTGAATATCGTGTGCGGTCGAGCAGAGGGCCAAGGAGTTGGGTGTCGTCAACTTGCTGGCTCTCAGAGGTGGTCAGTCGTTCTTTAATGGGCTCTGGTGGTGGCGTAGGGAGCTGACGTGCGGGCTTCGTGCAGATCCACCAAGAGGCGAAGAGTACTGGACCGCGACGAACGACCAGTTCCACCACGCGACCGACTTGATTAAATACATTCGTCTCAAGTATGGAGACTACTTTTGTATCGGTGTTGCTGGTGCGCTTTCCTCCCTCTCCTACGACTTTCCATCTTCGCGGGAGCGAGCTGTCGGAAATGGACCCAGAGACGCGGGTATACTGATCTCGCGAGATGTTTTGGTGCAACACAGGCTACCCTGAGGGACACGCCGACTCGGAGGACAAGACCCAGGATATCGAGTACCTCTACCAGAAGCAGGAGGCCGGCGCAGACTTTGTCGTCACTCAGCTCTTTTACGACGTCGAGGTGTTTATGACCTGGTACCGCGCGTGTCGTGCTCGTGGTGAGTTCTCGAGATGCGCTTTCCCTTTTCAAGTTCTGCTTGTAGATCTCTGGAAGGATCTCGTTTGCTGATAACCTCTGGTTCGCTTTCATCAGGTATCACGATCCCCATCCTCCCCGGCATCATGCCGATTCAGAACTACCAGTCTTTCCGACGCATGACTAACCTCTGCAAGAGCCACATCCCCGCTCAAATCATCTCCGAGCTCGAGGCCATCCAGGTGAGCTTCTTCATTCTTTTTTCAGTCGTAAGGAGGTTGCGACTGACATGCCACGTGGCTGATTTGCAGACCGATGACGCCGCGGTCAAGGACTACGGTGTCAATTTGGCGGTGAAGATGATGAGCTCTTTGATGAGCCAGGGTGTTCGCGGCTACCACTTGTGCACACTCAACCTCGAGAAGAGTGTCACAAGGGTGCTGCACGGTCTCGAATGGGTGCAAAAGCCTGTTTCTGGAGTAGGTCTATCACGAACCTCCTGTATTCATTCACCTACTGACATTTCATTGAACAGCCGTCCACTCCTATCCTGCCCAAAATGGTCGAATCTCTCCGCTCGACTGGCAAAGTGCCTGGACAGGGAGCGCCTGGATCCGGCGCGACCGTCACGCCAGCTGGAAGCCTTGGTCGCAACGACTCGCCGACGAGCTGGGACGAGTTCCCGAACGGACGTTTCGGAGACGCCAGGAGTCCGGCGTATGGTGAGATGGATGGTTATGGAGTCGGTTTGAAGCTGCCGGTGCGTATCTTTCCCGTTCCTTGCATTGCGTAAAAGATGAACGTTGCTGAGTGTGAACTACTATGAACACAGCCAGCAGAGGCTCTGAAGCAGTGGGGCTACCCTACCACGCTTGCCGACATCTCCACCCTCTTCTCCTCTTACCTCAACGGCACTCTTCCCTCTATCCCTTGGTCCGAAGAGGCTCTTCGCCCCGAGACCACCACCATCTCTCGCTCTCTCGTCCGTCTCAACGACGAGCGCCACTGGTGGACAGTCGGTTCGCAGCCTGCCGTCGACGGCGCACCGTCCGCCCATCCCATCCACGGTTTCGGTCCCAAGGGAGGATTTGTGTACCAGAAGGCGTTTGTGGAGTTTTTCTTGGGAGAGGAGGAGATGGAGGTGTTTGAGCGGAGAGCGAGGGAGGATGAGGAGCAGAGGAAGGCGAGTGGGGAGGGCGACGAGGGCGTGGTCAAGTTCTTTGCTGGGAACAGGAGGGGCGACAAGCGGACAAACATGGGTAAAGGAGATGTGAACGCCGTGACGTGGGGCGTGTTCCCGGGTAAAGAGATCGTCACGACGACGTTGATTGAGGAGATGAGTTTCAAGGCGTGGAAGGTGCGTTCCACGTGCTTCCCTCGGCTCGAGTTTAAGGGCTGAACTGACATTCACCGTGTTTGACCACAGGAGGAGGCCTTTTCGATCTGGCAAGAGTGGTCGTACCTCTACCCTGCAGGGTCGCCGTCGCGCAAGTTTATCCAGAACCTCGCCGACACGAGATGGCTCGTCTCGGTGTGTCACCACGACTTCAAGAACGAGGAGGCGTTGTGGACGTGGCTGCTGGAGCAACCTGTTGTTGAGAAGAAGTAGAAATCATACGAATAGAAAAAAAAATGCACAAAAGATGTTCAACACACCAACACATTATCACTCGCGGACGGCTTCGGTGCGATAGAGAGAGTTGAGGGACTAATGACGGACAATGCCTTGCATCAAACACACCAAATGCTTTCTAGATATACATGCTCGAGTAGTGACAGCCGTTGCTAGCTACACGAGCTCTCACACCGCCGTGACTGGTGCCAGTGCGGATCTCAAGAAGTTGGACGTCGAGGGCCGCTCCCTCCCATCGAAACCAGGCATCACCATCGACTGATAAAAAAACGAGCTCAGTAAGAATCCAAAAAGGCAATCATGGAGATGACGTACCTGCCAGCTCCCTGGCTCCAGCACCGCTCCAACAAGAGGCGCGACCTTCTCCGATCCCTGGTCCAGGTCCTTGTTCTTCGACTTGCCCTTTCGGTTCGCATGCGCCGTTGGACTGATGGGTACAGTCATTGACGTCCTTCCAGTCTCCCTCACCAGCGACCTCAGGAATTGAGCGCAGATCGCCGGCATGCTGCAGGATACACCGGCCATTGTTAGGTGAACGCCCTTGAGGACTGAGTAAGGAAGAACTGACTGAGCACCGTCGACTGCGACTTTCTCAAATAGATCGGCAAGCTCTAGCACTCTGGTTCCAATAGCAGAAGCTGAAAGTTCGGATCCGCTGGGGCTGAATAGGACGAGATCAGCTTCCCAGTTGACACGTAAGGGTTTCCTAGACGAACCAGAAACGCTGAAACTCTGGGCGGGAGAACTTGATAAGGCATACCTATAGAAAAAGATTAGACCACTTCTACAGCACTGGACAGAAGAAGGTACTCACAGCCGCGTAGGTGAGGAACACGAAGCGCGAGTCGGGAGCGCACTGAAAATACTCGTGCGTGGCGAGCTTGTTGCGGGCGTGGAGAAGCATCCCAGACGCGTAACCGGCGCATTTGAAGAAATAGTAGGCTACCTCAGTAGACCCGACGTCCAGTGAGTTTTGAAGGCCGAACGAGAATACGACGAGGCACCAATCTGGGGTGGGGGTTTCGAATGTTAGAGATTCTGCCAGAAGTTGTTTGTTAGCAAGGTTGGCGGCCGGTACTTACAGCTCTTGTAAAAGTCAAAGATGGCAAAGAAATACAACAATTGCTGGGGCGGAATCGCAGCGATGGTTTCCGGTTGTCTACGTGTCAATATCAACAGTGGTCAGCAGTGCTTTCATAGAGGAGTCTGCTCGAGAGGCACGCACTTGAGAAAGCTGGTCAGTCTCTCCTTCCATCCACACACTTTTTCCTCGAAGCCACTCGTGATTGCTCCAAAGTCTACCGCCGACGGATCGCCCCACTGCAAGGCGTCCAGTGCCTCGCTGGCGAGCGCTTGGAGTTCCTATGGGCAGGCGGTTGCCGTCTTATCAGCTGATGTTGTTTGCGATGATGGCTTCTACTCACGCAGTAAGCGGCAATCCCAACGCTCCGAGGCTGCTCACGACAGGCCCGGGCGCTGAGGAGCAAGATCTCGGAAGTCTGGCAGGACAACGTGGCGACACGGCCACGCTGGAGGGAGTAGCTCCGGTCCAGCGAGTAACACAGCATCCTGAATCATGAACATCAGCAAGCCTGCTCGGACAAAGGGGCAAGGTAGGATAACGGACCACGTGCGAAGCCGATTGGCGTTGTCTCGCGCGACGAGCTGCTCACTGTATCCGACAACAACAATGAAAAAAGGCTTCGGAGTGGGAAATTAGTGCGCCTCGTACCTTGCATCATTCTCATTCGACGGCGGCCTCTTCCTCTGCAATCCCAGATCCGAAGCAAGCCTGTGAACCGAGCGAGTTCCATCTCAGCTCCCCCAATCCACCTTCACAAGTGTCCACCAGTACTCACCGACTCGCGAAGCAAATCAGCAACCATCCAAGATCCTGCAGCGACCCCGATGGATGCACGGCCCACATCGCGAGAAAAAGGAACGCCTGGACGGTCTCGATGGTGCGCTCGCCGTCGATGATCATCGCTGCTGCGTCTTCCCGCGCTTTTTGGTAGAGCTGAGGGTAGAGGTGCTTGGTGGGTTTGTGGAATCGGGAGGTGATGGTTACGACTTCAGGGGTGGGGAGGGGGGTTAGAGTGCCCTGGGAGGATTGACGCGAAGGGCAGACCACGTACTTGTGAGGAGCAATAGCGGTGATTTCTCGCCGACCATTTGTGCCGTGTGGTAGTCTTCGTCGAGCAGAGCCCAACTCGCTGAAGAAGGACCTAGATCAGCTAAAATATCTCTGGTACAGCGGTGTAGCTTGACCCTCACGGTTGATATGCCGATAGAACTCCACAAAGAGGTCGGCGACTTCTTCTGGCGTGACGAAGGACGCCACGGGTCCCAAAAGGTCCGCTGGGAGCACATGAGGGGACCGAGGAGTCAAAGGTCCTTGACTGTGATCTGATGACACGTAACGAATTGCTGTCAGCAATGACGCTACATTCCCCTCGCTTCGAGCCGTGCCCTACCAAGCTCGGACGCCAAGAGTGACCCAGGCTCGAGAGAGCCGATGCCGATGGAGCTCAAGGAAGCACCAGCGGAAAGGTTGCCAGACTTGAGGAGATCAAAAAGCTGACTTAGTTCTGGAGACAGTGTAGGAAGGTACTAAATGGTGATGATGTCGCCTCAGCAAACGGAGGCACTGTTACGAGGCTTGTTCGCATTGACATACCGGTTGAGGAGGGCTTCCCTCACTCGAGTTCTCTTCCGGCGGCGTCGACTCCAGATCTACATCCTTGCTGTTCGAGACCGACATTTTTCTCTTTTTCGCGGAGGGGCCTTTCGACCTGGAGGTCGCGGGACGCAAGTGGATCAGCGCCGGTTGGACGGACCGTCAAGGACGAGCGTTTACCCTCTTGCCGCGGCCTGAGACGTCTCTGTGACGATGCATTCCGCCTTCTGCTTCTTGCACCTGGCGCATGGAGGGTTGTCGCATCCGATACAGCGCATCTCTGGACGTTGTCGTTGGACCACGTCAGCGACCCTCGGTCATCTTCCTCCGCGACGAGATGCCACTCACTCTGCCTACGACACCTCTCACAGGCCTTGGCGCTGCGGTGGTACTTTCTGAACCCCAACTCTTCGTCATTGCTGTCTTTCGTGTCGTTGCTGACGAGATTGGTGGGGGCGACGTCGGCCGGAGTAGCGCCGGTGGGATCGACGGCGGCGGCGCCGAAGTCTGACAGGCGGAGGTCCTCGATCGTGCGGGCGGGGTTGTAGGACGAGGCAAAGACGTGCGCCTGGAGCGACTGGTCAAAGTCGCCTGAAAGTGTGTTGAGTAATGGGAGGGTAAATGATGGGCCGGGTGAGAACGCTTCGGCGGTCCCGAGGTGTCCGGCCGTCGTGGGCGTTGCTGCTCCCTGTGAGGTGGCCGGGTGGTCAGAACCATCGAGGCAACGCTACTATGGATAGCTATTGTAACTGCCTACACTTCTCGGGTTGAGGAAGAATGCCTGGCGGTAGAATGGATCAGCTCCGAGCTGACATAGGCACACCCACCGGCGGGGAAGGAGAGCGGGGCAGATGATGGTTCCACAGGCAGGCACAGAACGTGTCGAGACTGACCAGGAACTCGTCCGAGGTGTTGTCGATTTCTGGCACGCTGTCGTGCATCGTGTCGCCGAACGTGGACCAGTCCATCGCGGAGGGAGTGTTTACTGTGGCAAAGGCAAGGTTGGAGGAAATGCGACAAAGTGGAGGCAATTGCACCTGACCTCCCCTTTGGTGGCCCCGCAAACCTGCGACCTCGTAGCGTTCGTCGTCCTGCCGAGGCAATCCCGGCCCACTATCTCCGTTCAAGCATTGCCTGTCACGGGTGGGATCTACTTGGCCGTAGTTGGAACAGTTGGGGCACTAGTCTCGGGAGTGTCGTCTAGACGCCGAGACCGTTACCAGACACGTGTCAGGGGCTGCCTCTCGGCGCTCTTCTTTTGACTTGGGCCTCGAGCCGAAGCGCGCTCGCTGGTTGCGGTCCTTTGACCCGCTCGTTGCGCCAAACAACAAGTTCGTGCATCTGATTGGCACGAAGCAAATAAATGTAGCTGATCTGACCTTATTTGCAGTGGCCGACAAGGAGAAGGACAAGGACAAGGCGGCGGGCGACAAGGCGACAGCGTCGGCGCCGAAGGCCTACAAGTATGGCACGGAAATCAGGTCAGTTTGCTCTGCGTTCGCTTCATATCCAGCCATTAACCCGTTCCGTAATCCAGTCAAATGTGCTACGTTTTTGGCGAGAAAGATCCGGCGGAGGAGATCGTGCAATACATCGAGGACATCGTCCGCCTCCAGCTCGCCGAGATGGTCGCCCAGGCCAAAGCCCAAGCTGCCCGACGCGGCTCTCGCCAGCTCAGCATCGAGGACTTGCTCTTCCTCATCCGACACGACCCGTCGAAGCTCCACCGCTTGCGCACGTTCTTGAGTTGGCAGGACGTCAGGAGGAGGATCAAGGAGAGCCAGACGGAGGACGCGGACCAGGATGGCATCGATAGCATCACCGAGGAGCCTACCAATGGTGAGTGCTCTCTCTCTAAATACTATTGGACTAGGAGAAGGAGGTCGGTAGGGAGAAAACGCGAGCTGACGGCTGGTGGTTGTGCGGGTTGCGTCGAGCAGATCGCGCGCTCAAGGTGCAGAAGACCAAGATTCCCATCACCTGGGACATTACCAACATGTACTCTGAACACCTCGGCGACGACTCTGACGCTGAGGACGACGACGAGACGGAGGCTTACGAGGGCGGCGACAGCGTGCTCAAGGTCCGTCTCGCCAACTCGCTTGTTTATCCTTTCGCTGACCACAGTGTTTTCATTTCCTTCGCAGGAGGCCGACGAGCTTACCAAAAACATGACCAAGGAGCAATACGCTCATTACGCTGATTGCCGACAAGCTTCGTTCACCTACCGCAAAGGTGCGCGTCCTTCCCGCCTTCGTGCCCACACACGTCCTCACCACCTCCTTCTCTTCCTGTCTCCAGGCAAACGATTCCGCGACTTTGTCAACCTCGGCCCCTACATCGAAGGTCAACCCGTCGACGAGATCATGGACGTCCTGGGCTTCCTCGCCTACGAAATGGTGCGCTCGCTGTGCGAGACCGGCCGCGTCACGAAACAGCAACTCGTCCAAGCGAAAGCGAACGCCGCCGTCAGAGAGAAGCTCGACAACCTCAAGAAGGATGAGTTGAAGTTGGCTGTGAGCAAAAAGGGCAAGGAGCGGGAACGGAAGCGCGGCGCGGGCGGTGGCGCAGGCGGGGATAAGGAGGACGACGGGTCAGCGATGGACGTCGACGAGCCGACGCCGAAGAACGCCTCGCCGACCAAAAAGTCCAGAAAGAGCGAGCCGGCCCAAGCGTCACCCAAGAGTCCTCCACGGGTCCTCATCGCCCCAACATCCTTGTTTTCGGAACCGCTGGAACCTATACTGGCCTCCGGGACAACGACCCCGACGGGGAGGGTGTCGACGGGAGGGTTCAGCAGGGACGGAATGGTGCAGGGTCCTCAGCCGCCGATACAGCTGCAGGATGTGATGGGAGGGTATTTGGGGATGCAGCAGGGGCAGTCGTCGTTGAAGGCGAATGGGATGAGGAACTGGAGGGGAGGGCTGAGACGAGCGAAGCCCGCGTTTATTTGAACGATCCTACGTGTTGCTGATGTTGTAACCATTAGACTTGTTTCCGACATGGTTGTTCCAGGCCTTTTTGTTGGTCGCTTGTACAGAGGATGAACGTCATAGGGAACCACATCATCACCTGGTTGTCGGAGGGACGAGCGATTCACAGGCCGTATCTTCGGACGTTCTTCAACTGACTGTACGGGGCCTGGATCCACGCTATTTTTACTCATTTGTACTCGCTCGAGCCATGTTCGATGCCCGTTCGTGGGAGCACTCCCGAGAGTGCGGACGGGATCTCGCTGTCTCAGGCCTTATCTTCTCGATCTTCTCGACCTTCGTCTACGTTTGCCCTTGTTCGACAACATCGTCCCTTACTTGATTCTCCAATGTCCTCCCCATCGGCGACAGCACCATGGAGCAGCAAGCGAGTTCGACGAGAGTTCCTGCGCCTGGAGGGCGCCATATACGGGTACGGTCAGGCCGACGCTTTGTTCTCCGCGAAGATCGCTCGCGAGTATCCGAACCTTCGCAGTGGGTCAACTCTATTTCTCTCATCAGCTCCGAACGCTTGCTGATGGCGAGCTTACAGATGTGGTGTACCTCGACTATTCGGCTTCACCTCCCGCACCAGTCTCGACGTTCCACGCCTTCACGCGGGACGTCAGCACAACGCTGTACTCGAACCCACATTCCCGCTCGCCCTCGTCCACCGCCGCCACTGCCGCCATCTCGAATGTACGTCGACGGGTCATGTCAGACGTCTTTGGACTGGCTACTCCCCAGGCGCAGGCCAAGTGGGACGTCGTCTTCACGTCTGGCGCGACGGGTGCTTTGAAGCTCGTTGCGGAGTCCTACGACTGGACGGACCGGAGCGACGGCAACGGCGGAGTTACGTATCGCTACGTGACCGAAGTACACACCTCCGTTCTTGGGATTCGAGGGACGGCGTTGGAGCGAGGTGGTGCGGCTCAGGCGATGACCTTGGAAGAGGTAGCCACGTGGTTGAGCGACGGGAAGGCGGGAGCGCGTGACCTGTTTGCGTACCCGGCGCAATGCAACGCCACAGGGAAGAGGTTGGGACTAGAGCTGTGTCGCAAGATCAAGCAAAGGCACCCGGCCTGCGCTGTCCTCCTCGATGCCGCCGCGTACCTTGCGTCCACGCCGCTCGACCTCGACTCGATTCCGACGGAGGAGGCCCCGGACTTCGTTGCTTGTTCCTTTTACAAGCTCTACGTAGGTCACGCTCTCTACTTCTTATACGGTGGAACCAGCTGAACTTGAACTCTTGCAGGGGTATCCTACCGGACTGGGCTGCTTGCTCGTCAAAAAGGACGCGTTCGACCGCATCGCTTTTCGCCCGTATTTCGGTGGAGGTACGATCACCGGCGTGTCAGTGTCAACCCCGTTCTGGAACTATTCCCAGATTCCGGGGGCGCACGAGGAACCTCGCATTCACGAAGCATTGGAGGACGGGACGGTCTCGTTCCTCGGCATCGTCGCTCTCGGCCACGCCATGGACACCTTCAGGCGGCTCTACGGATCCCAATCTGCGGTATCAGCTCACGCCTGCGCCCTCGCCTCTCTCATGCGGCGAGAGCTGGACGCCGTTCGGCACCCGAACGGACGCAAGGCGGTGCAGCTCCACGAAGCGTTCAAGAGCGGTCGCACGTCGGCCATCCCTCTCGCACCAGACGGACCAGTCATCTCATTCACCGCTTTTAATGCCGAGAGTGAGATGATTGGCCACGTCTCGTTCGATCGAGCGGCGACTGCAGACGGCTTCCAGTTGAGGTCGGGAGGGCTGTGCAATGCCGGCGCAATGGACTCTGTGCTGGGGCTCACGGATGAGGAGCGGCTGCAGTTGTACTTGGCTGGAAACATTTGTGGCGGTGAAGGTGAGTTTATGTTACAGCCAAACTAAGTGGTGTGCTTGACTGACAGTAGAGACAATAGACAACTTCGCATTCAGCAACAACAGCATGAAGGCGTTGGGGATCGTGCGGATCTCGCTAGGTGCAGCATCGACTGTGGACGACGTCTTGAAGTTTATCGAATTCTTCCGCAAAGAGGTGCTTTGCAATACGCTGGAGGAGGAAGGGCCAGGCTTCTTTGAGAAAGGGTCTCGTCTTTCTAAAAGGCGAAGGTCGTTCTGTAATTTCTTCCGCAAGTGGTAGTACTCCGATGTGCTGGTAATTCAGACATGTACATTTATATAGCTACCCTCTTATATGCACAAACTCTGTCCTCCTCCCCTCCATCACCTTTAAGAGCTCAGCCTGGCTTTCCTTAGTCGCCACGTCACCCTCCTCATCGTCCACACGCCATCCCCACCCCGAAACAATCGCCAGCTGCTCCAGCTTAATCAAGCTTTCCTCTTTCCTCAAGAATTCCCACACCTCTGTCGCCGTCCTTCGAATGTTGCTATTGTAGGGCACCTTGAGCTTCAGCGAGCCGACCGTCGGAGGCAACGCATCGAGCAACTCTTTCAACCCCACCGGCGCCTTCCCGTAATAGACGTACTCGAGCTGCCTGCAGCACTCAAGAGCAGGGAGGAACTCGAGGTGGAAGGGACCGGAAACTGAAAGAGTGGTGAGATTGGGCGTGAGGAGGGCAAAGTAGGGCGCGAAGGAGGGGGGAAGGAAGTATGTCGAAAGCGATAGGTGTCGTAGGGATGTGAAAGTTGTGGTGAGAGACTGAGGGCCCTCCCATGGCAGGGTTTCGGTGGAAGCCCAGACGGAAGCCTGGAGGACTAAGCCTTCGAAGGCGAGGGCCGAGCGGATTGCGAGGGTCGTCAAGTCTGAAAAACGAGGGTTTTTTTTTATTTATTAGTCTGAGCATTTGATATGGCTGGATATAATCACCTACTCGACATGCTCGGTAGTGTAAAGAAACTCAAAGACAGGTCCGCGAACCCGTCCAGTTCAAGATGGAGCAACGTGTCGCACCTCTCCAGCACCTTGATAGCCGTCGCACTCGACACACCTGGCTCCCCCTTGCTAAGCTCATTTCCACGGAGCTCCAGCTTCAAAGTTGGGACCAGTCCAGCAACTCGTTTGAACCGAGTCGCTCGCAGCTCCGAATCGAGAACGACGTGCCGATGGAGGGCGCGCTGGCTTTCGCAGGACCACAGCCTCGAAACGAGAGAGGTGGAAAGGAGGAGCTTGGTGGTCTCGTAGGGTGAGAGGTTTGCCATCGCTTCAGCGAGGATCTGAGCTATACACTGCGTCGTTTGCTGTTCAGTCTCGTGTCTTTTGATGGACGAGCGGAGAAGAAGCAGTAGACTCACCTCCGCCGGCAATGCGGGAGACGCCTTTGACATGTGGCCGAACGCTTCCTGCACGTCATCTAGCCAGAGCTTGGATGGCGGCGACCTTCGAGAACTGATGAGTCCCTTCAGTAGACCTGGAAGCAAAAAACTCAGCGATGGTCTTCCTCCAAGATGATTCAGTGCTCTGACCAGGAGGAGAAAGTGAAGTCCACATCATCTCGAGTGCAAGGAGAAACGATAAGAAGGTGGAAGTATAGTGTAAGTGTAGAAGCGATGTAGCAAGTTTCCAGAGTCCGCCTCGAAAGATAGGAGTCTGTCTTCCACGTCGACCGGACACCGCGGAGTGACTCTGTCTCGTACGAACTGACTGTAAGATGCGTGGACAGACTTAGCGGTCATACGGAAAGACTTGGGACGTTTGGGTCATCCAAAAGCAGGGGCGGTGGGACTACGCTCTACATACTCTCTCTTGCCTGCTAGAGCCCTCAAATGCGCAACACGACAATCATGACGTGTCCTCCCCCATTGTGTTGCCATTTGCGGGAAGGATGTTACTCAATGTCTTTGAGTGATCTTATGCTTAGCTGTGGACCTCAACTCTATCTTGATAGGGTTACGTTCGGGAGTACGGTTGACCTGGGGACGCGAACGGGAAGAACGGCCGCAAGTTCCAGGCTCTTCGTAACAGCGGTTGGGCGCGTCCCGAGATCAGTGACATTGTTTCGCTTCTTCTGAACACCGCCTTCCAGCAATCTTTCTGCTTCCACATCAACACACCTATTGACCACCACCCAGCCATGGAAAAGTCCTCTGCATCGCCGCCATTGTCCTCGCCGGCATTCCTCCCGTTCAAGGACGAGGAGTCGAGCAGCGAGCCGCTCGGAAGGAGCATCAATCTGTCGTGGGACAACCTCAGCTTCATGGTGGCCAAGAAGGAGCAGCCAATCGTCAGTGGTCTGTCTGGAACCATCTCGTCCGGCTCGATGCTTGCTGGTCGGTCCCATCTCTTATCCACCGCCTGCGAGCGGAGAAAGTACGCAGATGCTGATGACTATGTTGCAGTGATGGGTCCATCTGGAGCTGGAAAAAGCACTCTACTGGATCTCTTGTGCCAAAGAAAGTCACCAGCGACCGGACAAGTAAGTCTTTTACCGATCTCTCGTCGTCGAACACGGCATGTACTGAACGTTAGCCGCCACAGGTACTTCTGAACGGGTCGACCCACTTCTCGACTCGCGACCACTTCAGCTTCGTAGAGCAAGACGATGCTCTCCTTGGTGTCCTCACCGTCGTAGAAACCGTCACGTTTGCTGCTCGACTCTCGTATGTCCGCCCCACTGCCTGCGGTGCTCGTGACCCGGCGTACTCCTCTGTCTGTACAGCTGACGTGGCTTCTCACGTGCCCTCAGGCTGCCGCCCAACACTGCTAATATCGAGGGTCATGTACAAGACACTCTCCGCTCCCTTGGACTCCAGGACTGTGCGGAGCAGAGGATCGGCAACCCCATCCAGCGCGGCATCTCGGGCGGCCAGAAACGACGTGTCACGATCGCCTGCGCCGTGGTCGCCAAACCCCGAGTCTTGGTACTTGACGAACCTACGAGTGGACTGGACTCAGCTTCTGGAAAGGAGGTTGTGACTCTTTGTGCCTCTTTCTTCTCTCCCCTTTCATTGGCGTTGCCCACAGGCTAACACTTCAAATGTAGTGAGCCGCCTCGCAAAGTCCACCGGCATGATCTGCATCTCCACCATTCACCAGCCGAACTTCGAGACGTTCTCGCTCTTTGATGACTTGCTGCTTCTCGCCGGCGGGCGTGTCATGTTCCAAGGCCCTACCCGTTGGTGCTTTCGCGCTTGATTCTACGTTCCACATGCTGTAAGTCTGACGGAGACTTCTTTCTCGCCCAAGAGCACTTGGATGGCTACCTCGGCGAGCTGGGATTTCCCACACCTCTCCACGTCAACCCTTGCGATCACGCTATGGCTCTCGTCAACACTGAGTTCTACACCGACGCGACCGGCCGAACTCCTCGAGAGCACCTCGATCACCTCGCCGCTACGTGGCAGCAGCACTCGTCGTCCCGGGCCCCACTCTCCCCTCAGACTCCACACAACGAAACGCCAAAGGCTGTCGGCTTCTTGAGAAGCATCAGCGAGGGCACGAGAAAGACCTGGATTCTTTCGTACAGGAACACGTTGAACTACTCTCGCAACCTTCTTGCCTACGGAGTGCGAAGTAAGCTTGCCGCTTCCGCCACGACTTCGCCTTACTGATGCCATCCCTTCCAGTGGGAATGTATGTGGGAATGGGATTGCTACTGGCCCTGGTCTGGATCAGGTTGGGCACCAGCACGAACAAGATTAATGATCGCTTCAGCGTGCAGTGCGTCCGCCCTCCTTTTAAGTCAGCCCCAGCGCCTGAAGCTCTCTCAACAGTTTCTTCTCCGTCGCTTTCTTGGGCTTCATGTCGGTCTCTGGTATTCCAGCGTTCCTGGAGGTGAGTGATGGTGCTTCTGCAAAGCTCTACAGACCCTAACACGTGGTGCTCTGGGTAGGAACGCGCAGTCTTCGTGCGAGAGCGTGCGAACGGCCTATACGGCCCCGGAGCTTACTTGATTGCGAGCACGATCACCTCAATTCCGTTCTTATTTGCCTGTACGCTGCTCTTTGCCCTCATCTGGTGCGGCTTTCTCTCTGCGTCGTGTTGACTGGGACAGAAGCTGACCTCGGGGGACGACGGCAGCTACTGGGCGATTGGCCTTCACCCTGGAGCGACCCACTTCTTCCGATTTCTTGCTTACCTCTTTCTTGGTATCTTTGCTGCTGGTATGGACCTCTCGCCTTCCGGTGTTCCAGAAACTGGCGCTCACCGCCGACACGGTTTACAGAAAGCCAGTCGCTTCTCGTCGCTGCCATCGTTCCGATCTTTATCGCGGCGCTGGCCCTCGCCTGTTTCGCCAACGGGCTTTGGATGGTCGTTCAAGGATGTGAGTAGCTATATTGACCTTACTGAAGCCCAACCACTCACTCGTCCGCATCGTCTGCGTTCGCAATCGTCAGACTTCATCAAAGCCACGTCGCTCCCTCGCTTCTGGTTCTATACTTTCCACTTTATCGCAAGCAACTGCTTCACTGCGCCCGCTCAGAAGCAAGGCTCACCTCGTCCTGATTTCAGGACTATCAAACCTTCGCCTTCGAGCTCCTCGTCAAAAACGACGTCCAGGGCCTTATTTTCCATTGCCCCGTCGTGAACGACTCGTGCATTTGCCCCATCCCAAGCTCGCTCGTCAGCAGCGGACAATGCGCGGTCACCGGGAACGATATTCTGGATGTGAGTGAACACCGAAGTGGTTTCAAGTTGGAATTCCACTGGTGTGGCGTAAGTTTGGACGTGCGCTGACCTTTTGGCGATAACAGAACCTTGGAATATCGGGGATCAATTCGGGCCTTTACGTTGGGATTCTGATCATCATTATTTTGGTGTTTAGGCTGATGATGTATGGAGTTTTGGTGGTGAGGAAGACTTGAAAAGGACTTGAAAGAGCTCTCCGTCGCCAACCACCGCCGTGACCTTGGATTCCCCTTGTGGCTGGATGGAATAGTGTATGATAATCTCAACCAGTAGTAATCAGTAAAGGCAGTTCGTCTGGAAGTGGCGCAAGATGTGCTTCGATGGCGAGCTGATAAGGAACCATTCACGTGCTCAATCGTGACACGTGGCCCTCGTGTTGTCTTCAGATGAGGGGGGCATAGAAGGTACTGTTGCGACAACATCATGTATACGCTAGATATGAGTGTATTTTATCTTTCAAAGGTGGTATAATAACTGTGAAGATCCAACAACCACACCGACAACTCCTTTCAATCAGCACCGCCCTCAGCGACGACAACAGCCCTCACTCACCAAGACCGCAATCACGCTGCCTCCTCGAGCGCTTTCAACCACTTCAACGATCCTTCAAATACTCTCTCGACCTGCTCCCGCACCATCGCCTCGTCCTGCTCGTCCACGGCTTCCTCCTCCCGCTCGCTCTCGTCCTCCGGATATTCGCTATCCGGGTCGAAACCCCTCGCCGGCTCACTCGCCACATCTGAGATGACCGCCTCGCTCACCGGTGGCGACATTGGTGGCGGCCCACTAAAATTGATTGTGAACCCGCCTTGCGCCTCCTCGATATCGACTTGCTCGAACTCGTCCTCCTCGTCTTCATCCTCTACTTCCTCCCCACTCCCATCCGTCGGGTCCTCCAGCTCCGCCATTGACTCATCATCGTACTCGCTGTAATCCGTCGTGAGCGACGGCGTTGATTCCTCGAGTTCCGGGATTCGGAAACTCGATCCTCCGGACGTGACGGACGCAGAGCCGGCGCCGACGCGCATCCTCGGCTCGACGACTTCGCCGTCGACTCTGACCCGCTCGCCTGATAGGCTTGGGATACCAAGAGCGAGTCTGAGGGTCTTTTTGATGTCCTCGATCATGCTGGCGAGCCGGACGCGGTCGGTCGCGCGTACCCCACTTTCTGAGGCGGGAGACGCGGGGCCTCTGGAGGACGAGGTGGTCGAGTCCCATTCTTCGCCTTTGAGGACGATGAGGGTCGTTGAGTCGAAGGTGGAGAGGGAAGTGAAGAGGTGAGGGAGGGTGGCGGCTGTCAGCGGGTACGACGAGAGCGAGGGAGGGAGGAGGGAGATGAGCTGGAGGTAGAAGGCGACTCGCAACGGTGCTGAAGCGCCTGGCGACGTTCAATGTAGTGAGAAATAGAATTGTGCCACAAAGGAGTAAGAATGACGGACCGACAGGAGGGATCGAGAGGATGAACGAGTTGAGCTGAGCGAGCTGGGCAAGGTAGGCCTCCACGGTCGGCACCTGCGAGAGCGGCGAATGGCGAGTCGAGTGTGCTCTGCTTAGTGTGAGAAATTGCGAGTCGAGATAGTTGACCAGACGGAGCTCTTGCTGGGTCGACAGCGGCTTCAGAGGCGCTCGCTTGTTGGTGCCGAGGGGCGGCAGTGGCGGCGGCGGCGGCGTATCGGTCGTCATTGCGGGCGAGTATTCCAACCAAGGAGTGCGAGCTCTGAAGGGGCAGAGTAGAAGGAAAAATAGTGATGAAAGTTGTGGTAGGAGCCTAGGGAGGCGGACGCTGCCTTCGCCCGGCTGTCCATGGGACATCACGCCGTTTGTTGGCCCAAGCTCAAAGCCGTCCTCCTCTCGCCAAGTCCAGCAGCTCGCGTTCCCTTTCGTTCGACACCTGCACCTACACACGAACACGATGGCGAAGGACAAGAAGCCGTCAACGTCGAGCAAGAAGAGTTCGTCGTCGTCGTCCAAGAAGAAGAGCAGCGCCATCGCCGCGCCCGTCAAACCCCCCTCAGTGCACGACGATTTCTCCGACGACGCCTCGTCCTCCAGCGCAGACTCGGACTCGGACGACGAGCCAAAGGCATCATCGTCGAAAGGAAAAGCTAAAGTTGCTCAGGATGCTCCTCGAGTCTCGACGTACGTCCGTTCTCGAGCGCACCGTCGCGCCGTCCGTCCACTAAAGTTTTTTGGTCTGTTGTCGTCCGGCGGCCAACAGGAAATACGAGGTGCCAGCAGGGTACGCGACGGTCAAGTCACAGAACGAGAAGAGTGTTGTCGACTGGGAGGAGATCAAGAGCAACCCGAACCTCGAGTTGTGGGCCATCAGGATTCCGGACGGCGTGCGTCTTCTTGCGGGACCTTTCCTCCATTTGCGGGCACTCGCTAACCAGTCAACATTTCCTATTAAACCACAGGTCAAGCCCAAGCACCTTTCCGGCCTAACCATCAAGCTTCCGTCCAAGCTCACTCCCGAGAACTCGACTTTGCCCGTCGGCTCTCTCGCCAGCAAAGCAGGCGACTTCGACATCTTTGTTGCTGCCGAACCCGTCAAGAGTGGCAAGCGGAAGAGGGACGACGGCGAGCGAGATGAGAAGCCAGACGTGACGATCGGCGTCAAGGGTGGAGAGGAGATGCGCGCGTTGGTGCCGATGCTGCCGAAGAAGAGTGCTGGAGGCAAGCTGTTCCAGGGTGAGCCTTTCCTCCTTCCATAACGCTCGAGTAATGGCAGCTAATTAGTGTCATTTGAAGCACCACGACCTCTCACCCACAACCTGATCATGACCCGCACGGTCCCAACCTCCGTCCTCTCGCACCTCCCCTCCCAGTCGTCGTCCCTCATCGCGACGCAACCCTCCCCCGTCCCCGGCGCGCTCCTCACCGCCGACGAACTCCTTCGGCCAACAGATGCCGACGTCATCGCCAAAAAGGGCTCCAGGGTCCAACCTGCTGGCCTCAAGTTCCGTCTTGCTCTCGGCGGCGCGTCGGGCATCAAGGGTGGTCAGGGCTCGTACAAGCACGAGCCGGCGGTCGTGAGGGAGAGGTTTGGAGATGCGCTTCCGATTATCGCGGATGATGATGCGATGGAGGGCGTCGAGACGCAGGAGACGGAGGTCAAGGCCGAGGAGGACGAGGCGAAGAAGGAGCGCAAGAAGAGCAAGAAGTCGAGGGATGGGTCGGAGAGTCCCAAGAAGAAGAAGGTCAAGGCTTAGAGTACTTCAGGATGGGTGTGTGTACAATCTTTACTCTGTGGGAATTTTAGCACTTTTCACTTCACGTGTGCCAGTGTCGCAGGAGTAGGACGTGATAAGCGCGGGGCCACGTCAGCGCAGTACGAACAAGGCCCCTCTCGTGCTTTGTCGTCCGCGCTCGCCTCGCTGTTTCACCTCACACTTCCTCGTCCTGTCGAGCTGGCCTCTCACTTCTTGTCTCATTTTTCACACGATTCAATGGCGCCGACACAGCAACACCTCTCGCCAGGCAGCTGGCTGCCTCCGTCGCCGTGGGGGCCACCTCCTCCTCGCGCGACGAGTCGCACCAAGAAACCGCGTCCTCCCGAGCTCAAGCTCGCGGCGCCAAAGCTCGGCCAACCGACCGTCATGCACACCGTCACGATCGAACAGGAGTACACGAGCAGCGAGACGGGCCTGCGACCCCAGTCGGTCGCCGCGAGCGTCGTCTTTGGCAGCAACAGTGGCGTCGAGGGAGGTGCGGCTGAGGCGACCGCGACGACGACGGCGGGCGACGGTGTGAGGGCGAGTGCGGTGGCGGGTGGTGGGAGGAAGAATGCGATCTCGAGATACTCGACGTACACTCAGATGTCGGTGCGGGAGCTGGAGGACGACGAGAATATCGTCTGGACGGAGGGCGGTGACCTGGCCGAGTCTCGTACGTCGTGTCGTGGCTCGCTCGGCGTTCTTACTACAGTCAGAACCAGCTGACGCTCTCTTCAGCCCCAGTCACACCAACATACACAACTTTCTACCCTTCCTCTCCAGCGACGGCAGGCTCGACGATCAACTCTGCGCCGCCCCAGCAGCCGAGCGCCTTCTCCGAACTCTGGTCGCCTCGCCTCCCTCCCTCCCCGGCCGCCACCGCGTCGTCCACTTCCACCCTCGAGCCCTCTCACCTCCCCACCGACCCTTCACCATGGCACCTCGTCGACTCGGGCGGCCCCTCAGTCCCAACGACGAACCTCTCGACCCCGCTCGCACTCCTCCAGCCTTCACCCAGGATCCTGCCGAAGGTCGACGCGCGCGCGACAGACCAGCCGAAACAGATCGTGCGTTCGAGGAGCGCGTCGGATTTCTTTAGGAGGAAGCCTAAGAAGAAGAAGGGGACGGACGGGAAGGGAAAGCGGGCCGTCAGGGAGAATACGTGAGTCGGTGGGCGGGCCGAGAACGGGTCCACGTGGTGTTCGATGGTGCATGCTTTCCTCCCTGCCCCTTCCTTTTCGCACATACCTTCTCTATCCTTCAAATACCAATGTTAATGTCGTTCACATGCTTCTATGGATGGTCTCAAGCCGGTTGTCGTCATCATCCCCGCTCGCAAGAGAGTGAACCTTGTCGTGGTGCCGCGTATTCCGCTTTTAGGACTTACCATGCTGCCCTATACATAGGGCTGAACGTGTTTCAGTACCACTACTCTGGCGGCAAGGCTCGCCGGGGGAACACCCGTCGATTGCGAGTATCGGGTGGATCCCGCCCAGGATCTTACCGTCTCGACACGGTCTTCCATATCGATGGCCCCGGAAACACGAACCAAACAAACCATCTTTCCAGATCTAAGGTTAAGCGAACGCATGGTTGAGGTGGAACTTCGGGCCGTGAAGCATCTCGTGACTTGGAAGCGGCTCCTGACCCTTCGCCGGTCCCTCCGGGTTTCTACTAGCTTCCCCGCTTTGTTGCGTGTGGTGGTCTTGATGCGTTTGTGCTCTTTCCTCCTCCTCTCTCTCTCTTTAATCTCAAACCATCTCCTCCGTCTTCACGTCGTTCACAAATCTCCCATGGCAACTTCGCTGGGAAAGTCCGAATCGCTCAAGAGCACAGCCTCCGACCTCGAGAGGCATGCTTCAGGCAAGGAAGTGAGTGGGCTCGCGCACTACACAATATCAGAAAGACTGAGAGTTCCGTCGTCACTTCAGGGGGCTAGTACTTCTGCTGGCCTTCGTTTCGAGCAAGTTGCGGAACTCAAAGACGACGGCGGGGCCACCCAGACCGTCAGGAGTGGTGAGTTCCGTCCTGCTCTAGCGTAGCCACACAGGGCTTTTCCACTACACCAAGCTTTTAACAATCGTGTTGATCTTTAATCTCTGCTTCTGCGCCTTCCCACTTCAGCTGCACTCGCTGCTGCTCTAGCTAAAGGCGGGACTGATCCCAGGTCCCGAGCGGCGTTCACCATCGTGGGTTGCCTCTCCCCCGGTACAAAACACTGATCCAGTCCTGAATTTGAAAGAAAATTTCAGTATGGCGCCATTTTGATCTCCTTCCTGTGTGCCTGCGCCAACGGCTACGACGGCTCGCTCATGTACGTGACTTGAATCTTCCCATCCACGTGTGCAGCCCGCTCACTCGATCTCACCAGGAACGCGATCAACGGCATGCAAGCTTACGAGGACCGCTTCAGCCACTCTCAAGTTGGTTCTACCACCGGCTTGATCTTCGCAATGTACACGGTTGGCAACATGGTGCGTGCGATTCTGGCGTGGCTTGCCTTTCGACACGTGGTTGACCGCCGGGAATCCAGGTCGGAGCGTTGTTCGCGGGACCTCTCACGGATCGCTGGGGACGCCGAGTTGGAATGTTCGTCGGCTGTGTTATCATCATCATTGGCTCTGTTGTTGGTAAGTGGTGTGAAGCTATCAGACCTGACCGGGACGAGTTCTGACGCCGTCGTCCTCATTCCAAAGCCACGTCCGCTCGTCACCGTCGTACGTTCCTTTTTGATTACTTCAAGGAAGCCTATACTGACATCATGTACCTCAGCTCAATTCATCGGCGGTCGCTTTGTCCTCGGCTTCGGCATCGCCAGCGTGACCACTGCCGCTCCAGCCTAGTCAGCCCCCTCCCGTTCAGTCCGACCGCGATGTACCGTGCTGACTGCTCGTCTCCCAGCTGTATCGAGATCGCTCCTCCAGCTTGGAGGGGACGAGCTACCGGTCTCTACAACTGCGGATGGTTTGGCGGCTCGATCCCGGCGGCGGCCATCACCCTCGGCACGAGCTACATCAAGAACGATGCGGCGTGGCGCATTCCGATCATGCTACAGTGCGTGCCCGCCATTGTGGTCTGCCTTGTGAGTTCTCCAGATATCAATCTGTGCTGTGAATACTGATATTCGATCTCTAGTGCGTCTTCTTCTTGGTAAGTTCAAGGTGAGAGAGAAGGGAAGGGCGTGAGTGCTGACCGTGCCAATAACTGCTGACAGCCTGAATCACCTCGTCAGTGAAGTTTTCCAGATTTTGGAATTTATCTGACTATCATTCACCGCAGGCTGGCTCCTTGCTCACGGTCGCGACGAGGAAGCGAAGGCGTTCCTGATTAAGTACCACGTGTGTCTTTTATCGCTCTCGGCCTCAGCGGAGACACACTTTGCTGATAGCTTGTGTTAGGGCAATGGGGACCCACACAACCCACTCGTTGATCTTGAGTGGGTGGTAAGTCTTGTGAAGCGTTCTATACTGATAAGGGAGCTCACTCTGCTGCGCCTTCACAGGAGTTCAAGGAGGACATCCAGGCGAGCCGAGTTCGATTCTTCACCCTAGTGTCAAGTCTTACCTCTCTTCACCTAGTCTGACGGCTCCGACCAAAGGTGGTGGGACATTCGTGGTCTGTTTGCGACTGCAAACTCTAGGCGACGCCTTCTCATGTTCGTGCTCGTCCGGTATCAAGCTGAATGGAGCTAATCTTCGGACCGCAGGGTGTTGATGATGGGAGTTTTCGGACAGTTCTCTGGTGAGACAGATCCACTTGCAGAGTTGAACTTTCACTGACAATCACGGTCCAGGCAATGGGCTCGGCTGTGAGTTCCTGAACTCCTCGCCCGGCGTCGTTCTTCCCTGACGTGGCGCTCGACGTGATGCCCCAGATTTCAACCTTACGATCTACTCGTATGTCGGGTATGGCACAATCATGCAGTTTGTCATGAACCTCTTGAACTCTATCACTTCCGCCATGTGCGTTCTCTCTCTCTTGGGCGAGGGCGGCGACAGCTAATAAGGTGAAGCTGACACCGCCGCTTTCTGAGACCAGTGGAGCTGGTATCGGAGTTGCGATTGCGGACAGGATTCCACGTCGTCCACTGCTCATTTATGGAACGTTTGCTTGTGCTTGCATGGTGATCCTCTTCTTTCACGCGTGACTATCCCGGGGACGTGCTAACACACCCGTCTCGGCACCAGCTCGCCCTCAATGCCGGTTTCACGAACGCGTGGGCCAAAGAGTGTAAGTCCGTAACACAGAACCCTCTTTGAGACGGCTGTCGCGAAGAGGAAGGGTGCTGGACGGTGGTGATTGATGGGAGAAATGCTGATAGCACTCCCACACAGCGGACTCGAACCACAATCTCTCGATTGGTCGAGCAGCGATTGCCTCGTACTTCTTCTTCAACATCATTTTCTCTTTTGCGTGTAAGGTCAGACTCTCTTACAACCAAGGTGCGAGGGCTGACAAGCGTGGGGCTTCCACAGACACTCCGCTTCAGGCGCTCTACCCCAGCGAATGCCTCCAAACCAACGCGCGAGCCAAGGTGTGTGATAGACACCGGCTTGATACTTATAGTGCTTTTTTGATGAAGGATCGAGGTCACAGGGCATGGCTTTCTACGCATTCGCGGTGTCGGCCGTAGGGTTCATCAACACCTATGCTATTCCTATCTCCCTCCAGAACATCAAGTACAACACGGTTTGGGTAAGCGTCTTGAGCTCCAACACTCTGCAGCAGCGAAGTTGATGTGCAATTCCAACGTGCCTAGATCTTTGTAGGCTGGGACTTGGTCGAGACTGTCCTTTGGTGTGAGTGTTCTCTTTCGGGCCACGTGTCTGCTCGCGATTGACGCCGTCCGTCCTCAGACTTCTTGTGCATTGAGACTCAGTACGTAACAGTCTTTTCAAAATTTGATAAAACTCAGGAAAAGTTGACCGTTCTCCTTGAGCAGAGGTCGCACCCTTGAGGAGCTTGACGAGATCTTCTCGTCCGACCATCCCGTCGCAGCGTCCAAGGCAGTCAAGAAGGTACGTGCTCTACTGCTTCCAAGCTTTGCAGAAGACACATAGAAGCATGACACTTTCTACGCTTCTTTGCAGATTGTTATCGAGCAAGTGTCCGGAACTGTCCTTGTCGAGGCGGAGAAGTGAACGCCCGTCAAACACGCCGTGCTGCAGAGGCTTTTATTGTTTCGTGTACATGAACATTGGTGATGAAGCTTTTAAGGGTAGCAGTTCTTCTGAGTGCAAAGTGACACACGCTTTCTTTGCCGTCAAGTCGCGAGTGAGTCCTTTCGTCTTCCACGTGTTTCGACGTCGGAGAGCTCCAGGCAAGCGCTGAAGCAGTGGAGAGGTCACAAGAAGAAGAGCAATCTCAGCCGTCCAGCCGTAAAAAGTGAAACAAGTTTAGTTTTTCAAATGCCCAACGGGCGAGTACGGAGGCGCTGAAAGCTCCTCTCAACGCTGCCGTAAAAAAGTGCGGCAGGCGCATCCATCCACCTCGAGAAGGAAGTCGTTTGTCGAAAACAGCAAGGTCTGGAAGGAGCAACGATGTCAACAGAAGTTGTAAAAAGATGGAAATGAACGAACTTTGAAACGAGAATGGGCAAAGGCCCGTAGCCAGGATGCTATTAGGTGTTTCGAGAGACGTCGCCACGACGCGACCTAGAAAGCGGCAAAAGTCAGCACCATCCTTCTCAAACCAGAGCAGAGGTGAAACGGCATCACCCACCATCTCCACAGTCTCCCTTCCCACTCAGGTCCTCCTCTCCTCCGCACTCGACCCACCCGTATCGCCCTCCTCCTCCTCGCTCGCCTCCTCGCTCGGCTCGCTCGGCTCGTCCTCCGTCATCGCATCACTATCCTCCGCACTATCCTCCTCCTCTTCCCCCTCCTCCTCATCTTCCTCCTCCTCACTGTCCCTATCCTCAATCTCCGCGTCCAAATCCACCTCTGGCGCGTCCCCCGTCTCGCCCTGAGCTCCATCTGCGGCAGGAGCGTCGCCAGCGAGGTTGAGCGACGGCGCTTCGTCGAGCGTTTGGTCGACGGGTGTGCCGGGGCGGGGTGACGATGAGAACTGAGACTGTGGAGGATCGTGTCAAGTGGACGAGGGCGCGTAAGCCACGACGAGGGGAGAGTGCGCAACGAGACGGACCTCGGCATCTTCCTCCTGTGTCTGCTGGCGGCCGAGAGGCACCAGCCACGAGGATCCGTAGTTTCTGATGTCCTCGTGCTGTCGTGCGTGCGTCAAATCCCCTCGTCAGCTCGATCGCTCCATCGCACAACAAACAAACAACCCGCTCGCGCGCGCACGCAACTGAACAGAGACGCACCTTGTGGAGCAGCTGGTCCTCCTCCCACTGCAGAGCATCCGCATCGTCCTGGAGGTTCGGGCGGTGGAACACACGGTAGCGGATGCTAGGAGGAAGCGACGGGTGGGAGGGGTGCACCGGCGGTTGCGGCAGTCGGTTCAGCAGAGGCGGGTTCAGTGCCGGCCATGCGCCGGACGAGTAGCTCATCTTGGCCGTTCTGGCTGGCTGAGCGACGGAGCAGAAGTTGATAGAAGAAATGAGGCGCGCGGTTGTTGAGCGAAGGAGCGCAACCCGTGATGCAGGGACTTCATCAGCAAAGCTCGGTCCGAGGACCTCTCGCCCGAAGGAAATGATCAGCATATTTTAGCTCAAGCCTAATTCCATCTTATTCTTTTTTTTACTAGGATAACGACTGAGAGTATCGAAGCGCTATGGGAAGTTGCCAAGCAGCACACGCAATACGTGGCGCAAACGCCAATAAGAAGCAAACTCAACCGTTCGCTCATGGATCAAAATAATTTCACACTTCATTGGTGTCGTAACATTTTCCCCCTGCCACTAAACTCGAGTTCACTTGTTCCTCTCCTCCTCCCTCTTGGCCCCCGCCGCCGACGTCCCATCCGCCATCTCCTCCCCATCAACCGTACTCGACACCGCAGGCGGCAACTTGTCCTCCACCTCTGCCGCCTTCTTCTGCGCCGCCTCTTCCGACCCTCCGGCATCGGCTTCGATCGCGTCCTTCTCCTCGACGGGGCCCCTGAGCGTCTTGTCGAGTATCGCGGTCGCGGTCGTCCTTGACGTGTCCTCTTCTGACTCTTGAGGAGGTGGCACAATGTCGACGGCCTCGGTGGTCAACTCGGGAGCGGGTGGTGGTGGGAAGACCTCGGGAATGATGGAGACGTCTACAGAGGGAGACACGTCAGCTCAGATTCTGCGAGTATCGATAGCAGGGAGACGTACAAGACTGAACGTCGATGGGTCGGAAGACCGTGAAAATAATCTTTTCCAGCTGGACTCAAGGAACTGAGAGGTCAGCGCGAGGTCGTTGACAGGGAGTGAAGGAGGAACGCACCACGTCGGCTTCTGGTGTCGCAAGGAAGTTGCGCACGACGTCGAGAGCGGTTCGAGTCGCGTCATCAAGAGGGTATCCATAGCTAGTAGTAAAGAAAAAAGCCAAGGTCAGCTTCGATGTATGATTACGTGTACTAGACGAGGCTGAACGTACATGCCCGTCGAGATGCCAGAGAACGCCTGGAGAATGGGGAGACAGCACCATATGGTCAGGAACTGCCAGTCATACGAACCAATGGGGAACCCAAAACAAACCAAAGTCTTGCAACCATTCTCGACCGCGAGCTTCAGGCAGCTCTCGTAGCACGACCGGAGCTGCTTCTCGCACTTGGTCTTCTGGGAGCTCGGGTAGATTGGTCCGACCGTGTGAAGAATGTGTTTGGACGGAAGTCTGTGTTTGGCCAGACTGTTGTCAGCTCCTCACTGCTCTCCAGCAAGGTCGGACGAGCGGCTGGGCGCGGTGACGCGCTGGATGGTGGGGATGTGGGGGGTCACGCGAACGCCGTGGGACAAAGGGAAGCTCGATGAAGCGAGGATGGTGGAGAATGATGGAGCAAAAGGAGTATGCGATGAGGTGAACAAAAAGGGCAACGCACCTGTGACCACCAGTGATCTTGGTCTCGCCCGTCTCGGCTCCATTCAGGGTGCGGCACTCGTCCTTGAGGCCCGGGCCAGCAGCCGAGTGAATGGCGCCATCAACACCTCCGCCGCCCATCAGGCTCGAGTTGGCAGCATTGACGATTGCGTCGACGGCCAGCGTGGTGATGTCGCCGCGCCTGTCGAAGAGCAACGCAGTTGGAGGTGGACGAGCAATGACGTTAGCTCCAGGTGCCGCCGACCAGCTCAACAAGACACGAATGGTGGTACGAGAAAGGGAAGCTCACCAAACGACGATCCTCTCGTTGTAAGCCTTGCTGTAAGGGAAGGACCCGCCCTCGTCTTCGATGGGCTTGAGCAGCTCGTGCTCGTACATCTGGCGGATGTTGCGCAGGCTCGCGGGGTCGACCCCGCTGGCGTCGCTGTCGGCGTACTCGCTCGCTGGGCTCATGCTTCGTCTGAGTTCGATGTCGTTCTGGAAGATGATGTCTTCGTCGAGGTCTCTCGGCGTCGGGATCTGCGGCACGGGAAGGTCCTCTTGCTCGAGCTGCTGGTCGGAGGGGAAGGGCGACGGCGAGAGCGGGCGGATCGGGGGCAGGAGGATGTCTTGTTCGGGCAGAGTCTCGAGTTCTGGTCGTGCGAGTTCTGGCAGAGGTTCGTCCGATGGGAACGGAGGCAAGGGCGAGCCCGTCATCGACGTGTCCAGGGCGAGCGCCGGTGATGCACCTCCTGTCCCGGGACCTGCTCCTTCGTCGAGCCCGTCGACGGCGATGTCGGGCGCGACGTCGACGACGATGTCGTCCTGCGCCAGCGAGGGCTTCTTGATGGGCGAGCCAGACTCTGTCGCCTCGTCGTCGTCGGCTGCTCGTTTGCTGCTCATTCGTCGATGTATGCCCCGGAAGGTTGCGGATCAAAACAAACCCAAAAACTGCCCCGCTTCGTGGGTTACCTTAATTTCGCACCGCCTCCACTAGGCACATATGTCGAGCCAATGGTTACTTTTCTATCATGGCAAAATTTGAGCTTAGGTCTGTTGAAGAGTGCGAGTGCCTCCTCCCCTCGGTGCTCGGCAAAGAGAGAAAGACGGAGGTGTCGCCACGTGTATTTAAGTAGGACGCGCTTTCACACGTTCGCTTACCTTCCTCACACTAATTCTATTCTTGTACATTCCATTATTGCGGTGCAGCTCTAGCTCTTTAATCGAAGCTGAGAGCAAGCGGCCTGCAGCTCAAGACTATAAATGTCGAGGAACGGGCGGATTGCTTTCACATGTTGCCTTCAATGGGCGTCTACAGAACTATTGTCTCGAAGCGCTGTTTTGCATTTAAAGCTTGCCACCGTTCTTCTCGTTGACGAGGACGTAGCGGTAACGGGCCTTGGACGCGTGCATGTCCTGTTCAACGCAAAAACCCCGTCAGCACCCCGCGCTCTCCATCTTGCTACATCAAATAAATGCAAACTGACCTTGACAGCCTCGTTAACATCGTCAATAGGCCTCTTGATGATCCAGGGGTGAATCTCCTGCTTGGCAGCCAAAGCAAGCATCTCCTTGATGACGGCGGGCGAGCCGATGGCGGAGCCTCCGATGTGGACGTTGTTCATGAGGAGGAGGAAGGGAGCGAAGGAAGGAAGGGGCTTCTCGGGGGCTCCGACCAAGATGAGGTTTCCTCCGGGGCGGAGAAGCGAGAGGTAGCCCTCGAGGGGCATCTCGGTGTCGTCTGCGCGAGAAGGCAATTAGCATTGAGGCGTCGAAATATTGGGATAAATCACAACGCACTGGTAGTAGCGACAATGAGGTCGAGCGACCTCTTGTAGGGCGCAAAGTCCTCAGCACCACCGTTGTGAGTAGCAATGAAGCGCGTCGCGCCCATCTTCTCAGCGTCCGCCTTCTTGCTCTCCGAGTGGGAGATGGCGGTGACGTTGGCTCCGAGCGCCTTGGCGAAGAGGAGACCAAAGTGGCCGAGACCACCGATGCCCACAATTCCGACGTCCTTGGCCGTCGTACCGGCGCCGTACTGCGTCAACGGTGAATAGACCTTTCCGAAGAACCATGGCGTGTTTGATTTAGCACCGGACCGGACTTGGAGAAAAATAAGAGGCTGCTCACAGTGACACCACCGCAAAGCATGGGAGCAGCGAGGGCGGGGTCGAGTCCATCGGGGATGGGGATGACGAAGTGGCCTGCATGCATGGAACGCACCACGTCAGCGACGTGGACTCAGGTCGCCGGATCAAGCGAAACGCACCAGGAGCGCGGTGGTAATCGGCGTCTGTGGGGAGCGTAGAGTCAGTCATCTGCGTGGAACGTCAAAAATGGGCAAGTGGGACGTACATCCTCCGTAAGACTTGTCGCCCTTGCCGGGTCCCTCACGGTCTTCATTGAACGGCCCTCAAAAGTCAGCTACGCTTCCCCGTCAACCTCCAGTGTGATATTGTGACCTACAGTACTTTCCGGCGTAAGTGCCGACCTATATACATATCCAATGCTTATCAGGACAGGCTTCCGCTTCACATGACGGCGACTAGGAGTACTAACCTGGCCCTTGTCACAGTAGGGCTCCCTGTGAGCCTTGCACTGAGAGCACTCGAGGCAACTGTCGTTCTGTAGTCAAGTCAAGTTAGTTTCATCCATGTCTAGTCAACGGCAACCCAACGGCGGCTTTGGCGGCTCTCCGGCCCGCCGCCGCCTGAAGGAAGACTCACCTGGGCACCAACGCCGACAAGATCGCCGACCTTCACATGGGTAACTTTGGAACCAACTTTTACTGCGATGCCGCAGATCTCGTGTCCGACCACCGATTTACGTTGCAGGGAGTATCAGCATTCATTTCGTGCATCCAAACCGTCGCGGGAGCGTCGCGAAAGCGTAGCGGAGAGAGCGGGCACGTTTCGTTCGTGTGGTGTGTCCCTCGTGGCTCGGAGTTGGGCGGAAGGGGCATGAAAAAGATGTAAACACATACCTGAGGGTAGTCAACCTCTCCCCATCCACCAGACATGGTGTGGAGGTCGGACGCGCAACTGAGTGGGTCGGAATGACGCGACGGGGGGTCGGTCAGCCAACTGTGCCTGCCTTGAGCAGGGTTGATGTGAGGTGAAGGGCACGCACATTCCACTGTACATGATCTTGATGTCGACATCCTCCTCACTCCACTTCTTGGGCTCGTAGTCGAACTCTATAGCATAAAGCCGTCAGGATCGGACTTGGGGCCGCGAGACCAGATGCGGAGGGGACGTACTCTTGAGTTCACCCTTGATGGAGTCCTTGGAGAACGCTCCCCATCCAGAAAACTTGTAATCGGTAGACATTGTTGAGATGTTGTGTTGAGACGTGGTGTGGTGTGGAAGGAAGAAGAGGATGAGCGGGAGGCTGGCCGAGTTTTGAACTTCGAGGGTTGTGGAGGCGGTTGTGGAGGCAACCCAGGATTCGGCGCTCAGCGATAGGAAACTGGAGTGACGCGCAAGTGACAAGCCGAGACCTCCACCTCGATTCAACACTGGGCGGACATCGATCTCACCAAGCATGCGAGGCTCGGGGACGTACCTCCCTCCCCGACATCTTCTCTCTGAGGGGGTGTCGTGGCAGTGAGGCGGTCAGGTCCGACTCCGAACAGGGAGCCGCGTCGCCCGGTCCGCCGTGCCGCGCACCAGGTTACCGCGCGGGTAGGGGAGAACGACGAAGCAGCACACGACTTTTGTAGAGAAAGCGCGAGCAATTGACAAAGACGAGCTCGTAATCCTTCCACAAACCGGGGGCTATCCTGAACATCCGCCCTGTTGCAACCCCACAAAGGCCGACTCCCCTTGATGATGAAACGACAAAATGCAACAATGCAAAGCACACGAACGAGGGTAATAAATCTACTGATGGTATGTAAAAGCCCACATGATGACACCTCCGACCTCCGCCTCAATTCACGATCCTCACGCCCAACTCCTGAAGCCCCATCCCATCGTCTCTCGGACACCCAACGAAACACAAGCTCAGTGGCAGGCCCAGTCGATCCGCCGTCGCTTTGATCAGCGGTGGTGCGAATTCTCCTTGGAGGAAGATGAGGTCGACGGTGATCGATGGGAAGGCTTCGTCTAGGACTGTGTGGCGCACTGTGTCAGCGAGGTGGAGGTGGAGGGATGGGAAGGTGGAGCGTACTCTTGTAGTTTGCTTCGAGTTCCGATGGGATGTCCTCGATGTTGGAGTAGAAGTGAACGAGCTTGACGCAGGAAGTCTCCTCGTTCTCTTTAACGTAGAGGATCATCTCGAACAATCGGTTGATCTATGCGTGTCCGCCACACCACGTCAGCACTTCCTTTTGTACGCGAATGCTGAGAGTTGAAGAGAGCGCACCTCATCCCTCTTGACAAACATCACTACCGGACCGCCCTTACAATACTTCATCGCTCTCACAATCCTTCCCCCATACCGTCTACTCCACCAACTCCTCTGACTGACCCACCACCCCACATTCAGCAACCAGCTCTTCCTACTCAGCCCCCACAACACGAGCGCCAGAACTCCCGCGTAACCAACAAAGTACCCAAGTGTTTCGGGAGCGAGGTAGGCGTTTCCGCCGATGAGGGTGAGGGAGAGGACGAGGACGAAGAGCGAGAGGAGGAGGGAAGAGCGGGCGGGGCGAGGGAGGTAAGGGCGCGAGAAGGCGAGGAGGAGGTGGGAGAAGGGGTAGCAGGCCATGGTCGCGAGGAAGACGATGGCGAACCTGAAGAAGGAAGATATTTTTCATCAGGCTGGAAGAAAAAAGTGGAAGGGAGGGGAAGAGGACGCACATCCCGCTGACGATCGTGAGGTTCGCTCCGCACGCTCCCCAAACGACCAAGCACAATCCAATGAACAAGACGAGCGCAACGTAGGGTGTTCCCAGCCTCGGTAGCCTTGCCAACATAAACTTCGGGAGGATGCGATCGTCCGCAAGCCTGACCAACACCGCCGACGCCGATATTGAGCCTGTGTCCACGTCAAAGTTTCTTGTCAGCGGCCACTTCTCCCCTCGAAAAGAGCCAAAAGTGAACGAAAATTATGCACCAGTCAAAACCCCACCAGCGAGGATCACGCAAGCATCGATCGTCACCACAACCTTTAGCCAATCGCCCGCCGCGACCTTCGCGACCGAGTTGAGGACGCTTCCGTTCCCCATGATGTCTGTAGCGGCAGGAAGGACGGCGAAGGTGACGAGCATGAGAGGCGCGTTGAGTGCCGTCGCGATGAGCTGGAGGTTGAGTAGCACGGAGGGGTAGACGCCAGGTCGGAGGGTCGAGATGAAGTCGGGTGTGGCTGTGCAGGTGTGGTGTGGCTAGAAGCGATTAGTGGGCAGCCAGGGGGAAGGAGGAAGAGAGCAAGCATACACTCAAATCCGGTCACGCCCAGAAAGCCGATGCAGACGCCCATGAAGATCTGCGACGCGATCCCGCTGGCTGAGCCTGGCTGCTCCGAGTGCCAGTTTTGTCGCAGAACTTCGTTCCCGATCTTGCCCCAGTGCACACAAGCTGCGATAAAAAGAGCTGCCATGCATCCCAACTATTTCACACAAACTTCAGACAATGTCTTCTCAGTGTATGGAGAGGAAAAGGAAAGGCGCACGTGAAACGACAATAGTCCAGTCTGTACACCCGCACTCTCCTTCACGCCCAGCAGCCCGACGATTCCAACGAAAAGGACAATCAGGACGCATAGCCATGCCTCATTGAAGGGTACTGAGACTTGATCGGCGATATAAGTAGCCGCTGTGGCCGCAGAGACGACAGACGTCGCGATCGAGTCGAGCAGCGTGACGGTCGCGCCGAGCACGGCGAAGCATTTTGGAGCGGCGTTGAGTCTGGCGGATTGCAGAATTTTAGTAAAAACTCTATAAAGAGTATTGAATGGACAAACAGGTAGATGTAGTTAGACCCGCTCTGAGGGAGCGCGCCGGCGAGCTCGTTGAGGATCGGCCTCCACAGTCCGAGGAGAAGTGTCGCAACAAGGAGTGAGATTGGCGAGAACGTCCCAGCAACGGCAACGAGCGGCGGGAAAGCGTAAAATGGCGAGCCTTTCGCACCATTCCATCAAAATCAGCACCAATTCTGAGAGAGTTTGCTCAGCACGCGACAGAGGAACGCACCCGCAACAGCCACACCCGCGACCCCGGTCGCCATCCACGCCTCGAGCCTCCCCTTGCCCTCCTTCCGCTCCTCCTCCTCCCACTTTCTCCTCGACCTCTCGACCTCATCATGCGGGATATCGAGGTAGCTCATGCTGCCCCATCCGCTGAACTCGTGCTCGTGCCGTGTTTTTGGAGGGTTCGCGGACGGGTCGTGGGAGGAGGAGGAGGGGTCGTCGGAGGATTTGATGCGGCCGAGTTGGTGATGAGGGATCTTCAGGGCTCCTGGGTGGGCTCGGATGCCTGGAGTTGCGTTCGGTGGTCAGCTCGAAATACAAGCTGAAACGGAAGGACGCGGGTTAGGGGCGGATGGAGGGGACGCACGCTGTCGCCTGATGATGGTGTCGAACTGTGATTCGGCGTAAGATGGTGCATAGGCGTGGGATGCTCGAGATTGGGTCGGGAAGGGCGCGATGCTGTCGAGCTCGACCGACGAGGACGAGGACAGCGCCCGCGTCGATGGCGGAGGCTTGGGCTCGGGGCTCATCGTTCCCTCTACCTCCCCGTCACTGTAGCAACAAGTACTAAAAGGAGTGACACCGCAAGGTTGATGTAGCGAGAATCGACTGGTGCAGGCAAAGCCAGACCAACGGCGCCCGACGAAAACAAAAACAACCAGCGCGGGAAAAGAATGCAGTTTTTATTGGAAAATGGTGTAAATTGCGTGGCAGGGGTGTGTGGAAGGCAAGGGGGAATACGTAAACATCCATTAGTCGTAAACAAATTAGCGACATTTCTATGATCGTGTGAGTTGTGAATGCAGTCTGCCCAGCCCTCGCGCGGATGTACCAAGGTTGGGCGTGACCCCGAGCCTTTGTCGGGCAAGCTCGTCGGGCTCGTCGACCTCCGCCCTCCCGACAGCTCTACGACAGCTCCTCCTTTCGCCCACCACAACTTGCACTAATTTTCAATGTCGTCCATCAAACGACCTCGCGATTCCTTCACCGCCAACGCCCCAGCTCCCTCGTCAGTCCTTCCTCCCGCCCTCCCAGCACCCATCTTCAAGCTAACCAACCCTCACCTCTTGACTGTCCAGCTCGGCGCTCCCAGGCAAGCGCGTCAAATTCGGTGGCAAGGACGTCGCGGATATCGGTGCTGGAGAGGGAGGAGAGGAGGACGACCTCGAGACGAAGACTAAGAAAGGCGGGGTCGTCCAGAGCGGGTATGACTCGGATTCGTCGGATGAAGGGAGTGATGCCGGAGGCGACGAGAAGAAGGAGGGCAAGGAAGGGGAGGAGGAGGAGGAGGATATGTTTGGTGAGTGTTTGCTCTGGTCAAGAGGAGTTTGCGAGGGCTGGCGGCCCGGGAGGGCTAAAGTGTGGAGTGTTGGCTGACGATCACGACGTGGGGCTTTGCAGGTGATGGTCCACCAAAGGAGGAGAAAAAGGCAAAGCCCAAAGAGTTCCTCGAAATGGCCGACATCGAGGGTCAAGAGTTCGGCAAGGGCGACGACGAGGACGACGATGAGGATGACGAGGAGGACTACCTCCCCGAAGACGACCTTGCGAATGACGACGATGCGCCGAGGACCAGTAGGAGCAAGAAGTCTATGGGTTACAAGATGAGGTGGGTCCAATCTCCTCAGGCGAGACGATTGTGTTGCAGCAGCAACTGACTTCATTTCGTTACAACTCCCACCCGCAACCACACCACAGTGGATTCAACATGGC
Source organism: Pseudohyphozyma bogoriensis (assembly GCA_024364755.1). NCBI lineage: Eukaryota > Fungi > Basidiomycota > Microbotryomycetes > Chrysozymaceae > Pseudohyphozyma > Pseudohyphozyma bogoriensis. The sequence continues at coordinate 127,841 of JALBUQ010000054.1, forward strand.
CGAAGAGCTCGCCGAAGGTCGTTTCTCCACCGACGGTTCCTACGTCGCCAACGACGCCGACCCTCTCGCCTCTCACGACAGCTGGCTCTCGGGCGTCTCTAAAGCGTCCATCCGCGCCGCGCGTCAGAGCAAGAAGCGCATGGAGGAGGAGGACCGCAGACGGCGCGAGAAGGAGGACAAAGGCGAGGAACAGCTCGCGGGAGAGCGGGACGACTGCTTGATTGGGATACTGGGGATCGTGAGGGAGGGAGAGAGTGTCGCGAAAGCGTTGGCGAGGTTGGGGGAGAAGAAGAAGAATGAGGAGAAGGGGAAGGAGAGGGTCAAGGTTGTTGTCAAGCGCGCGGCGAGGAAGGATGAGGAGGAAGGCATGGACGTCGATGGTGAAGAGGCGCCGACGTCAACTCGTGTCGGAGGGTCGACGACAACTGAGAAATCGGCGACGGCGAAGAAGATCGACCTCCTCACTCACTTCGCCTCGACGCTATTGTCCGACCACGGCGAGCTCGAGATCTACGAGCAGACGTACGAGGGCATCATCGACACCCTGAAGAAGGAGGGTGCTGTGCGGCGTGATTGGGTACCACCAAGAGACCCAGATCTGGAGCTCGAGGAACAGGAGGAACGACGCGTCGAAGCCGAGTCGAGGGGCAAGAGCTCGCTCATTGCGAGACCGTCGGCGAGTAGCGGGGAGAAGTTTTGGTACAAGTGGTCGAACCCGAATCCGGGGCAGGAGGGGGAGTTTGGGCCGTACCAGAAGGGAGAGCTGGAGGGGTGGGTCGCGGGAGGGTACTTTGGAGCCGATGGCGCGAATGTTGTTGTGAGAAAGGAGGATGGCAAGTGGTTGAGTTGGGTTGATGCTAGAGTGTAAAGAAGCTTTTTGGTTGTATCATGTTGAGTTTGGTATGGAACGTTCTCGGTCTGAGCTTCGCCGGTCCTTCCACGTGTCGACTCTCTCAGAAGTTCGCAGGCCTAGATGGATGGTAAAACAACATTGACATATTTCGGCTACATAGAAGCGTCACTTCTCTAATAGGCACTCTCGTACCCCTCCTCCACCTCTCCCTCGTTATACTCCCACCCCACCTCACCCTCATCCTGAGCCGCCTTCCACCCCAGCTCGAGGTTCAACGCGTCCCCACCCACCCCATCCGCCTCGTCTGCCCCCTCCGCAAACAGTCTCGCCAAACGATCCTTCATCGCCTGATCGACCTTGGTCTTCTTCCTCCCAAACTCCTTCTCGTCCTCGTCCCTCCCAAACGACTTCTCACTCCCACTCCCCGCCTCATGCTCCCTCATCCACGCTGGATCCAACCTACCCAACTTCTTAGTCCTAGGCCTGATGGGCTTCGAAGGATCAGGTTCGACAAACTCCTTGTACGGGATGCTCTGAAACTTTTCCGACCGCTTGAGCATCTCGACCTCGCTCGGCGAGCGGACAAAGCTCTCGAGCTCGCCCTCGCCGAAGAGCTCGCTGTCCGAGATCTCGTCCTCGTCCTTCTCCCAAAGCAGCAGCGCGAGTCGAGATGGCTCGACCTCGCCCGCGTCCTCGGCTTTGCCCTCAAAGATGTCTTGCGAGCTGCTCCCGGCGAGGAGTTGCTGGCGGTACCGCACGACGCTCGGGTCGTGAGCGAGTCGTTTGGCGAGCGGAGGGGACTTGGTTTTCGACTTGCGTCTTGGGTCACCGAGTTCGGGAGTGGTCGACCGAGAGAGAGTGATGTCGATGGGCGAGGGGGAGTGGGAGCCGAGAACTGACAGGAGCGACCCGGCGGCTTGCTCGATCGTCCTCGCTCGCTTTTCCGGTCCAGGGCGTTCCCTCATGTACTCGAGTGGCCGTTTGACCTTGACTTTGGTCGTGGCGTCCTTAGTCGACTGGGGTTTGGGAGGCGGAGGTTTGAGAGTGCCGGAGGCGGTGCTGGGAGAACGGCGGGGTGTAGAAGAGGACGAGAGAGGATCGGGAAAGTAGTCGAGCGCGGCGTCGTTGATGTCGCCCTCTTCATCTTCCTCCTCATCGTCGTCGTCGTCTGAAGTGCCAAGCCCGTCCTTCTTCTCCATCTCCTCATCGTCGAGCAACCTCAATTTGCTCGCGCTCGCCTTCTCCTCCATCTTCTTCGCCATCAACATCCGCCGATGCGTGACGACGTCCTCAACAAACTTGAGCGTATCCTTCTTCTTCAACTCCTTCCCCTGCTGCCCGACCCATGGCACCTCCTGTGCAAAGTCCTCGAGCATCCGAATAAACTCGCGATACCGCTCCGCAATGACATACGTCGACGTCAACCCCAGCGTGCTCGCCAGCTCACTCAGGATCTCGATCTGCTTCGGTGCAGTTCCTTTCGTCGAGCCCTCCATGGCGACGACGAGCGCCGCGATCGACACGTGCTCGGCCTGTCTCCCCGCGCCGAGGTTGACGCCAGCAGAAAGGTCGAGGATGCCAGCGGCAAGAGTCCTGACTTTACGGAAGTCTAGTGAGCGTAGGTACGTGAGGGTTTTGGGTGTCCATGTCGTGCGCTTGCTGTAGCCCGAGAGGCGCGGGTTGGGCGACGAGGCGAGGAGGGTCGAGAGGTGGACGATGTGCTGCTCGATAAAGACGACGGGTTCAGGGTCGGTCGTATGGAGGTCGAGCCAGATCTTGACGCCTTCTTGAGCTCGAGTGAGGGTCTTGAGGTCGATGTCGGTGATGTTCTGTAGCACGGATGAAGGAGTCAGTGAATGCAGATCGGAGACGAAGGTAATGGGACTTACGGCGAGTTCTTGAAGACGCAAACTCTTGTCGCGTTCTCGGGAGGCAAGGTAGACACATGCGGTCGCTATAAGCTTGGCTTTGGGACCCCATCGGAAGCGACGCTTGTCCTTGGCCTGGGCGAAGAGAGCCTTGACGCGAGGGAACAGCGGCGAGAGGGTGAAGTGGTTGAGTAGCGACCGGATGAACCGTTCCACGTCAGCCTGTATAGCAACAATAGATGGTCAGCCTTTGAAGTTTACGATCAACAACCCATTTCCGTGACTCAGAGAAAGGAGGATGGTGCTCACCTTTCGCGAGAGATGATACTCGCTCTTCTTCTCGTCTGCAACCAGCAGCCTTCCGTTCGCCCTGGGCTGAGCACCAACGTACCCGACACCGCCGTCGTGGAGGTAGTTCCTGCCCGCTTCGGTGCCTTCCTCCTCGAGCACTCGGCCGAGCACGACGAGGTTGGACGACGAGTCGGTCGAGATGGTCCCGCACGAGGTGCAGACGTCGGCGCCGGCGGAGGGGTCATACTCGAGCGAGTTGGACGTTCCACACGCATGGCAGAAGTTCGCCATTGGTGGTGAGGCGAGGCGCGGCGGAGGGTGGACCCCTCGCGGCGACGGCGGCGGCGTACGAGCCAGGGAGTGTTTGTTGTCGCGGTCGGCGCTGGTCGAGTCGTGTTAGGATCGTGTCGAGTTTCGGTGGGTGGTGGGCGATTAGGTACAGAAATTATAGTAAGAATGAGAGTGGAGGAAGTCGAGCAAGGCGGGAAGGGAACACAAGGAGCGCGACCAGACTCAGCTTCGCGCCAAACTCGTGACTCCGCGACTTGAGCTCGATCCACCTCCACGGACTCACACAACTTTCTGCGATGGCAATTGCCTCTTCAGCTTTTCATGATAAGCAGTTGCTTGTGAATGGATCTTCCAGAGGTGACCGAGTTTCAGAAGTTGCCGAGCCGTCAACGTCCGTCTTCGAAGGCCACGTCAACTCCCTCGTCAACACCAGCGAGACAGCGAGAGCGCCCCTCAGAGAAATTTCACGTGTTCCAGAAGTCATAACTATATAGTTATCTTACTGTTCCTTCTTCTTCCCCTTCAGAACCGCCATCCTCCAAGCGACCAAAAACTTGTCACTCCCCTTGACCCCGTCCTTGCCCAACGCCTCCTTCAACACCTCCACAAACTCCGACACGATATCCGTCCCTTCATGCTTCTCGTTATAGCTGAACGCGGAACTCCAAGTCCTCAAGTACCCTTCGAATCCCTCCATATCCCACTCGTGCTTGAGCAAGAGAGGCTCGAAAGACTCGCCAGGGGCCGGGGTTGAGGGGTATTCGGAAGGAGGGACAAAGTACGTGCGTTCGAGGGAAGATGGGAGGAATGAGGTGGAGCTCGTGGGAGGAGGGAAAGGGCGGAGAAGGTCCTCGACGATGCTACGGCCGGGTTGTTGCCAATACGCGCCGAGCGTGCCGGCGCTGTATTGGCTGATGAGCGGATTGATGGAAGGGTTGTTCGGGAAGAAGACTTCGCCGTAGCCCTGGAAGATGTAAACTAAAGTCAGGGGCGTGAATGAGAGCGGTGGTAACAATCACACGCACCCAGAAGGCGAACGAGCCGCCTGGCTTGAGGACACGTTGAACTTCGGCGTACACGGCTGGCGCATCGAACCAGTGCGCAGCTTGGCCTTTGGAAAGTAGAGTTTGACACCATGTGACGGTAGTAAGCTTAGGGATCTTCAGAACAACGGAGTTGTGAGGAGACGCACCAGCAACGATCAGATCCACAGAAGCGTCTTCCACCATCTTCATGTCCTCCCCGAACCCCTGCTCAAACCTAACATCCTTGCCCTCAATATCCTCATCGACCTTCAGCCCCTCAGCAGCATTGACCATAGCGGCACTAGGGTCCAATCCCAAGATCTTGTCAAAGTGGGGAAGGAACGCGAACGTCGACAGCCCCGGCCCGCACCCGAGGTCGACTAGGGTTCGGGTGTTGGTTTTGGTGGAAGTTGGGAGGGAGGAGGGGGACTTGGAGGCGTAGTTGAGGACGTGGGAGTAGAGTGCTGGAGGGTACGAGCTGGAGGAAGCATGGAGGGTAAGGATGACCGCGTGGTGGTTTGGGCTGACAACGACTCACGGGCGAGAGGCGGCATATGCCACAGCGTTGAACTTTGATTTAGCAAAAGTTGCCATAGTCGTTAGTGAAATGGACCTGTGGTGAAGCCTGTGAGCACGAATGCCGATGGAAGCGGCAACCGGACCGTGTCGGAGGTAGGACGCACGATGAAGAGAGTTTCAATTGGTGGTGATAGGTGGAAGGAAGTGTGATGTAGAAAGCAAAGGAGCAGCCAGAAAATCCTCTCCTTTTATAGACGAAACAACAACAGAGACCGGGCGGAAGGGACGGAGGACCAGGGGCGCGCACTTTACGCACGGAGACCCGAAGTTGAGATCCAAGCTCAAAGCCACGTGCTTCCCGTCGTTGCTTGCCCTGGCGCCTCCACCAGCACCTCCACCAAAACTCGCATCAAGTTATGAGAATAGCACGGACGACGGCGGCCCTGGTTGGCCTGTCGAGTGTGCCCCTCGCCACGGCTTCGCTCGGCGACCGCTCCCCAGCGTACCAGTCGTGCATCGCGACCTGCACCTCGTCCTGCCCATCCACGCCCGCCTCGCCGCTCCAGCTGTGGCCCTGCCCCGCCGAATGCTCCTACACGTGCCTCACACAACTCACCGAACTCGCGCTCGCCGCCTCCCCCGCCGACACCCACCTCACCGAGCGCGGCGCTCCACTCGACGGCCTCCCGCTCGCCCACCAGGTCCAGTACCACGGCAAGTGGCCGTTCGTGCGATACTTTTACATGCAAGAGCTGCTATCCGTCATCTTCTCGTTCGGGAACCTCTACTTTCACGCTCGAGGCTTGCGCCACCTCCAATCCATCCCGACGCGCTCGTCGCACTCGTCGCTCCTCAAGAGAGACTACATGAGGAACGCCTACGTCGGAATCAACACTTGGATATGGTCAGCCGTATTTCACACGAGGGACGTCAGCTGGACGGAGAAGGCCGACTACTTTTCCGCCGCCGCGTCGACGCTGTACGGCCTGTGGTTGGTCCTCGATAGGATGCTCGGGATGTATGCGGTGAGAGGGAAGCGGTGGAGAAAACTCACGCAGGTCGTGTTTGTGGGAGTGTTTGCGGCGCATTGCGGGTACCTCGTCTCGCGGGAACGGTTCGACTACGGGTACAACATGTTGTTCAACGTCGTCGTCGGCGTGTCCCAGATCCTCCTCTGGTCCGCATGGTCACTCTCCCACCTCACCATACCGGCATCACAGCGACCTCCACACTACCTCTCACCACTCCCGATTGCCTTCTGCCTCCTCGCGTTCACGTCGCTCGAGTTGCTCGACTTTGAGCCCGTTCCGAGCGACTGGAGGCTCCTCGACGCGCACGCGCTGTGGCATTTCTCGACGATCGGGGTCGTCAAGCTGTGGTATGATAGCTTTTTAAAGAGGGATTTGAGGTGGATGGATGGTGAGGATGCGCCGTTGGGTAGGGATAGGGGCAAGAGGGATGTTTGAAAGGGAACACGTTGACTTCACGAGAGTGATCACGTATGTATGGTCAAGGCCCCTTCGCTTCTCGGAGAGAAATGGCTGTTCTAGGCAGTAATGTAAAACATATATCTACGTAATATAAACTACCAGTCTTGGCCCTCTGCATAATGGACCTGCTGAAGTCCGTGGGATTGTGCCGCTGCTCCGGTTAATCGTCCAAGGTCGCTGACGCGGCGCGCGTTCCTCCTCCTTCCTCCACCTCCCACCCTTCTCTCGAAAACTATAGAGACAACATGTCAGGAGTGTATCGCTTATCGACGACCCTGTACGGCCACTCTGCGGACGTCAGGTCCCTTTCTACGAGCGACACGGCACCGGCGCTGTTCTCAGCTTCGCGCGATGGCACGGCGAGGAGCTGGGCGCATGCGGCGGGAGCGGCGTGGGACGAGGGACCAGTCTTCAAGGACGGACATGAAGGATTCGTGAATGCCGTGCAGTGGGTCAAGGCTGGCGGTAATGGTGAGTGCGATGCTCGAGCTTGCGTCACCGGTCCTGGGTGCTCGTGTTCGCTCTGAGTTTGGCGAGAGGAAGCGGTTGGGACGAGGAAATAAGCTGACTGACGCTATGTATGGATTGATGGCAAGCAGAGCTCATCGCTACGGCAGGCCAGGACGCGTTGATCCAGCTCTGGCCACTCCCCTCCCCGCTCACCGCGTCCTCCACCCCGCTCCCACCACTCTACACCTTGGCCGGACACACCTCGAACGTTTGCACCCTTCACGCATCAGCAGACGGCAAGCGACTTGTCAGTGGCAGTTGGGATAAGTAAGTTGCCCCCGAGCTGCCGTGGATTGGCTTCCCCACCTGGAGGCCCCGCTGTCACGGAGAGCACGAGCTGATTCGCGCTTGTGGTCGTTGTCGACAGGACGGCGAGAGTTTGGAGTTTGGAGGACTTCAGCTGCGTGTACACCCTCGAGGGACATGAGCAGTCCGTCTGGGCTGTCCTCGCTTTGGGTGTTGACGGAGCCGAGGTCCTGACGGGTGCGTTCATGCTTCTCAGATCGTAGATCTTCAACACTGCTGACGCCTGTTTGCACTGCCTTCAGGAGCTGCGGATAACGATGTCAAGCTCTGGAGGGACGGCAAGGCGGTCAAGACGTTCAAGGGACACACGCAGCCCGTACGAGCTCTCGCCAAGCTGTCGCCCGGCGTCGGAGATGGTTCGCTCTTCGCGAGTGCTGGAAACGACGGGTGCGCTCGTTTTACCCTCTCAAAAGTACAAAGAGGCTGCATGCTGATCCTTCATTTGGATTCGCAGCTCGATCCGACTGTGGTCCCTCACGACGGGCGAAGCAGTCCACGTCCTCAACGGCCACGACTCGTTTGTTTACTCGCTTTCGGCCATTCCGGATAGCTTGGGTGGCGGATTGATCAGTGGTGGTGAGGATCGGACTATGAGGGTTTGGAGAGGTGAGCTGTCGCGGCTTTCGTTGGATCGGGTTGCTGAACACGCACAAGGGTTGCTGACACGGAATGTTGACAGCGGCGGACGGAAGTTGCGAGCAGACGATCGTCATTCCCGCCATTTCTGGTAAGCATTTTTCGATTGAAGTATTGCGAGAGGTAAAAGGTGCCGACTTTGGATCGTGCGAATAGTTTGGACTGTCGCCTGCCTCCCGACCGGCGATATCGCCGCTGGATCGTCGGATGGAATCATCAGAGTGTTTACCAAGTCGGAGGACAGGATTGCCGATGCTGAGACTTTGACGGTGAGTGCTCTTCATCGGGCTGCATGGAACGACGTGCTGATGTCGTTGCCACGTGTTCAGAGCTTTGACAAGGAAGTGTCGAGCACCGCGCTGAACCCGCGAGTTGCATTTCTGTCTTCGCCAAATTGATCGTGCTAATGAAACTCTTTCCTAACAGCTCTCAAGTCGGCGACATCAAGAAGGACGACCTTCCCGGCCCAGAAGCTCTCGATATCCCCGGAAACAAGGAAGGAGCCGTCAAGGTTGTCAGGTCTGCCGCTGGTGTCGCAGAGGCATATCAGGTCAGTCTCAAACTCATCTTCTCTAATGAAAACGCAGTAGCTAATCTACGTATCGTCGCATTAGTGGTCGCAAGGAACGTGGGTCAAGATTGGAGAGGTCGTCGACGCTGTCGGCAACAGTCGAAAGCAGCTCTACAACGGCGAGGAATACGACTACGTCTTCGACGTCGACATTCAGGAGGGCATGCCACCGCTCAAGCTTCCTTACAACGTCACTCAGAACCCTTACGAGGTCGCCCAGAACTTTTTGGACCGCCACGAGCTCCCGAGGGCGTACATCGACGAGGTCGTCAAGCACATTGAGAACAATACTGGTGGAGTCACCCTCGGCACGGGGAGCAGCGAGTTTGTGGATCCTTATACTGGCGCATCGAGGTACACTGGTGGAGGAGCTGGTTCGACACCGGCGAGGAACACGTCGGCGTACTCGGGAGGTCCTTACACTGGTATGCCTTGCTTGTCTTATCGCCAGACATTGCGTTTTAGCTAAAACTGAGTGACAGGTGGAGGACGCTCTGCTGCTTCTCAAGCTACACCGAAACTCCTTCCTCACGTAAGCCCTCAACTTCGAGAGATCCAGGCGATGCTGATCCCCGCTCTTGGCCGCCTCAGAAATCGTACCTTTCCTTCACTCAAGCCAACCTGGTGGCGCTTCGAACGAAGTTGGGTCAGCTGAACGAGCAGCTTGCATCTGACGCTGTGCGTCCGCGTCTCACATTTGTTGAACATGAGCTGATTTCGTTCATAGGCCACGTCATCACTCGCTTTGTCGGCCGAGGAGCTCATCGTGCTCGACAAGCTCGTGGCCTTCCTCCTCGCTGCTTCAACGGCGCCTGGCAAGGCGTCGACCGTTGGAGAGGCCGAGACTGCTGTGGCTTTGCGGTTGCTTCAGTGGCCTTCCGCGCACCAGTTCCCAGGTGGGTTTCTTATCGCTGAAGGGGGGGGGGGGGGGGGGGGGGGGGCGCACGTTGCTAACTCAACGCCATGAACAGGTCTCGACCTCGTGCGAATCATCTCCGTCTACTCGCCAGTCCATGAATCGATCCCTACCCTGCTGGAAGTCATCCAGAACACGTCTGGGCCAACAAAAGAGCAGGAGACAAATACCATGCTGGCGTTCAGGGCGCTGGCCAACATCTTTGCCTCGCCTAGCGGCAAGTCGCTCATGACGGACGAGGCTGTCGAGGTACGCGACTTCTTCCGAATGTCAGGAAACCTAATGGATAGAATGCTGATTTATCTCTGCTTCAGATTGTGGGCACTTTGAAGCGGAGAGGATTCGTCGGCGTCAGCAAGAACGGCAAGATTGCGATCGCCACTGTGGCTCTCAAGTACGCAAATTGCATCGCTCTTGCTTTCGTCCACCTCCTGATCTATCTCTTCCATTCTCAGCTACTCTGTGCTAGCCGTCCAGAAATCGCTTGCCTCTGGCGGCGCGCAGCTTTTCGATCTTGTCGCCGAAGTGCGTCTTTCCTCGCTTTGCTGGGTGACATCAGCTGACCTTAAAGTGACCTCCCAGCTGCTTCGTGACAACGATCCAGAGGTGGTGTACCGTAGCTTGATCGCCCTGGGCAACCTCGTGCGTGCCTTTCACTGTTACTAATTCCTTGCCGAGGGTAACTGACTCTCGGGACCGTGGGGATATCCAGCTGCTCTCGCCCCAGCTGACGGCAGACATCCCGGGCGCGGGACTCCAGCGCTACAAAACGCTGGCGAAGGACGCGGCGAGACGAGTTCCCGAGGCAAGGATCAAGGCTGTTGTGGTCGAGCTGTCGTAGCTTAAGTTGTTGCCGCGGAAGCACCGAATTACAGAAGTCCACGTCAGCCCCACCGGTCTCTAAAGCGTCCCGTGACTTGATCCTCCGTGCGCCCGGTCCGACGACGACCTTTAGTTCCCCACCTTTCGGCTTGGTTGCCTCCTCGCTTGCCGCGCTTGACCTCCTCAGAGTTTGTCCTTCTGTAGCTCAGACGACCCGGCTTCCCTTTCGTTCCTTTCCTACGACCGCTTCTACTTGCTCACGATGCCGTTCGACCCCGCGACGGGGCTCTACACTCCGCTCCTTCCGTCCGTGCACATCCCCGACGACGCGACCATCTTCGACTTCCTCTTCGGCCGGAGCGAGAAGCAGCCGGATGCCATCTGGCTTCGAGATGCCATTACCGGTCGTACGCTGACCAGGCAGCAAGCACACGACCGGAGCGTCGACATCGCACGAGCGTTGTCGCACTCACACGGCTTGGGCAACGATGATGTATTGGCGCTCTTCTCCGGCAACGAAGTCGACTACGGCACCGTCCTGTGGGGCGCTTTCCGCGTAGGGGCCATTGCTTCTGCTGCAAACCCTTCGTACGGACCAGATGAGTTGCGACACCAGTTGTCGCTAGGTGGGTTTTGCGTTTGTTGACGGAGTTGCGAACCCCGGGGCTCCAGGCTGACGCGGAGTCCCCTTGTCGAAGTGAATGGACACTACCCGGTGAAGGTGCTAGCCACCCACCCGGACTCTGTGGCAACTTCTATTGCTGCTGTCAAGCTCGCAAAGCTCCCTCAGTCCATCATCGTCCTCATCTGCCCACCTGGTGAGCTCCTGACGCGAGATGTCCCTACCTTCCGCCCAGCCAGCTGACCTTAGACTCACACAGGACCCACGTCGCCAAAGGAGGCGGCCAACTTCAAGACTCTCGACGATCTCATTGCTGAGTCTAAAGGAAAGGATCTTGCTCCAATCGTGAGGCTCAAGAAAGGCGAGGCGCGGAAGAAGCTGGCGTTCTTGTGAGCTGTCCCGGATGATACACTTTCCTGGTCTTTCAACTGACACCGCGTTTTGAATTGGCAGATCGTTCTCTTCGGGTACCACTGGCTTGCCCAAGGCTGTTGAAATTCCTCACTACTCGGTCGTGGCCAACGTGTGAGCTCTTTCTTCTTCTAAGGTGGCACCAGTGTGTTGACAAGTTGAGTGCAGCGCTCAAGGCAAAGCGCATTGGGATGGAACCAAACCGTTCAAGCGGTATGATGAGAAGACAAAGACTGGTGATTCAGTCTTGGGGGTCTTGCCTTTGTGAGTTGGGGAATTATTTACTGTGAGGAAGCAGGCGGCGCTGACGTGTTTCCGACTCGGCAGCTTCCACATTTACGGTACGCTGATTTCGAGTCGATTGAATGAGTCTTTCACACCTAAACTGCTTCTCCTTCTTGCAGGCCTGGTGGTCGTACTACACCTTTCTCTATATCAAGACGTCCCCGTCGTCACCCTCAACAAGTTTGCGCTGCCCGCTTTCCTCGAAGCAATCCAACGCTGGAAGATTACTTCTCTATACATTGTGTGCGTTCTCCTCTCAAGTCTCCTTACATCTCGCCCTCCTGAGCGCTTACGTGACTCTATCTTATGATCTTCCAGCCCTCCGATCGTAGTGCTGCTGGCGAAGGAGAAGATCGTGGACAACTACGACCTCTCGAGTCTTCGTTTCGGAATGGCAGGAGCAGCGCCGCTCACGGAGGAGATTGGGAAGGCCATCAAGAAGCGTATTCCACACATGTCGTTTGGTCAAGGATGTTCGTCTCCTTCCCTGTTCATTCGATACCCGCGAGCTAACCTAACGACGTTGTTCGCTAGACGGATCAACAGAGTCGTGCACCCTAGTGACTTTGTTCAACCCTTCGGCCAAAATTCCTGGCTCATCAGCCGGATTGCTTGTTCCCAACATCGAGTGAGCTTCCTCCTCCTTCAAACAGCCTTGTCCGCTGACGCGACTGGTACGACGCAGAGCCAAAGTCGTCTCGCCGGACGGCAAGCTCCTTCCACCTGGAGAGATTGGAGAGCTGCTTTCTCGGTCTCCTTCTAACGCTATCGGATGTGAGCCTTCTTGCACCTCAGCACATTCAGTGAGTCAAGGCTAACGTCTTCTCCTAGACTTGGGCAACGCGAAGGCGACGAAAGAGACATTCGACGACGACGGATTCGTACATACCGGAGATGAGGTCTACATTGCTGAGGATGGCTGGGTGTACGTGGTGGACCGTATCAAGGAGTGAGTCGTCGTATCTGAGGGAAGTGAAGTTATGACTTACTGTCTCTCTCCTCTACCACAGGCTCATCAAATGCAACGGGTTCCAAGTAGCACCTGCCGAGCTGGAAGGACACATCTTGGATCACCCAGACGTCCAAGATACCTGTGTGATTGGCATCCTGGACGAGAAGAAGGGCGAGCGGCCGAAGGGTGCGTCTTTCTACTTCGCAAACCGGAAACGTGGCACAATGCTGACGCTCTAAACACTGCAGCCTTCATTGCGCTGTCTCCCGAAGCCAAGGAGAGGCTATCTAAAGACTCTAAAGAGGCGTCAAAGATCAAGGAAAGCGTTATGAAGTTCGTGGCGGACAACAAGGTGCACTACAAGCACCTCAAGGAGGTCGCGATTATCGATGCGATTCCAAAGACCGCGTCTGGGAAGCTGTTGAGAAAAGATTGTATGTTTTTGTCTTTTCAAAGACATCCTCAACATGCACTGACATTCACCTTCGTCTTCTAGTACGCATTCGTCACGCCCAAGAAGAGAAGTCGGCGTCCAAGCTTTGAACGGTGGAAAGAAGACTTGCAAGAAAAGAGAATCAAATGGTAGACTCGTACATGTAGTTTCAGTCGGAAATATGGTTTGTGTAAGATGTCGTGCGTCTTATGGGAAATCTACAGCGACCAGTCGAGAGTGGCGACTTCCGAGGCTGTGCATGCTCAGAAAATAAAGCGGAAAATCGCAATTTGTTGACTCGTTGCGGCGCGGCTTCGGGACGGAAGCGACGTTGCTTCTCCCCACAACCATGGTCCACATCGGAGTGCTGTAAGATCTTGCTATAATCCCAGGTGGATCATCCTCTGGACTGACCGCTCATCCTCTGCCCAGCGCCCTCCAAGGCTCATTCGCAGAGCACCTCGCCGCGCTCTCCGCCGTGCCGGACATCACCTCCGCCGCCGTCAAGACTGTCGAGCAGTTGGCACTATGCGACGGATTGATCATTCCAGGTGGTGAATCGACCACAATCTCGCTGTTGGCACGAAAAGGCGGGCTACTCGAGCCGCTTCGTGCGTTCGTCGAGGATGCGAAAGCTGGGAGGGGCAAGAGCTGCTGGGGGACTTGCGCCGGGATGATCTTTCTCTCGAAGGAGGTCATTGGTGCAAAGGATGGCTATGAGGGTCTTGATGGTGTGGATTGCCGTGTCGTGAGGAACCAGTTTGGCCGCCAGGTGAGCCGCCTTCGTTGTGCCGGTGGTCCAAGGATGATACGGCTAACACTGTGTGACAGAGCGAATCCTTCACGCACTACTTTTCTCTTCCATTCATCTCATCACCTCACAAACCATTCGAAGCGACGTTCATACGAGCTCCCGTCCTGCACTCGCTCCTCCCGTCCAAGTCCGCTCCCCCTCTCGAACCACTCGTCCGCCTGCCTCCATCCCGACTTCCATCATCTCCTGAGACAGAAGTTGGACCGGATGCAGACATCGTGATGCTCCGCCAGGGAGGGTTGCTCATCTCGTCGTTCCATCCGGAGCTCGGAGGCGATCGCCGGATTCATGAGTGGTGGGCTCAGGACGTCGTTGCTAGTACTGGCAGTAGGAGTGTTGAATAGATATAGAGTGGAAACAGACTAAACCAACACCATCAAGCTTTTTTATTGATCTGTCAGGCTTGAGCTCTATCATTTTGTCCATTCTGTCCTAAAAAACCCCTCAAGCGCCACTCCGAGCTGCACCACGTGGTTATTTTCTACGACGCGCGCTCCTACCCGCACCGTAGCTCCCTGTGCGCTGCCTCAATGTCAAGAAATAGTGAAAGAAAGGAGTCAACATCGTTCTTTGCGGTTCGTAGCCGCTCCGATGGTTCGTCGGCGGGGCGGCAAACGCCGTGTCGAACGCGGACATTTGCGAGCATTTGCGAGTCGGCGCGCTGGCGCGGCACCCCGCTTGTTCGCACAGTCGGAAAGTTAGTCAATTCGTAAGCCAGTGAGGGTGGCCTCCCTTGATTCATCACGAGAAATCCTATCTATCTCTCACTTCGTTACGGCCCCCCAGCTTCCTTTCCCTTAAACCACACTAGAAAAATGTCGCCCGTCAGCATCACCGACAACGCTTCCGACGCTCCTCTGTATCACTCGACGCTCGGAGGGGGCACGTTTGGACTCAAGGTGAGTGCTAACCGAGCTCAAAGCTTCACAACAGCTAACAGTGCGAATGCAGAGCGGCCTCGCTCAAATGCTCAAGGGAGGAGTCATCATGGACGTCGGTACGTGGCAGAGATGGTGCTGGAGGAGGACCAATTGAAGCTCATCGAGTTTCCTCAGTCAACGCGGAGCAGGCGAGGATTGCCGAGGAAGCTGGGGCTTGTGCTGTGATGGTCAGTGTCTCTAGCTGTAAACAGATAGGGGTGCTGGGCTAAACGAGTACAAAGGCACTGGAGAGGGTCCCCTCTGACATTCGCAAGGACGGAGGTGTGGCAAGGATGTCGGACCCAGCGATGATTAAGGAGATCATGGAGGCTGTATCTATTCCTGTGAGTCATTTTTTTTTTGAGGCTTCGGAGGGAGAGCAAGGGGAGACTTACCGTCCGCCTACAGGTCATGGCCAAATCTCGTATCGGACACATTGTCGAGGCTCAGATCTTGCAGGCTATTGGCGTGGACTACATTGACGAGCAGGTCCCTCTCAAAGTCTCAGATGGTTTCCTGCCTGACACAAGACCTCTGCAGGTCCGAAGTTTTGACGCCAGCGGATCCCAGCTTGCACGTTGACAAACACGTAAGCCTTTCCTCCTCCTCGTGGTTGCCCTCTCCAGCTGACCCTGACTTCATCCACAGTCTTTCAAGGTTCCATGTAAGCGCAGGCTTGTTACTTCATTTTACAAAGAAAAAAAAACCTGAACGCTGAGCACAGTCTTGGTCCTCCAGTCGTCTGTGGCTGCAAAGATCTTGGCGAGGCGCTCCGACGTATCTCTGAAGGAGCCGCCATGATCCGCACCAAAGGTAAGCCAACTTTACTTGAATCGTGAAGCGAGAGAGTTGGCCTTAACTCATTTCGATGATCAAGGCGAAGCCGGCACAGGCAACATCATTGAAGCTGTGCGCCACATGCGCATCGTGACCTCCCAGATCCGTCGCGCCCAGCTCATGGACGAGAGCGAGCTCTACTCGTTCGCGAAAGAGCTTTCTGCACCCTTCGAGCTCCTCAAGCAAGTAGCCAAGGCTGGGAAGCTGCCAGTCGTCATGTTCTCGGCTGGGGGGATCGCGACGCCGGCGGACGCGGCGTTGATGATGCAGCTAGGGTGTGACGGAGTTTTCGTGTACGTGGAGAATCCTCGTAACCGTTTCTCATGGGAACAGCTTTTGACTTGCTCGTGTTCACAGGGGGTCGGGTATCTTCAAGTCTTCGAACCCAGCGGCACTGGCGAAAGCCATCGTGCTCGCCACGACCCACTTTGCCGACCCGAAGATCCTCGCCGAGGTGTCGACGGGGTTGGGAGCTGGAATGAAAGGCGAGGGGAACTTGAGGGTCGAGGGGAAGGAGATGACTGCCGATCGTGGATACTAGGCTTTTGTTGAGGTAAATGGAATAAATGTAGTTTGCGTGACGATGCAGAGAGTGCTGGGCGACACGTGTTGCCATATCGATGGTTCGCATCCAGCCATCTTGCTTTAAATCAGCGCCAACGATTCGACCAGCCTTTTTTGTATCATCGAAAGGTGAATCTGTACAGACCAGAGGACCAAGTGGGACGAATATCGTCCTACAAGCCCCACACTCGTGAGGAACGCCGGAGGTGCCGTGGAACTGGGACAGGAGAGCACCGGTGAAGGAAGGATATGAAGCAAGGATATAATGCGAAGAAGGTGTATTGCTGATCCCGAAGACAGACCAAGGAAAGCGCTCTACATCTGTTGACGTGCGCACGAGACCTGGTCAGCTCTGCGCTCATTCCGCCTTTCGCCCGCATGGCCCAACCCTCGCCCAAGCGCATCAAAAGGAGGAGCCGACTCACGAAATCATCGTAATCGTCATCCAAAACCTCCTCGTACGCCCTCGTATCGGCCTCCACGGGGGCCTTGCCCAGTCCGAGCGCCGGCTTCTTGCCCTTCTTGCCCTTCTGCGTCGCCTCCTTGGCCGCCTTCTGCTTCTCGTTCGCAAGCGTCGTCAAACCCGAAGCAACCTTCTTGACCTCGATGTCCTTGAGAGGCTGTGCGAGGGCCTTGGCGAACTGCTCGAGGAACAAGGCGTAGAGTGGGTGCTGGCCGTGGGAGGCGATGATGCGAGAGGCGAGTTGGGTGGAGAAGGCTTCAAAGTCGTCCTTGTTCTGGCAAACCATTGTCAAAGGGTCGTCTAGAAAGTAGCTGAGTTAGCGAGGTTGGTTGTATGGAGGATAGGTGGCCACTCACCACCGACAGAGACGCCGCCGAAGAGCGCGGCCGCGTTGTCCATGTCGGCCTTGAGCATCGCTGCTCGCTCCCGAGCCTTCCTCTCCTGAGGAGAATCAGCGGACTGCAAGAACCCAACAGACAGTCCAGCGATTAGTTGTCTACCCTTTCATATCCGCCACACCATGCACGGGCGTGCGTCCTTCAAAAAACTCGCACGCACCCTCGCGGCGAGCTCCTTGGCCCTTGCGGCTTCGGCGGCCTCCCTCTCTGCGATCTTCTGCTTGGTGATGCCCTTTTGTCTGATTGGTGGTGCCGGTCCTGCGGGCTTGGCGACGGGCTTCTTGACCTCCTCGTCGTCCGAAGCGTCCCAGTCGTCCTGCGAGCCACGAGCGTGAGGTTAGCGAGATCGCTCAGCAGAGGACAAGGGAGGGTTCGACAGACCTTGACGTCCTCGTCTGACACGTCCTCGTCGGCGAACTTGCCCTTCTTGGATGCGACGACGGGGGCGGCGACGGGCTTGGAGGGAGCGGCAGCCGCGCCAGAGTCAGAATCGGAGGCGTCTGTTTTGAGCAAAGGATCAGAAGCAGTACTTTTGATGGGATGAGCACAAGTACGCATACCCCAATCAGATCCCATTTTCAAAGTCTATGTAGCGAGAAGTTGTACGACTGTATGCCCAGCAACAAAAGCACGCGCACAAAGGCAGGGGCTCGACACTTGGGACTCTGGCCGGACGCAATCCACCCCCAGGGTTGTTTATTGACCGTTCGCGGGCCAGCCTTTGCACCACAACTCGCACTACTCGACAAGTTACACTAATTTCGGATTAGAGCCTTCACCTGTAGCTACACCACTCTTATCACGACTCTCGTTTATCTCGCCAGTCTGCATCAAAACTCGCCCTCGACCGTTGCGCCGCTCTCGTGATCTCACCCACCCCGTCTCTCTCGCCCGCGATGCAAGCATCCGGCAGCAGCAGCCGACCGGACCCTCTCTCGCTCAAAGTGCTCAAAACTGCTTCGCACAAGTCGCTGAGGTCGTCGTCGAGAGGGTCGATCACGGACAGGGAGGGCAAGGAGATTATCCAGGTCGGCAAGCTCGGTGAACAGGTCCCGATAGACTTGGTGCGTCGCACCATTCCTTTCATCGCTCTATTCACAGCTAAAGAATAATGAGCAGCTACAATCCCTTTACCTCAACGATCCACGAGACGCCGTCGAGACTCCCTCACCTCCCTCGACCGCCTCGGGCCGCTCCTCTCCAGCGTTCCAACCCGAAGTGCACCACGCCCGAGTCGCCTCAGCCGAGCACCACTGGCCACGCTCCATCTCCTTCACTTCGACCTCGACCTACCCGCCAGTCAAGAAACTGTCGGCAAAGGAGAGGAAGCGCGTCCTCGTCACGGGCGGCGCGGGCTTCGTCGGGAGTCATCTCGTCGATAGGCTCATGTTCTGTGGGCACGATGTCGTGCGTTTCCGTCTCTTTCAATGCTAAGAATGATAAAATGCTCAAGGCGGTACTTGATGGCACAACAGGTGGTACTAGACAACTTCTTCTCGGGGAGCAAGACGGCCATCTCGCACTGGGTGTAAGCACCCTGCCCTCCCTTCCAACCTTCAAACGCCTCGTAACCTTCCTCTCCCACTAGCGGCCACCCAAACTTTGAGCTCGTCCGCGCGGACGTCGTCGAGCCCTTCCTCATCGAAGTCGACCAGATCTACCACCTCGCGTGCCCAGCCTCACCGAAAGCGTACCAAGCCAACGCCGTCAAAACCCTCAAGACCAACTTCATGGGAACGATGAACATGCTTGGGTTGGCTAAGCGCGTTAAGGCGAGGTTTTTGTTGAGTAGCACGAGCGGTGCGTCTCTTTTCAGTACTGTCGTTCCTCCTGTGTCGGCGTGCGGACGGCGGCGCGGCGACCGCAGTTTCGAAACAGGGACTTCGAGCTGATTTTTCTCTTACGGTGGCGTTGGACAGAGGTCTATGGATCACCGAAGGAGCATCCTCAGAAGGAGGAGTATTGGGGGAACGTGAATCCGAATGGGCCGCGAGCGTGCTACGACGAAGGGAAGCGAGTCGCGGAGGCTTTGACGTATGGCTACATGAGGCAGGACGGCGTTGATGTGAGTCGGTTCTCGTTTTTTTATAGGAAGCATGCTGACAGATCGCTAAAAAGGTGAGGGTGGCGCGAATCTTCAACTGCTTTGGTTTGTCCAGCTCTGGCCACGTCACCCTCCATCGCTGCGTTTTTCCTAACTTTTGCTCAACTCTTTTGCTGCTCGAACAGGCCCAAGAATGAACCCCAACGACGGTCGCCTCGTCTCCAACTTTATTGTCGCCGCCCTGCACAATGAGCCGATCGAGGTGTACGGCGACGGCTCGCAAACCCGCTCCCTCATGTACATCCACGACCTCGTCTCTGGCCTCATGGCGCTCATGGCCTCCGACTTCTCTGACCCGGTCAACATCGGAACGGAGGACGAGTTGAGTGTGTTGGGGTGGGCCGAGAAAGTGAGGGACACGGTGTGGGAGATGCGTCAGCGCGGCGAGATCCCGGATCTGCGAGGCGAGGAGAAGGGGAAGAAGTGTGAGATTGTGTTCAAGGATGCTGTGGTCGATGATCCGCCGAGGAGGAGGCCGGATATCACGAGGGCGAGGGAGGAGTTGGCGTGGGAGCCGAGGTTCCCGACGGATTTGGGGATCGAGGAGACGATTCGGTACTTTGCCAAGACGGAGGCGGCGGATCTGGAGAATTAGATGTCTATTTTTTTACTTCATTGTGTGTATTTTTGTTGGACGGTCGGAACGGGAGTCTGCTCTTAACGGTACCATTGAGGTTGACACGGGAGCGGGAGTGATGGAGGCAAGTCAGGATCTGAGAAGGTGGACTTCGTAGAGAACCGAGCGCAGGGCGGGAAATGTTCTCGCTACCATGCTGTCTTTTGAACGGTTGTTCTCACGCTCGGTGCGCCAATCGTAAACCCGCAGGTAGCGTTACGCTCAGGGCGCGTGTAAGGTGACGTGGCCCAGCTCCTGGCAACGGGGATGGCTGTACAGAAGAGTGTTGCGCACTCGGGAGAGGTGGCAAACACCGGTTGGGGCTAGAAAAGCAGCTTTTTGTACAACAAAAGGTCCATGGTGCACCCCATGCTGGATGCGGAAACTGGGCGGGCCACGTCGCGGGACCTAACGAAGGCCGGGGCCCTTCTAATCGTGACGTTCGATCAGTCAACACAGAAGCTCGCGTCTTTTTGAAGCTTCGTCTGCTCCCGCTCTGCCTTTGACCCCGCCCAACCTCGCACGATCCCGCCCGTGAATCGGTCACTTTTGGACCGAGACCAACCACCAATTGACACACACCTCGGGGGGAGAAGAGGCGGTCCGAGCTTGCAGCGCGGGCCTCTTTGGGCGGCGTGCACGCGCTCCTGAACAATGGCGGAGGCGCCGTCGTCGACGTCGCTGGTTCGGCTCCTCCCATCGCTGTGGATGAGCGATACTAGTGCGAGAATGCAAAACATGACCAGACGGAGGCTCGTCTTCCTCGCCGCCCCGCTCGTCACCGCCTTCACCCTCGCGCTGTTCCTGTTCGCCGCGCCCAGCTCGCTCCCGTCCCCAGCGAGCGTCGTACGCCTCGCCACCACCTCGTCCTCGTCCTCCGCCGTCGGCATACCAGCGACCCAGGATCGCCTCCCGCTGTGGCACGACTTTGGCGCGATCAAGGCCCGCACGCGGCCCGTCTCGAGCCAGGTGCTCGCGACGTTTGGCCTCGCCCATCTCCTCGCCGACAAGACGCTGCCCGACAGCCTGTTTGAGGACATCTGGCTCACGTCGGCCTTCCTCGACACTCGCCCACTCGTCGTAGGGGCCACGCCAGAGGTCGCCCTGATCGGTGCGGCCAGGTCGGAGCTCGGGCGGGAAGGATGGTCCTACGAGGCGAGGAGCGACACGCCGCTCGAGTGCCACATTGCTGTCCGCACCAGGCGCGGCGACGACAGGTTCATCGTCACCCCGTCGCTCCTCACGCCGATGCCAGACAGCCACGGCAGGGACAAGAACAAGGTGCCCGTCATCTGGACGTGTCCCCTCTGGCCCAGAGGCGCGACCGACGACGAATTCGACTGGCACGGCGCCGACATGTACGTCCGTCTCTCTGCCCGCGGCGACTTTTCTCAAAGGAGAGTGCGTGGAAGCTGATTGTGTTTGAAAAAAAACAGCTTCGTCACCCTCGCCAAACCTGCGCTACCTCCTCCCCCCTCCGCCTTCGTCCCCGTTACGAACCTCCCTCCCATCCCCAAAAACCACAACGAAGGACTCGGCCACGGCGCCGTCTGCATCCAGCCCATCGTCGGCGACACCTACGCCTACTCCTTCCCCGACTTCCTCCAGTACTACAAAGCTCTAGGCTTCTCCGATTTCTACGCCTACCTCCTCGACCCGGGACCGATCCTCCTCGGCGTCATTGCTGAACTCGTGAGGAACCCGTTGCCAGGGATCACGGTCCACCCGATCCGGTGGACCCTCCCGAGGGAGTGGTTGAAGTCCACAAAACCTTACATGGTCGATCCGAGGGATTGGGGCATCCCAGGGATGGAGATCTTGAGCGGGGAGGAGGAGGCCAAGTACGCGTACTCGGGCGGCGCGCCGCCAAAGCTTGACGTGGACATTTGGTGAGCTCGCATTCTCGTTTCTCCGGTTGGTGCAGTGAGCTGAATTGATCCATACAGGGCATTTTACCAGAACGGGGCTCACTTTGATGCGAGGTTTGAATCGTTTTCTTTGTTGGGTCTTGCTTTCGTACCTGAACCTCGCCTTCCTTCCAGGTACCGCGCGATGGCCGCCTCGGCGCGCTGGACCGCCCTAGTCGACCTCGACGAGTTTCTCCTCCTCCGCCCTCCCTCCGGCATCTGGCCTCCACCCGAAGTCACCTCAAACCCATTCACGAACTGGGCCCTCACCGTCGACGAGGAAGCGAAAACCCTCCTCCCAAGCGGATTCATCTTCAGGAGCGCGTTCACCTGCTCCGGCTGCCAGCCTGATACGATGCCGCCGAAGACCAAGGCGTCGCAGGCGTTGAGTGACGAGTTTGGGTCGGATATTTTGAGACCGAACCCGAGTTGGCCGTCCCCGTTTACGATTGCGATTCGGCACGAGACGTGGTTTCCGGAGTATGTGAGGACTAAGGCTATATATGTGAGTTTATCATTCCCGATCAAGTTTGGTGCCTTTTGGACTAACGTTTCAAAACTACAGGACCCTTGGTACATCCCCTTTCTTCGTCTCACACTCCCCCACGTGGCACCGATTTGCCGAGCTCGGAAATCCTAACCCATACTTCGTTCTCCAGGGCTTTCTTCACCGGCAACTTCCATTTCCCCAATGCTCCTTACCAGGAGTACGCCGCGAAACGCTGCGAAGCGTGGTTCGGCGATGCCGCCGCTTGCGACGAACCGTACTCGAAGCTCTTCAGGGGGAAAGCCCAGTTCCTCCCTGTGCCTCCACCCGAGGTTTACAACAACCACGAGGAGATCGTCACGACCGAATACGCTGTTGGAGCGATGTATCACCAGCGCAACTGGTTCGTCTTGTCCTTTCTTCTCTTCGCCCTCGTGCCACGTTGCCAAACTAACACGTCATTACCTCTCGCTAACAGGTGGCCACAAGCCGCAGCGCTCGCCCAGTGGGAGTTCAAGGCCTACCAAGAAGGTCTCGACATCCTCTCCGACCCATCAAGCTACGACCAACTCCTCGCAGGCATGCGCTTCAAGAAGCCGTCGTGGCGCGGCGTCCTCCCTGAGCGCGAGGGGCCAGGCGCGATCGTCGAGGACTGGAGCTTGTTCAACACGATGGGAGGCGTTATGGTTGATATCCTGAGGCAGAGGAAGGAGCAGCCGCTGAGGAGGTGGGTTAATGGGACGCATTGGGTTGGCGGGAGGGATGAGGTGAGGAGCAGGACCCCGACCAGCCATCTTGGGAGCGTGGTGGTGCTGGTGGCGATTGGGGTAGCGGTGATGAGGTGGCGAGCGAAGAAAAGTGAGGGCGGAGTGACGACGCAGGGAGTCTAGATGGTTGTTCAGAAGGGGTTTTTTGTGGCTGTGTGTTTGTGTTTTTGTGAGCAATTGGAAGAGAGAACGGACGTTTTACACTTTCCTTTCCTTTCTCGCTGAGGCTGAGAACTCGCAGAGTGTGGTTGACAACAGTGTGTTCTTTACCGCACATAAGAATACAAGTAGCTATTCATCTATAGATCTACCCTAGCCAGATGAGGGACTGCAGCTTGTGGTTCAGCTTGTCCAGGATCGACGTCTGCGCTTGAGCTTCCGCGAGCCTACGAAAGAGAAGTGGTTAGCCTCCCAAAGGAGAGGAGACAAAAAGAAGGGGAGAGGTCACTCACCCAATGATATCACGCTCCTTCACCCATTCCGGCGCCCCAAACTTCTCGCACTCCTCCAACAACCTCGAGATGATCTCCTCCGCCCCCGCTTTGGCACTCTTGTTCCTCCCATCCTCCTCCCTCCGACTAATGATCTGACTCTGCTGATCCGCTCCCAACCTGACCGCATCCTTTCGCAGGACCTTGAACGCGTAGAAGTGGACGTCGGTGTCGCTCGGCGTGGTCGCCGCCAAAGCTGGTTGAGCGGCAGCGGCGGATTTAGGGTCCTTGACGCGAAGGGAGTAGGTCCAGACTCGCTCGGTTGTCGCAGAGTCGTGGAAGAAGAGCTTGAAGCCGAAGTTTTCGGACGGGTCACGGGCGGAAGGGTCGAGAGCAGAGAGGAGGTAGGCGCCCTTCTGGATGCCGGCAATGTCCCCGATGGGGATACGCTTGAAGCTCAGGACCTGGTGGAAAACGAGTGAGATGATTTCATCTCGAAGACGCACGAAGCACGCACCTTCTGCAGCGAATACTCGTACGAGACGACGTAGACGGCTTTGTCGCTGAGCAGCAGCACCTTCTCCTCGTACTTTGTCGACCGAACCGCATCCTGCTGCTCCGGCGAGAGTAACGTCCACCCTGCTAGCCGCTCCTCGCCCTCTGAGAGCACAAACTGCGCCGATGTTTCAATGGCCTCCAGGCGGATCTGAGCGAGACGAAGGATCTCTCCAGGGTCTGATCCTCCGAGCTTGCTCTGGAACTCAGCGAAGACGTTGAGGTTGTGGCCGAGGACATAGTCAATCGTCGCTTGCTTGAAGAAGTCTGAGTAGAAATGAATCAGATGGAGGACGACGATAGGCCTGAAGAACGACGGACCGCTGACGGTGCTCTGCAAGAGACGCGCGACCGAGTTGGAAGCGTCGTTGAGCGCGCCTCGGAGGTTCCTTTTGCCCGTCCGAGTAAAGTCTCCCTTTAATGCCGAAGCTGAGGCCACACGTAAGTAATGACTTTCGCAGCTCGACTGAGCGAAACCGGCTTACTCCCAGCGTACTCTCTGCTAATGGCGTCGCCATTGTCGGCCCAGAGCCCGTTGAACGCAAGATCGAGTGCGTCGTGCATCCCTGCTTCTTCCTGACTCGACAGGCCAAGGTGGACGAGGTGGCGGTTGAGGAACCAGCGCGCGATGGCGCTCTGCACGACGTTGGTGCTGAAAAAAAGCCTCAGCTCGCAAGATCTGGAAGAGCTCGAAGGGGGAAGCACGTACCGATCAAGACAGTCGATACAGTTGGTCCGGACAGCGCCGCTCTGGAGGGAGTAGATCTGAGAGTCGGTCGACCAGAAACAGCTGTAAATGGATCGTAAGCATTCACATCAGCAAAGTGCGAGACACGTCACGCACCCAATGTCCTCTAGATCGCCGTAAAGCTCCGAGATGAGTTTGCTGATGTTTTCATACTTCATCCCTTTCGTCTGATGGTGGAAGTCCCACGACATATATCTGACCACCAGCTGGTCAAACACCCATGCGGTACGAAGTTGGCGGGGAGAAAACACTCACTTGACGTTGTCTTTGGCCATTTGCTCTACCCCCTCCTTGTACGCATTCACGACGAGCGCCTCCTTCCCCGAAGTCTCCGCAAGGTTGACGATGACTTGCCTACCATACAGCTTGGTCTGCTTCTCAAAGTGCTTTGTCATCGCTGCGAGACTTTCTGCCGGCGTCCTCTCGAGCACTGGCGGCGGCTTGAGAGCCCAGGGAGATTGCGACCAGAAGACGGGGACTGCAAGGGCAAACGTCATCAGAGACAATCCGAGTAAATGCCTGCAAAAGAGTACGCACTGGATCCACGAGTCTGGACGAAGCTCGACACGTGCAGCTTTCCGTCCCTCTCGGCTCCGACGAGAAACCTGCAATGAAATGCGTCAGTCAAACTCATCACGACATCCATCTGGAAAACGACGCACTCGGTCTCCACAAAGTTGGCGACACCACCCTGAACGTTGATTCCTCTCCTCTGATACCGCAAGCCGGCCCTTTCGATGCTCCTTCGCGACATGATCACCATGTTCACCTCGACCGCCTTGTCCTCCTTCCCTACCGGCGACGTCGGCGACGGATTGCCCAGCGTCGAGTATGTTTGGATGGGTAGAAGGACGGAGGTCTGTCTAATAAAGCCTTGTTGCACGACGAGGACGTAAGAATGCAGGCCGGCGTCGACGAAGGGTGCGGCGAGGTGTGCGTTCCACCAAAAGCGCTTATCGGCGCGTCGCCAGAGAGGGAGGTTCTGCAGAGGCTCGACGAACGCTGACTCGCGAGAGGGAGAGGAGGGGGTAGACGGCTTCGGGGAGGGGGAAGTCGAAAGGAGGATTTCGTGCTTCCGTGCCAACGAATGCGTGATATCCTGCACGAGGAAAACACCACGTCAGCCTCTTGTCGCTTTTCACAGCCGAACGACCTAACCGGGCTTACCATCCCCGTCGACCAATACATCCCCTTCAGTTCTTTCATACATTCGCGCACAATCTTCTCGTCGAGCTCCTTCTGCGCGTCGATGGTCGCCTTGTCCTCGGGCTCGCCCGTCGTCGCCGCGACTTCGACCGCTTCGGCGTCAAGGACTGGCTTCGCGTCCTCCGTCTCCACCTGCTTGGGTCTAGGCGGCAGAGGCGGTGGCGCAGAGCTGGTCACCACAGGTGCAGGCGCCGACCCGGGTCTGGGAGGAAGGGGAGGCGGCGTCCTGGTGAGCTCGGGTTTGGTGCTCTCCTCGAGGAAAGGCGTCGCAGTGGCGCCCGCCGCCGTTCCTGCCGCCGACCTGTCGAACTTGGCCAGCGGGCCCTTCTTCCAAAAGTTCTTCTTGGCGAGCTTGTTGATCGTCTGATCTATCACCTTTTTCGGGATCCTGATTGGCGCGGCGTCGGCTTCTGGCGCGGCTTCGCTGAGCCCGCTCTCGCTCATGGCGGTGGACATGGCATCGTCGTCACTGTCGGACGAGTCGTCGGAGGTCGAGGTAGACCAGTCGGAGGGTTTCGATAAGCGTTGTTTGAGAGAGAGTTTCTGGAGGAGAGGCGTGGCTAGGGGTTCGGAGAGGGGTACGGCGAGGAGCGAGTCGATGGAGTACACCGTACGAAACGGGTCGTTGAACAAGGTTGCGGCGACGGTGGAGGATTGGATGACGATCAGGAACGAGTCTGCATTGTTTCATGAGAGTAAAACTAAGCCTGTTGAAACCTCCCATGTCCATGCTCTGGACGTGAACTGACCGTGGAAGCCTCTCAACAAGCCGACGACACCGCTGAACTCGCACCCGTCGTGAGCGTCCTCCTCGACCGCATCCCACTCGTCGATCCTCTCGAGCTTCGCATCCTTGCCCCAGCTCACCGAGACCGCCGGACCACGGTACCGCTTGTGGCCATTGCCTCCGACCGGGTGCAGGACGAGGCCCCCTTTCGCGAGCGTGACGACGAGCCTCGACAGCGGCGCCTGGATCGCGAGGGGCTCGATCTTGGACGATGCAGGAAGGTGGTGGTCCATCGTCGAGAGTGTCGTCGGTCGTGGCGGCAGTCGCGGAGGCAGCGACATCGCGTTGTTTGTGCGCGGTGGGACGACGGCGAGGCGGGGAGTGAGCGCGGAAGTGCGGTCAGGGGTGATGTAAAGCGGCAGGCCTCTGCTCGATACTCGGAATATCTATCGATTGTTGCTGATTGGTGCTAGACGAGTGATGGGCCGGATGTCAACCACGCTTGGCGCGTCGGCCTCCAGGACCCTAGCCTCCGTGCCGCTGTTGGCTTGGGCACGTTTGTTGTGACAGCGGTGGTGCGCGACGGACTGGCTTCCTTCAGGAAAGTTGCAGTTAAAATAGCTTCATGCAATAGAAACTGTAACAAACAATTATGCTTTGGCTTTCGGATCATCGGCGTGTTTGCTCTGGCGAAGACACTTCGAACAACAAAGTTCCAGGCTACGTGGCTCTCTGAGGTTCCCGCTCTACTGCGACAAAGTAGGGTTCGAATGCCTCCTTTACATAGTCTTTATTGAATTCATTTCCTTTTCCAAACGTGTTTCCTTCTCCGAACGTGTTCAGTGTTGTTCTTTCTGCCTCGTCACCAGACGTCTCAACGAAAACAAGCTCGATTTCAGAAACCCTCCACCCGCGAAGGCACTCCGGTAACAAACTAACAAAGCTTGAAACAACCACGTCCTAAAAATAAATCTTCGTCTGCGCTTCTCTTCCTGGTGCTACTGCTCAACAAGGAACGATTAGCTTTCGCTGCGACGTGGCCTGCAGACAAACAGCACGCACCTCGTTATCGGACCCGCTCCGTAGAGCAAAGATCTCATCGATCTCTTCCAAAGACTTTCCTGCCGTCTCGGGGTAGAAGAAGTAGATGACGGGCACGAATGAAGCCTGCGTTTTGGCGTTCGGACTTGTCAGCGATCTGATCTCCTCATCGAAAGAGGGGGAAGTGAAGGAAGGCGACGCACGTTGAAGCACGCGAAGATGATGTATGTCTTCCATCCGATGTTGGAGATAGAAATTGGCATAATTTTGACGACGGCAAAGTTGATGATCCAGTTCTTGATGCCGGTCAAGCTCAATCAGTGGATACTCACGAAGCAATGAACGAAGAAAGCTCACGGTGCTGGTCGCCAAAGCAGTGCCTTTGGCTCGCCACTCCATCGGCAGGATCTCCGGAGGGTACACCCAAACAGTCGATTGGAACCCAGTAGTAAAGAGCCCCATGTACCTGTGTCAGCCAGTTCGTCAGCCTTT
>JALBUQ010000055.1:0-150660 GCA_024364755.1 Pseudohyphozyma bogoriensis
TCGTGCTAAGCGCTCGAGCCTGTCGAGTAAGGTCATCAGCAATGCACCACTGCATGAAATTCACCAAGCCACCCACTTCGATGAGAGCCGAAACAGCTCGCTGAACGTTGACAGCAAGAGGCGGATCCAGCGCCTTGAGCAAAACGTCCTCGATCGAGTTGCCAATTTTCATGATCTTGATTCGGAGAGCGAGGTCTTGCAGCGAGAGACGCATCATCTCAGGTTGAGGGTGCTCGGCCATCTATGAAAGAACATGTCAAGCTTCTGGAAATCACTGAAAACAACGGAAAAGGACGCACCACCTCATCGTGACGCTGCTTGGTGAAAAGGTGGAAGCAGACTCCCTCCCGCACACGACCGGCACGACCGCGACGCTGAGAAGCGTTAGACTGAGCGACGAAAGTCTGAACAAGGCGACTGATCTGTCGCTTCTCGTCGAACCTGTTGCAGAAAGTCAGCAAGAAAAGCCGGCGTGAAGACTCGACGACTGAAAGGTTACCTCATCTCCCTGTGCATTCCCGTGTCGATGACACAGGTGATGTCGGGGATGGTGACTCCCGTCTCCGCCAAGTTCCTGCACTAAAAGTCAGCGTGGGCTCAAGACGGGGAAGACCAACCCACGCACGTAGAGATGACGATCTTCCTGACACCTGGAGGCGGCACATTGAAGACGAGTCCCTGGTTGTCGTTGGAGATAGTTGAATGAAGAGGAAGGATGAGGAACTGCCTCGACCCGAACGCCTGGTGGCTCTCAAGGATGTCCGAAAGGCGGCGAATGGATTCAAGCGAAGGCAGGAAGATGAGGATCGCGGCGGAGAAGGGAACGAGTTCGGGCTTGTAGAAGCAGAGATTCTCGAGGAGAAGGGTGATGACGTCGTAGTTGATCGCGTGGTGGTCCATGCAGTCGAGAGTGATGCGACTTTGCTTCGAGAGCGAGGTCGCGACCTTGGAGCTGCCGTTGGCGAGCACATCGGGCTCGTCGTCGTCGTCGAGGGGGATGTCGTCCAGCTCTGCCTTGCGCGATCGACCACCATAGGCTGAGAGTGATGGACAGGTCAGCAGATCCCCAAAGTAATAGCACGGACAAGGGTCGCTCACCTCGTTTACTCCTAGCCACGTATGGCGAGTCCATGGTCGGGTCAAGACGATAGCGCGTCATCTCAACCACGTCCTCGAGGAAGTAAGGCGTGACGGGGAAGGTGCGACCAGGAACGTTGATGACGGGGCATCCACCCATGTACGTCGCAATCTTCTCGGCACTGAGGGTGACAATCGCGTCAATTTCGCTCGTCCACCATTCGATTAGAAACGTTTCAGAACGTACTCCACCGTGGCCGACATGAGGATGACCCTGAAACAAAAAAGCAATGGTCAGCTCTTTTTGCCCATCGAAGCTGTGAAAAGAACGAAGACCGACTTGAGGTCCTTACGAGTCTCGAGAATCTCGCGCAACACAATGAGCAAGAAGTCGCTGTCAATACTCCTCTCATGCACCTCATCAATAATGATATGGGTACAGTCCGCAAGCGACTCTCGGCCTTCGAGCATCCTCAAGACGATTCCCTGCCGTCCCCCCAAGCCACGTTAGCGAGAAGACAGACGGCCAGTTTAGAAAAATCGGAAACGAACGGTTGTAGCATAGACGATCTTGCTCGAGGCGGAAACCTTCGAATCGAGTCGAATCGAGTAGCCGACGAGCGAGTTGCGGCCTCCACACGCCCCAGGCGCTTCTCCCAGCTCGGCCGAGACACGTTGGGCGAGAGAGATGGCAGAGATACGACGAGGCTACCGGGAGAAAAGTCAGCGACGAATGAGTAGGGTGAGGCAAGCTCAACTGCTCACCTCCGTGCAGTAGACCTTGACGGGCTTCCCGCGACGCATGTCGTGCTCGAGGATGAAGCTCGGGACCTGCGTCGACTTTCCGCTGAGGTGAATGCGAGGGCATCAGCGAATCCTCGTTTTAGAAAAGGAAAAAGGCGGAAGTACGCACCAACCAGTCTCTCCACAAAGCACGACGCATTGGGAGCTGTCGATCGTGCTCATGATGAACGACCTGTACGCGGCGATTGGGAGAGTCGCTCGAGTTCGCTGCATCACTCGCCATCATTCAGCGACAAAGTTCATCTAAAACTGAGAGAGACAGGAGAACTCACAAGCATCTCCTGGTACGACGGCCACGACTGCCTTACCGCGAGTTCCTGCTGAATCTGCGCCGTGACTTCGGGAGGAACGACGATTGGCGCTGAAGTCGTTCCGTCGACGGGAGCGACCGTGGGCGTCTTACTAACCTTCGCATCCTGCAGTCCAGCCACACGCCCCATTACTTTGCGACCTCAGGGATACTACGAAGGAGAGGAAAGGAGACTCACCCGACTAGGACTAACCTGCAACCTCGGCTCCGCGATCGCTTTGAACAGCTTGACACTCTCCCTGTACTTCTCATCCTCCTCCTCTTTCTTCTCCTTCTCCAACTCGTCCCACAAATCCCTAAACACCAACGGCAACTGCTTGTTCACCGCCGTCTGGCTCACGGCGAACAACGCGATCGTCGCCACGTAATTAAACGCCTGGACTTGATCGAAACACGCCGCATCCTGCATCTCAAACTCTTGCTTCCTCCCTCCGTCCCAACGGATCGTAACGCTCGCGCGGACGGCACGGCCACTCCCAACGCGCTTGAAGACGACGGTGGCGTATTTGTCCATCTTGCGCACCGTTTCCTCGAGGTTCGTCTTTGGGGTCTTGCCAGAGAAGTGCTTGGGGAGGGCCATGTCCCGAACAGGGATCGTCGTGCCAGAGTCGTTCTTGTCCTCCGTAGGCATCTCGTCGAGAAGGTTGCCAAAGAGGTCGCCTCCTTCAGCGTCGTCGGTCGTCGAAGTCGCGTCGGTGGAAGCGGGCGTCTCGGCAGCGGTGGAAGAGGTGGTGGTCGGCTGTCCGTTCCCGATGGCGCCGTTTGAGAGGCCCTCGCCGTTGACTGGTGCGTCGCCGTTCGTCATGGTTGACTCTGCCTCAGCGGCCGCTTCGGCGTCCTTCTCCTCCTGGACGGGCTCTTCGATCGTCGTCGCGTTCAAGCGTTCCGCCAACTGCTTCGCATCAAGCTTGACTCGTTCTTCGCGGTAGAGTTTCTCTGCCCACCACCACACTCGTGAGCTGACGTGTCCCTCTCCACTTTGATAAAGAGAAGCGCGAGAACCACTCACCACCGTCGACCTTCCTGAACTCATAGTTCCCCTCAACCTCCTTCAACTTCTTCTTGAGCAACTCGGCCATCCTGTCCCTCGTCTCCTCTTCCTCCAACCCGACCGGCAACAGGACCTTCTTCCCTCCTTTCCCACTCGCGGCCCTCTTCGCAGCCCCTTGCGCTCTCTGCACTTCCGACAGCTGCAACTTCAAGCTCGCGTACTTCTCGTTCGCGCTTTCCGGCTCTTTGGTGCCATTGTCGTCCTCGTTAGCGCGATCGGGGTCGTCGTACGAGAGGATACGAGCGCGGAGGGAAGCTTCGAGAGCGGCTTCGGAAAGAGCTGGTTTGGAGGATTCGATGGATGGGGATTTGAGCGCAGAGGGTGGTGAGGGAGGGGCCGTGGGTGGGAGGGAGAAGGATTCGGAGGTGGGGAGGGCGGCGGCGATGGGGCCAGAGCAGGTGAGCTCTTCAGAGTCGCAGTGGAGGAAGAGCTGTTTTGGCAGGGTCCAAACAATCAGCACTTCGATGCGTTGACAAAGAGACAGAAGGGGGAAACGCACCCAATCGAGAACCTCCTCGAGCTCGAGGTTCCTCACCGCCCTCAAGCACTCCTCCGCGCGCTCTTTCGTGAACCCGAGTCCCTCCAAGATGCCCCACAGCGTCGCGACCTTGGCAATAACCTTGTCCTCTGGCTCGTCTGTCGGCTGAGGTCCTTCTTCGTCCGTCGTAGCGAGCGCCAATGCGAGGATGCGTTTTTGCTGGACGTGCGCAAGTCAACAACCGTCAGCTCCGTAAGCGCGACGAACGCGAGGCGACGCGAACATACCAGATCCTGCTCCGTCCAAGCGTAGTAAGGGTACGTCTTGGCCAGCCTGCGTTCGTAATCGAAGACCTGTACGTGTCCAAGCTCCTGGTAAGCTCCCATCCCGCGCAACAGCTGAACGGAGAGCAGGCGAGAAGACGCACCTTGAGCATCCTGCTCACCTCCTTGTCGCTCGTCGTCCGGATCTTCTCAGCCACGACCCCAAGCTCGTGCTTCTCCATCGCTTCTGGATCCCACTCGTCCTCCTCCTTCTTGCCTCCCTCGTTGCCCTCACCTCCTTCGACACCAGCGACAGCATCCTCGACCTTGACCTCAGCGGGAACAACGACCTCTTCCTCGACTGGATCCTTCTTCTTCGGGACGGAGACGGTCGAGAATCCGCGGTTCGAGACGACCTTCTTCTTCTTCCCGCCTCCTCCACCACTCTTCTTCGGAGGCATCGCTGCTGGGTCTGCTGGGGGAGGTCCTGCTCCGGTGCTCGTGCTCTCCTCCTGACTCGGCTCGCCGGCGTTTGGGACTCGACTCGTTCCCTGCTGTTCCCTCCTCCTTCTAGAAACTCCGTGTGTACCTCGAACGGGTGGTTCCTAGTGCGCTCTGCTGGCACGAAACAGTTGACGACCGGGGATGCGGCGATGAGAGCGGCGCCTCGGTGCGGTGTCGAGAGACGACGACGACGACGACGGGCTACTCGGGGTGGCGAGCTACGAGTCAAGCGTGCGCCTCCTCCTGTACTCCTGCCCCTTCTGCTCTGGTTGTACGGGACCTGCTTGCTAGGGCGAACCGTCGACTGGCACGAGCGAGGTGGTGTTGGCGCGGGGGGGGAGCGTTGTCGCCGGGAGGAGGAAAGGAGGAAAGCGGGTGGTCGGTCCAGACGGTCTTTGCTGTCGTTCGTGCTCGAATCTCCAAAAGTAGTGCAAAGTTTGTTGATGGCAGCAGCGTGACCCCAGATCCACACGCCCGTCCTCCAGAGCTCGACGGACGCACGCCCATCTCCCCAAGTCCACAAGTCCGAGGACCTCTCTCGCTCCCTACCACTTGTCGTCTCATTCCGCTCCCTCGCCTTCCACCAGCTCACTACATCTACTTTTCGTCAACAATGTCAACGGACCCACGCCTACGCCGCGACCCGCGGTACTCTCATCCCGCACCGAACGCCAGCACGACGAACCACGACTACGCTCCGTCGAGCTCCACCGCGCCGCCTCCACCACCTGGCTTCCGCCCTCCCCCTGGCTCCTCCGTCCCACCACCAGCCATGTCGAGCACGACTCTCCCACCTCCGAACCCGCCCCCGAACGGACCGTTGCCCCAGAAACCGCGCGTGAGGTTCTGTGTCGTCTGCGCATCAAAGTGAGCCGTCGCTCTGCTTTCGTCGGTAGTGATGATGAGCTGATAAAGTGGTACAGTCAGAATAGGAGTATGGAAGGGCACAACGTGCTTTCGTGAGTTCCCTCGACCCGCTGGCGCTATGCGTGTCCTCGCGCTCACTGACGTCCATCTTCGCCCCCCCCTCCCCCTCCGCACGACCCCACCCCAACCACGCTAATGCAGAAAAGCGAACTTTGATGTCACTTCTGCTGGTTCGTCCTCCCCTCTCCTCCCCATTCCTCACCGTCGCTTTAGGAAAAGCTGATTCGATTTCTTGGGTGTTCGACGAACAGGTACGGGCTCCGCCGTCCGCTTGCCAGGACCGACGATCGACGCGCCGAATGTATACACATTTGGGACGCCGTACGAGCACATGTACCAGGATCTGAAGGCCAAGGACGAGAGATTGTCAGTCGTCGTTCCTCCCACTTCACCGCCAAAGAGCTCCTTGAGCATCCAGCCCAACTTGGCGTGCTCCGAGGGCAGCAGGAGGACGCTGACTCCGGAACCTTCTCCCAATGTTCGCTCTACAGATACACGGCCAACGGACTACTAGCGATGCTGGACCGTAACCGGCGGATCAAGACGGCGCCAGAGCGGTGGCAAGAGACCAAGACGGTCGCGGACGTCGTGATTACGTGTGAGGAGAGGTGCTACGACGCTGTGTGCGATGGTGCGTCTCCTTCCTCCTCCTTCACTTCAAGAGAAGGAAGTTTTGATGGAAGATTTGAATATGGTCGTTAGACCTGCTGATGAAAGGCGGCGAGTTGAACCGACCGGTCCACGTCATCAACGTCGAGATCAAGGACAACCACGGCGAGGCGCTCATCGCGGGCAAGGCGTTGTTGGATCTCGCTACGCGTGTTGGTGTCCTCTCTCTTCTTTTTCAACAAACATGGCTGACAATTGGACGGCGGTGCAGATCGAAGCAGCAGCGGATCTGGACAGCGAGATGGACATGATCATCAAGAAGCAGCAAGAGAAACACCCGCACCAGCTGTTGCATGCCGTTATGTACTACTGAAAGAAGACGCATCTGTAGCTCAAAATTCATTTCATCATCTTTGCTGTTTCCAACCTTGCTGTTTTCAACGTCCCAGAGCGCTCAGAGCTGATACCGCTTAGACACGCCTTTGGAGCTCTCTTCGAACCGAGGCAAGGGAGCAGAAGAACAAAACAACACCAGTGCAGTATGTGGAATTTCAAAGCTGCCTGCCGTTCCAATCCAACGTCGCCTTCTTCGCCCCCTCACGAACGATGTCCCGGAACTCCTTCACGCCCCTTCGAAACGTGTCCTCCGAGTTGATGTGCTCAGACTCGTCTGCCAAATGCGACACATCGAGGTGTTGGAGAAGCTTGCTGGCAGACACCTTCCTTAGAACCGCGGCCATCTCCTGGTTCTTGAGGCCTGTGCAGAAATCCTCGCCAATGAACCCTCCCAAGCCGCTCCAGAGATTAGTTCGACTTGACGCTGCCTCCTTCCCCGAATTGAGCCACCCGAAGGCCTTCAGCACGCCCATTGCTTCCCCGGCGCGGTCCGACCTCCACCCTGGAAGGTTGGTCTTGCTCTTCGCTTGGGCCTTCAACGCGTCGCTGGCGTGTTGCGAACTGGAAGGGAAGCCGGGGGCGGGCTTGTTGTAAGTCGATGCGATGAGCCCCTTCCAGTCGTGCGCGAGGATCTTGGTCGACAACACGAAGAAGACGAGGTATGCAACGGAGGTGAGGTCGTGGCGAGGGCGGTGGTGGAAGTCGCCGGGCCTGGCGAATGCGCGCAGGACTTCCGAGGCCATCGTGAACGGCGTTCCCGTCCGCTCCGTATCATTCGCATGCGCCCCAGCCTCCTTCTTCGTTAACACCGCCGCATGGTCGAAGTCAAGAGAACATACGACCCCTTCCGGCGTCGAGAGAGCGTTGTTGATCGACATGTCGCGCTGACCGACGCCCGCGTCGTAGAGAAGCTCCAGGTTCTCGAGAAGCGAGTCGATGGCCATCCAGAACACTTTTGGCGTCGTGAGCTCCGAGAGAGGGACGAGATCGGGAGGCGTGACGGTGATGATGAGCTCGGAATGTCGGAGAGTAAAGGGGCCATCCGGATCGGCGTCCTCGAGCGGAATCTTCCACGGCGGTCGGCACTGGTCGTCCTCGTGAAAGGCGGCGACGAGGTGAGGGAAGCGTACGCCGAGGTACTCGGGCTTGACTTTCTTCGCGATCAGCGATAGCGAGTCCGGCTCGCGTAACTTTCGGTTTACGTCAGGATTGTAGTATTTCGCGATGAGGGCGAAGCCCTCGCGGAGCGAACCGTCGTCGTTTAGGCCGCCGCCGGGTTTGCCTGACGACGTGGCCTCGCTGCCTCTCGCCTCGATCGGCCTGACGGTCGCTCCTGCCACCCAGGTACCACGACCGAAGGGAATCGAGTGGGTGCAAGTCGAAAGAGTCGTGACGGCGAGAGTAAGGGGGAGTTGGATTCGAGGAGGACCACCGGGGTAGGGGGGAGGAAGCGCGCTGGCCGAAAGTGTCGGAGTTGTGAGGCCGCAGAGCACGCCGAGGTTGAGCTGGTAGGGCGAGGTCGAGGTCGTCGTGGCATCGTAGGAGAGGAATGGGGGCAGGCCCAGCTGGACGTCATCCAAGGTCTCGAGTGTCCTTACGAGCGCGCAAGCTGACTTGAATCCTCGGCCCAACCAGTCGTCGATGGTGGCTACCTGAAGTCGTTCTCGATCGAGGATCATGAAGAAGAGCTTCGTCTTGGTGAACGAGACTAGGAGGACGAAGTGGCGGAACGGTTGGACGTTGAGAGCGAGGACGGCGTCGTGCGCGAGTTGCGCGTTCTTCGGGTTGAGTTTGCCGTCCGGTTTGAAGTTGACGGTCTCGGTCGTGTGCTCAACCACGATCATAGCGTCGCCCCAGTTCGCCGAGGTCTCGCCGAGCAGAGCGGAGCTGGCGAAGATGGTGTCGGGCTTCCGCTCGACGTCCGCACGGTCGGACTTCTCGAGAGGCGAGAACTTGCGATACATCCACGAGCGGCGTTCACTCGTTGGCGCTGAGGTCGACCTCGAAGCCGCCTGATTGTATGGAAAGTCAGTGCATCTGCCAAATGGTCTCCATTTAGAGTCAATGCGTGCTCACCAGCCTGCCCATGTCGCGCATCCATTCGTTCTCCTCGTTCGGCCCCGCCTTGCCAGACGCCTTCTCACCCATGAACGCATCGTCGATCGCTTTGCGCTTCTTCTCCATGCCCTTCACCTCCGGCTCCGACCTCGACTTCGACCTGACACCCTTCTTAAACGCCTTCGCGAGATTGATCTTCGACACCTTTGCCTTCACTTCCTTGGTCTCCATCATCAGTTCCTCCTCGTAGGCACCGATGCGAGCCAGGCTCTCGTTGTACGTCTCCAACGCGCTCAGCGATCCGAGAAGTTGATTGAGCTCCGCACCGACCACGCGGCCATTGAACCAATCGACTGTCTTCTCGGCGGTCCGAGTGAGCGTCGGGAGTCCTGTAGCACTATCTGGTTGAGCTGGAGTGGCGGAGCTGGCCATTCCTGCCGAGACGGGCTCGGGCGCGCGTCGCGTCGTCTTGGGTGTTGACGGGCCGGCGCTCGCGGCGAGAGTGTGCGACGGGACCGTGTCGAGGGTGATGGGAGAGGCTGATGGAGGAGGGGTGGTCGTTGGGTTGGGTGGCGGAGGAGGATCGGACGAAGGAGGGGTGGCGATGGACAGGTTGGCGAGCTCGTCTGTCAGGGCGTGCTGCAGATGGTTTCCGGATCAGCATCCATGTCCGGACAGAAAAAGAGAAAGAGAAAAACAAACCAACTTGTTCTTTGTACTCGTAGAGCTTGTAGCGAAGCTCGAGCTTTGGCTTCGCGCTCGCGCTCGCTGGGTTTGACGCCGTCGCACTGGCTCCTGTTGAACGACGCAAACACGCGCGCGCGTGAGTACGGAAACTCACGTCGAACGATTGAGAAAAAGCGGCCAGCACGCACCAGCAGGCGGAACGCTCGCATCAACGGCCAGCTCTCGTGGCAGCAAGGGTGTTGGCAGGGTGGCGAGAGCAGCGTGTCGGAGCTCGTCCTGCTTGCGTCGCTCGAGAAGCGTTGGAGATTCAGCTGCTGCCAGCAGCCTCGCGCTACGCCTCGGGGCAGGTGCGTTCACTGGGGGTGAGGCTGCAGCAGGCCGTGCGTCGGCGCTCATCGACGCCTCAGCAGGATCGGCCATCGCTGATCGTAGGTGCGAGGAGCGGGAGGCGGCGAAGGCGAAGACGAAAGAAGCGAGCCAGGCGGAGAGCCCGAAGTAAAGGGGGTCGACATAAAATTCTTCTTTTTTTCCTCTTTCGAGGTAGCGACACGTGCCTTCCACCGGGCTGTCCCTGCGCCCGGACCTGTGACCTCTCACCGCTTTTGCTCAATTTACATCTGTTAGTTTTGAGTACTACTTGCTCACGGGTACGCACGAGCCACGAAAGGACCCAAAGTCCTCGGCCCAGGGACCCCGAGCCGGTCGTGCTCGCCCGCTGCAGCGGCCTCATGGGTCTCGCTTCCTCCATCAACGAGAGTTTCTCGCTCTTGACAAAACTAGCTACAACAATGAGTAGATACTTTTTCTATTTACTTCACCCTTCTAGCCCGTTCCACCGGTCCTAACCCGTCCCGCCCTGTCCAGTGCTCGCCACCGCGTCCCAAGTCCTCGCGCGCAACACCCTCCCCGCCCTCGTCGCCTTCACGCTCGGGAAGGACACTTCCCTGCGCTCCTGGATCGCCGTTCAAGCGCTGCCTCATGTGACGCCTCAGACGCCCGACGAAGCCGCGCTCACGAAGAGGAAGAAGAGGATCGCGGTCGCGGCGTTGGTCGTGCTCCTTGGGGCCGAGTTTTGGGTCATCTCGCAAGGATCGCAGGTGAGTGACTTGTCTGAAGTTGATGGGAGTTGAGAGGAGGGGGTCGCTGATCGTGAATGTGGATGGTCTGCAGGTCGTGTTCGAGAGTTTCCTGCAGACGTTCTTGGCCGTCATGATTGCGTCGCACTTGTTCTTCGTGCGCCAGTTCCCTCAGTTCCTCCTTGAACCTTCAGGACTGTACGATTGATGTTTGCGTGAATGCACAGTTCTTCACCGACCTCAGCAAGGCGTTCAAGTGGGCCGCGTTCCGTATGAACGTTTCTGGGAGTCAGTCCAACGCCACTTGAACTTCCACCCTCGGCCACCGGCTCCGGCAGAATGAGCTGACGCGTCCCCCTCTTCCGTCCCATTTCTGCACACAGTGCTCGTCTATAGGCCTGTTCCTGGGTTCACCAGCAAGCCGAAGGCGTTCATCGCGGGTCTTGTGGCCGTTGCCATGACTGCACAGTACGCTCGCCTTCCTGCCGCCGCTGAGCGAGCCCCTGGATCGAAGCGGGATGGCTGACGGTTCCTTTCGGGTATGACTTGTAGGGCACTCATCTGGTCCCCAACCCTCGTCGGCCTCTCCCTCGTCTCCACGGCCCTCGTCTACCGCT
Source organism: Pseudohyphozyma bogoriensis (assembly GCA_024364755.1). Lineage (NCBI taxonomy): Eukaryota > Fungi > Basidiomycota > Microbotryomycetes > Chrysozymaceae > Pseudohyphozyma > Pseudohyphozyma bogoriensis. The sequence continues at coordinate 10,858 of JALBUQ010000055.1, forward strand.
TCACCGGCGCCTCCCACCAACGCACGCTCTCAATCCGCAAGCTCCTCATCTGCTACCTCGTGTTTGTTGGAGTCGTCACGACGCTCAGTGGAGCAATGGTCTACTTCCTCATCAAGCAGGTTGGACCAAACGGCGAGATTGATGTTGAGGTCGACGTCGAGGGGGAGGAGGAGCTGAACAAGCCGGTGTACCAGCTCATTCGGGTCTTGGTGTCGGCGTGGTACTGCTGCCCTCAAGGCCTCTTGTGAGTGCTTCTCCCTTGATCCAGCTGAACAAGTAGCTGATTGGGTTTTCAGGATCTCAATCCTCTACCGCTTCGATTACTCGCAACACGTCTCTCGCCAGCGCGCCGTCGGCGTCGACGTCGCCCACCTCCATGCCCTCGAACCCATCGAAGCCCCAACCGACGCTCGCTTCTACCGCCAACTCTCCACCACCGGCATCATCGTCCCCACCGCTACCCCTCGAGGCTTTGTTCGCCCCTACTTCTTCACCGCCCTCTCGTCTTGGCTCTCGTGCGAGATCGTCCTCGCTGCGGTGTGGGCAAAGTTCGACCTCCAGCGCGAGTTCCAGAACACGGCGGCTTATGACCTCGCCGGGTTCTTTTTGAGTATCCCGGTCGTGGTCGGTGCGGTGCTCGTGACGGCGAAGATCAGGGGCGAGTTTACGGACTTGTGGACGTATCGCGAGGTTTGGTCCGTTCCCGCCGATAAGGTCAAGGGGATCGCTTTGCTGCTCGGAGAGGGCGAGGTCGAGGCGGGTACGAGTGGGGAGAGGGAGGAAGCGAGTTTGCCGGAGTATGAGGATGTTACGAAGCCTGAGGAGGCAGAGGAGGAGGTCCCCCCTTACGCTGTCTTTAGTGAGACCAAGGCGTGAACGGCGTCACCGGTTTGTGTAGTCCCTAAGCCATCAGTCTCGAAACCCCTGCCACCAACTCTTCTTCTTTGTACATTCGTTGATATTTGAAATCATTACCTATCATTTTTGTTAACGCTCTTCGTAGATGCAAGTCCGCACGAATCACGATTCACGCTGCTTTCTGGTGCGTCTGCTAGGTAACAGTCTCGGCGGGCACCACGTGGCGAAGCGTTTGCCTGGGCGTCGCGTTTCCGTAAGTGCAATAAGGTCTGAAAAGTCGTCAAAAGATGGCTCTCTGAATTTGTAGACACATCAACTTCTTTTGGGTTTCTTCGGTTGCTCGTTGATGAGAGGCCACGGCTCGGACGTGGAGCGTTTTTTGACACCAGCCCCGTTTCGCTCCTTTGGCCGCAGATTGCGTGTCGCTTGAACTTGGCTCAATGTCTTTCCGAAGGGCACTGCTGAGTCTGAAGCAAGGTTTAGAGCTCGATTGTTGTGATCCCAGCCGTCGATGTTCGACTTGTGAGCTACGGCAACCCCGTTGGCTGAATCGCGCTGCCTCGATCCACCGCGTTCGATCCGTCGGACCCCACCAGCAAAGCCTTTCGATCGCTTGATATTTGATCGTACTGCTTGTCTCACTTTCCACCCCCCTTTGATCGTTCCAGAAACGCGCACCTCCGCAGACCCTCCTATCGGCCTCCGATTTACTCTCACCCCCTTCTTTCCGCCGGCGCTCCGCTCCGCCTCTTCCCTCTTCACCCATTCCACCACTTTCTTCTGCCCTCGCACGTTTCAATATCCAATGAAGTACCTCAATCCGCATTCACCGCCAGCTTCGGACGACGAGTCGCCCGAGCTCGAGTCCTTTGTGGACCCCGCGATGTCGCCAGTGGAGAGGGATAGGAGGGCACCGCGCCTCCGAGTTGAGCTGAGAGCGTCTGCCTCCGGTGAAGTTTCGGAGGAAGAGAAAGGTCTGGTGGTGGATGAGAAGCAGGAGGTGGAAAACATGAGGCAGAAGGGAGATGAGGAGGCGATGCTGGCGAGGCCTCGGGAGGGGGACGAGGTGCGTTCCTTCGCTTCCGTTTTGGCTGGTGGGCGGAGAAATGCGGAGGCCGGACGGCGGAAGCTGAGTTCATGAATTGCAGGAGACTGTGAGGAGGAATAATGAACGGCGACAGACATGTTGGCTCTGGACGGGCATCATCGGACTCATCCTCCTGGCGGGGCTCGGGCTGGCTTGTGCGGCGCTGTTTGTCAAGCAACGTGTTCATAATGGGACCAACAAGGAGGTGCTTAGTGAGTTGATAAGTTTTTATTACTAGGAAAGTGCTAACAGCGAGAATTTGTAGTTTTCTCAGCATCAAACGAGGCTACACCCACGATCGGCTCCATTTCCAACAGCACCGCCCACAAAGCGATCAATGCAGCAGACTCCGACTCCGGCTCCGCGACGACCTCCTCTTCCCAGAGCACTCCTTACTTGACTCAATCGGACACGATGTGGACGACTGCCCTGTACTACACCAACGAGGGGCGTGAGAGCGCTTGTGGGACTTGGAACGAGTGCGTCCCCTCCTTCCCTCGATTTACTTTTGACGGAGGATTGACTGACGCTTTTGTATGTGTATGATTTGTAGGGACTCTTCGATGATTTTCTCAGTTCCAAGCTCATGGTGGAATCCCTCCGACGAGGACCCAGGTCTCTGCGGAAAACGCGTGCGCGTCTGGAACCCGCTCAACAACTACACGTGTGTTTCGTTTCCTGTCGATTCCTTGTCATGGCTCGAAGCTTACTTCTGGGATCCAGTATACTCACCACTCTTTTGGACAACATGGAGACTTCCGAGTATGCGGGTTTGTCGGTGGAGGCTTTTGAAGCGCTTGGAATGAGCCTTGACGTCGGGGAGTACGCCATCACGTTGGTCTTCTCCCTTCAGCTGCATTTGTGCAAAAGCTTTGAGCTCACTCCTCTCGCATCAGCTACCAGATTTACAACGTGTCGTCCGCACTGCTACCCGACAGCGACGGGGCCTCTTCGTCGGCGTCAAGAGCCACCACGGTGCGTTCAGTTTTACGTGGTTTGCATTTTAAGCTCTAATGACTAGACCACTATTCGATGTTTCAGACAAGAACTTCTTCTGAATGGCAAACAGCGACTGCAGAAGCAGAGTACCTGACTCTGGCGAACTCAATGACCACTTCCACCTCTTCACCACACGTGGAAGGCGCTCAAGCGGCGTGGTTGACGAATGAACAGGTTTGGTCGACTAGCACAAGCTGTAAGACTTCTCAGAGTTCCCGAAATACCTAGAGGCTGACCATGTTCCTGCATAGCTTGGTCACCCAGCTCGACGGCGAGGGCCGAGGACGCGTGGACGACTTCCTCCGCAGAAGGTATGTCTGGCGTTCCATCCCCTTGCTAACAAAGCGCATTTCCTGATGAAGATTTACGCTTCTACCACAGCAAAAACCTGGAGCTACGACTACGAATCAGCGTCCTCCTCTTCCTCCGCCTACGCCGCATGGCTCTCGTCCAGCTCATCAGCATACGATGCTTGGCTCGCTTCCTCGTCCTCCGCTGCGAAAGCTGCTGCTTCGAAGTCGATTGTCGAGGAGAAAGAGTATGCCACGACCACTACAAAGGCAGCGGTGAAAGGTGCGATGCCTTCCAGCCTGGTTTGGATGGAGGACCACGTGCTGACGTGGCTTGAGGCTGGCAGAGGCGGTGCAGTCGACTACGAGGAAGACTACTACAGCGCGCACAACTACCACAGTCAAGGAGACTACCACAGCTAAAGGTGGGTGCTTTTTGCCGTTTGCCTTTTCTCTCTGCAGCAAGTTCACGCGTCCACCTGGCAAAAGCTGCAGCGACGGGCTCGAGCTCGAGCTCGAGCGACTCTGGCAGCGGAACGGTCCATAGCGGTGGTGTCGGAACCTATTTCTACGTAAAGATTTTTCCTCAAATGTCTCATCATTTTTCACAAACCCTGAGCTAACCTGCTTTTGTACCCTTTAGCAAAAAGGCAACCAAGGAAATTGCGGCGATTACAACAGCGACTCGGGCTATGGCGCTGCACTCCCCACGACGACTTATGCAGATGGCAAGTACTGTGGTGACAAGATCATAGTTACGAGGGTCAGCACCGGAGATTCCGTGACGGTGACGGTGTGGGATTCGTGTCCGACGTGGGTGTTTTCTATTATCAGCGGCGGGCAGGGGGGCTACTGACCTGAAGCATATTGTAGGTGTGACAATGACGAGTGTGTAGACTTGAGTGTTGCTGCTTACGAGCAGTTAGGAACCTTGGAGGAAGGAGAAGTGAGTTTGAGGTTCCTGTCTTTGGCGATCAAGAACGAGCAAGCTGTTGCTCACACTCTTCGGCTTGCTCCAGTTTGACATCACCTGGCAGTTTGCGTAATTCCTTGTAGTTAAAGTACTACGATATTCCCAAATAGTGGTGTAACAAGAACAGCAGTGTTGAAAGAACCACGTGTCTCGACCCCAAAGTGAGACCCCGAATCAGCGTCGGGCGATTTTCAGGCGGGCGCCCGGTGTCTCTCGCCCCGGGGGTGCTGGCTTCCATCGCATCCTGCCCCCTGCCTCGCTCACTTTTCACTGTATCGAGAATTGGTGGTAACTGGAAGGGAATACCTGCCTCCTTCATGGAGCGGTAGCTACTCTGTCCTTTCCTCCCACGCCGCTCCTCGTTCGCCGCTTCCGCCCTGAGCCCATCCGATTTAGCAACCGCGTGACAGCACTTTCGACGACTTTTTCTCGCACGAATCAGCTTGAACACGCCCACGACACTCTTCTACTTCTTCTCCATCGACTCCGCCGTCATCCGGTGCCCGTGTCCCCCTCCTCGCCCTCCTCGACCCTCCCCACCCTCCCCCAGCCGCGCCAAGGCAACTCCGACGAAAAGACGCGCATCGATCATCAGTATCAGTACAACACGACTATAGTCAGGGACCGTCAAGATGGTGATGATCGATGGAGTCAAGTACTCGTGCACGCCGTGCATCAAAGGCCACCGGTCGGCCAACTGCGTCCATCCTGAACGCGAACTGTTTGAGATCAAGAGTGCGTCCCAGTCCCGCTCCCAGTTGAGCATTCATCTAGTTTCTATGCTTACACGCTATCACGAGAGTAGAGAAGGGACGACCACCGACGCAGTGCCCGACCTGTCGCGATCTCAGAAAGTCCAAGGCCGTTCACACGAAATGCAACTGCCCGGGCTTTGGCGGCGGTCCTCTCCTCAAGGAAGATGGCAGTGAGTCCATTACATTCCTTTCCCCAACATCAGTGACCTCCTCCTTCCGCCCTCCTCTGCCTTGCCGCAACGACGCGTCTGAAACGTCCATTTCGGCTGACAAAAACAATCTCCGCACCTCCCGTTCGGTCTGTTTCATCGCACGCTAGCACCAGCGCATCCCGTCGCCCCTCCTCGCAAACGCCCACCCAAACCAAAGCCAAAGCCCCAAGACTCCACCTCCTCAACTACCTCTGCCGTCTCTGCCGACTCGGCGCTCTCAGCGACGTCGCTCTCCGAACCCGCCACAAGCACGCCCTCGCCAGTTCTCTCCAACTCTCCTTCGCATCGCAATCTCCACCTCTCCTCCACTTCTTCAGCACCCCAGCATGGTCTCACGCACGGCCATGCCCCGCATCAGCACCCCAACACGCACCCTTACAAGATCGGCGAGCGGGCCAGCATTGGCGAGCGGAGTCGGAGTAGCTCTGTCGCGAGTGAGCAGAAGCACGGCGGATTGAGTAGGAGGGAGAGCATGAGCTCGAATGCTTCTGGGCTGTCGTCCAGCTTGAGCGTCAGCTCGAGCGTGGCGAGTGGCAATGGTTGGGGAGGTGGGCTTGGCACGCCCGGCGGATCCGCGAGGGGTGGCGCAACAGGGGAGAGGGAGGAGTGGGAGGACCCAGGGAGCGGATATCGAGTGCGGGACGCAGGCGAAGATCACCCGCTCAAGGGATTGGGATGGTCGACGCCGCCGGTGCTTACCAACGGTCAGGCGCGGTCCAACTCGGCCGGCGAGGGAGTTTCAGCAGCAGACGCGTTCGAGCAGGGATGGGGCGTGTCTAGCTCGACGAGCATCGAGGACATCCTCAAGGAGACGATCGACGCCCTCCCAGAAGGATTTGGCGCACCTCCGCAGGAGTACGCAACGGGGCCAACGTTCGGTGTCGAAGCGATGCGGGACGCAGGAGCGGCGAACGGCGGCGTCGGTGAGGGATGGTACCACTCGAACGTCGACAACGCTGGCACAGACAGCTCGAGAAGCGGGTCCGTCTCGTACGCGTCTTCCGCTTCTGGCGACGCGTCGTCGCTCCACGACCTAGACTTTTCGGCGCTGGGCCTTGAGAACGGGTACGAAGGCCCGGGTGGAGCGATGATGGGCGAGTCGCCGTACTCGCATTCACCGTATGCGACTTCCTTTCATTCAAGTCAGTCGGCGTCGCCGGAGGGCGGGCTTTTGTCGACGAGCTCGTCGCACCCCTCGTTATCGCAGTCGGCCGCTCAGCAGAGCCACTACCCCGTCGCTGGCTCAGCTTCCCCTTACGCCGCCTCGCTCCACTCGCTTTCTCAGCAGTCCAACCCGAACCTCCAACGATCGACCTCGCTGCATTCCCATCATTCGACGTCGCAGACGTCCAACTCGCCATCGCCTTACGCCACCTCCCACTCCCCTTACAATTCCTCCCTACCTTCCGCCCAAACCCAGTTCGACGCGGCACTCAACTCGTTGGATCAAGGCCTTCCTCAAACGGATTATGGGTTCAGCGGTGTCGACCCGGAGGAGAGGATCGCGTCGTGGCGAGAGGACGCCGCGTCGGTCCAGCAGTTCCCGTTACCGATGTTGGAAGGGCAGTACCCGCTACCTTTGGTGGAAAGTGGAAGTGGGAATGGATACGGTTGGGGAGGAGAGATGGCGACGCAAGGTGGTGGAGGTGGAGATGCGGTCGGGTGGGACTCAACCGGAGGTGGAGGAGAGTTCAAGATGGAGGGAGTTGAAGGGATCGAGAAGGAGTACGGGCTGGGAGAGTTCGAGTTCGGGAGCTATCCGGCTGAGAGCGAGGGTTATCCGGCGTTTGACGCGACGTCAACGTTGACCACGTCATCGAATTTCGCTCCAACGCTGACTTCGACTTACGACCTGAACGGAGGCGCACCGAGAACGAGGTTCGACCACTCGCTCGACTACTCCCTCCCTTCTTCCTCCCTCTCCTCCTCTCATTCCCCCTCCTACACCTCCCAACCGTTCTCCTCAGGTGCACCAGCACCAGCCGCGACGGCCTCAACCGAGCCTGAATCCCCTCAACGCATCTCCTTCGCCCCTGTCCCATCCACCTCCTCCACCGGCAACCCTGCCACCATCGCACCTTCCGACCTCTCTCTCTCCCTAACCCGCACCATCTCCTTCGCACCACACCAACCTCCAAGCAGCCGTGATCCCTCCCTTTCCCTCGACCGCGACCGGGACCGCACTCTCGGCCTCGACCGAGATCGAGATCGTACCATCGGCTTGAGTATGGATCGAGATCGGGACCTCACGGTTCGAGCGGAGGAGAGGGAGAGGGAGTTGGCGAAGCAGAGGGAGAAGGAGAGGAAGGAGAAGGAGAGGGGGGAGAAGGGCGAGAAGGTGAAGAACAAGTTGGGCAAGTTTTTGAGGGGGATGAGTTTTGGGAGTGGGAGTAGCGAGAAGAGTGATAGGGGGAGTCCGAAGGATTGATCTATGGTTATGGACGCGCTGGACGTGGGTATACAGTATCTTGTTGCACTAGAAGTCTATGTTTGATGTTTGCAGTACACGCGAACTTTATGTCAAGTTTGACCGTCAGCCAAACTTGCATCAAAAGTTGCTCAAAAGTGCTTGAAGTCGCTCTGAGCGAAAGAAGGTCGTCAGCGAGGGCCACGAAATGGCTGTGATACAAACCAGGAATCAAGCAATACAACGCACGCTAGCGAACATTTGGTCTAAATGGAGCACTCTTTCAGAATGGCGCCGGTTTTGCCCTGCCCCATCACTTCACCTTCACTTCTCTGCGATGCTAACCGTTCACCGCGCAACTACCACCAACAAGCTCAGGATCGGCTTCGAATCTTCACTACGTCCCACCACCGCTCATCCTCGCCGCGTCGTCGCCGTCGCGATCGCTCCCATCCTCTCGCGCACCGCGCACTCGACCACCACGCCGACCGAGGCGATGATTCCCGTGTCTGTGTTGGTGAAGGAGGTGAGGGGGATTGCGGAGGAGTTGGTGAAAGCGCGGATGGAGGCGCAGAAGGAGGCGCAGAAGAAGGCGAAGAAGGAGCAGGACGCGTATAGGAAGCAGCTGGAGGCGGAGAAGGACAAGCACAGGAGACAGGTGCACGCGGATGAGGCGGAAGAGAAGAAGAAATTGCAGGAGGACCACATCGCGGTAAGTTATCAGCTCATGCCTGGTCCCATCCTTCTCATCGTGTCCCATCCCCCCGGTGCGTGTGCTGATGGCGCGTTGCGTGGTGGGTGTAGTTCCGCGTCGCGTCGGCCGTCGCAACCAAGGAGCTGATGGAGCAGACGGGAAGGTACAATATCAGGGGTGCTGTCGGTGAGTTACCTGCGCTGAAGTGTAGCCCGCCACCATCCTGCTCACACACGTGGCTTCTCTAGAGGTCCTGCTCACCAAGCTCGCTGTGATCGAGCCGTCACTCATGGCGCACATCTCACCGTTGAGCAAGTTCAGCAAGATGCTCACTCTGCCCCACTTCAAAAACTTTGTCAAGAATCAGCTCGACAAGCTCTGTGACCTGCCGGCGGACCGCACCGAACGCGCGCTCAAGCAGCTCTACGTGGTCCTGTTGAAGCAGGCTCATGGTGTGAATCGACCGCTCGTTCTCAGTCCAACTTCACCTGCTGAGCACAATGCGGCCTTGATCATACTTTGTGACTACTTTGCCACAAGGGGCATCAGTGATTTCCACCTCGATTCCTCCGCATTGGATCCGTACCCCTTCAAGCAGGAGTGATCGGACATTCATTGCCTTTTTTTCCCTTACGCGTGTTCAATGTCTACTCTAAAATCATTCCATACATCACCAAACATGCAAACGCTATGCATGTCTCTCCCAGATACCTTTTGATTGTGTACTCCGTCCGCTTCATTGGCCTGAAGTAGACGATTGCCTGTCAATGTTCCTGAGCACTGGGAATCAAGTTTTGATATTTGTGACGTAGATGTTTTCTGTCTTGATCCGTCGTTGTGGTCTACAGTCCACTACGCGACTCGAATCGGGTACACGTAAGAGCGATGGTTTGTCTTGGAAACCACGAGGTTAGCCGTCAGCCCGTGAGCACGAAATCTTATGACTCGCCAGAGCCAAAATTTCAAGACCCACCATAATTTGAACGACGTTCTCTTCGCATCCGTCTCCACCACCCTCTCCCTCCTGCCCATCAACGTCGTCGCTCAGCGAATAACAGATGACGTGTCCTTACGGCATGAACGATGTGATTGGAAGACAATGAAGAGAAGAGAGAATTGTAGTTCTCGCCATCATTTTGTCAAACTGGGCAAAGGCCCGCACCTCTGTGTCGTGCGGAGCGAACGCTGGCAGGCCAGCCCTGCGCCGCCGCTCAAGCTCACGAGACTTTGGAGCGGCGCACCACGGCTGGCCCTCGACCATAGCCCGCCACCGCTCGCGACACCTCCCCAGCAGCCACTCGAATCTATCTGCATACACTCTAGCACGATTTGAGTGTCTATCGCTACCCCGCCAACACCTTATCACCGTAACGCCTCGCTGCGCCGTCACCTCCTTGTCTGCTGTCGCTCCCAGTACCTCGGATGGACTGCATCAAGGTGTCGAGCGTGAGTCTCGTGCGAATCTCACCCACATAGAGTGAGTGCATCCTGAAATGATGGTCGATTGGCAGGTACCGCAAGTACGACTCGCCCAGCGTAGTGGCTCGGGTCCGCTGCCAGCTGGCGCGCTCGGCTCGCTCCACCTCACGACGCACCACGTCCTCTGGACTGGACCTGAAGGCGCAGAAACTTGGGTGCGTAGCCATTAGTCTATTGCACCTACTTCCAGAGCCAACGCGACGCTCCTCCCGCGGACTCGCAGATCCCCCTCCCGCTCCTCTACTCGGTCACTCGCTCGCCCGCCAACCTCACCGGCACCTCCCACCCTCTCATTCTCCGCACTCGAGACTTCCAGGTCTACGAGCTCATCTTCTCTCAGCCGGAAGAGGCCGACGGCGTGTGGGAGAGCTTGAAGGGCCTCTGCGCGAGCCTCGGGAGTGGGGGGTTGGAGGGGCTCTACGCGTATTTCTATGATGGGGGCGAGGACAGGAAGGGGAAGAAGAAGGAAGGGTGGGATGTGTATCAGCCTGAGAAGGAGTTCAAGAGGATGGGGTTGGGAACGAGGAGCTCGGCGTGGAGGGTGTCCAAGATTAACAACGACTTTGAGGTGCGTGGTCCCCTTTTCCTTCCTTGTTGTGGAGAGGTATAGGAGGAGTGGGAGCTGACGTTCATATGAGAAACAGTTCTGTCCGACGTACCCTGCCGACATTGTCGTGCCAGCCAAGATCTCCGACTCGACGCTGACGTACGCCGTCAAGTATCGAAGCAAGGGGCGCATCCCCGGTCTTGTTTACCTCCACTGGGCGAACCTGGTGCGTTTGTGCTGATTGTAGAGCTAGAAAGGCACCACGCTCATGTCGTGTCGTTTCGCCAGGGCTCCATCACGAGGTCGTCACAGCCGATGGTCGGCATGAAGAACGCGCGCTCGATCCAGGACGAGAAGCTCATCCAGACCATCTTCCACTCGCACTCCCAACATTCGACCGTTGCCCCTCGCCAGAATTTTACCCTCGCCTCCTCATCCTCCTTTTCAGCCCTCGACGGCGTCATCTTCGGCGCGCAGGCGACCAACCTTATCATCGACGCGCGACCGACCGCAAACGCGTACGCCAACTCGGTGAAGGGGGCTGGAAGTGAGAACATGGATCACTACAAGGACGGGAAGAAGGAGTACCTCGGTATCGACAACATCCACGTCATGAGGGCGAGCTTGGCGGGTATCTACGATGGTGCGTCTGGCCGTCTCCGCTCTCAGTGGCGCCTGCTCATCCTCCTCTTCGTACCTCAGCACTCCGCGAATCTGAGACGACAGGCCACCTCGACCGCTCAGCCCTCCGCCGCACGAGCTGGCTCAAGCACCTCACTAACATCCTCGAAGGCATCCTCCTCATCACGCGCACAGTCCACCTCTCCAACTCGCACGTCCTCGTGCACTGCTCTGACGGCTGGGACCGTACCTCCCAACTCTCGTCCCTCTCCGAGCTCTGCCTCGACCCTTACTACCGCACCGGCGAAGGACTCGCCGTCTTGATCGAGAAGGACTGGCTCTCGTACGGCCACCGATTCGCGGACAGGAACGGCCACCTTTGCAGCGACAAGACGCAGTTCGTCGCCGCGCCCGTCGAGGGCATCTCGGCGCAACAAGCGTTCCTCGCGAGCGTCCAGAAACAGTTTGCTGGTTCGAGCCACGCGTTCAAGGAGACGAGTCCGGTCTTTCAGCAGTTCCTCGACTGCATCTACCAGATCCAGAAGCAGTTCCCGGATCGGTTCGAGTTCAACGAGAAGCTGTTGAGGAAGCTGCAGTGGGAGGCGTACGCGGGGAGGTCGGGCAGCTTCTTGTTCAACTCGGAGAAGCAGAGGGGCGATATGCGGGCGAGGGAAAGGACGAGGAGTGTGTGGGAGGAAGTATTTGAGTTTGGGAGTGCTGGAGAGGTGACGTTGAAGGAGGAGTTCCGGAACGCCGAGTACAACAAGGTCAAGGACGACCCCAACTCGAGGGAGGACGACGCGGACCAAGGTGTGCTTATGCTCGACCCGCTCAATGTCAAGTTCTGGTACGAATTGTTTGGGCGGGACGACGAGGAGATGAACGGTCGACCCGGAGTCGAGCCCGTCGAAGGCGAGACCCTCGAGACGCCGACGGTCGTCGAGAGCAGCCAGGACGACCCCGTCGTCAACCCGCTCGGAGCGGCCATGCGAGGCGTCACTATCTCTCCGCCAACGTCTAGCCCCTCGTCATGGCTGGCAGCACCTTCGCCTTCCTCTCGATCGGCTTCACCCTCGAACTCGCCGGCCTCTCGCTCGCCCAACTCGGGACCTTCCCTTCCCTCCCAGGCCCAACTCGCCGGCGCCGCATCCGCCGTACAAAAGTTTGGCTGGGGAGCATGGAAGGCCGCTCAGAGGCAGTATCAGGACGCCGTGACGCAGTACCGAGATTCGCAGGCGTCGTCTTCGGCTTCGCCTGCGTCGACGCCAACCGTCGAGTCGGGTCATTCGAGGACCGCGAATGGGGAGTCGTCAGGGTCGGGGTGGAGGGCGACTAATGATGGAGCTGAGTTGGGGAACACTTGGAGTGGAGTTTCGACGCCGACGGGGAGTAAGCCATCGACACCGGCGCCGTCTTCGCCTGTCAAGATGAGGTCGGGTTACGAGTCGTCTGCGCCGCCGCCAGCTCAGCCTCGCTCGCCTGTCGTTCAGAAGACTCCGTTGCCGCCTTTGACCCCGACAAAATCTGCACCACCGCCAAGTGAACCCTCGAGAGTTCCCGACGCTCCAGCACCGGCACCTGTCGCTCCACCAAGCGTCAACGCTTCGAGCTGGGTCTCCGACCCCCGACGCGCGGCGGATAATTCGAACCCATGGGAGAGGGCCGCATCGCCGATCAAGTCGAGGTCTACTGCGCCTCAGACTTCGACGATCGTGAAAGAGAAGGAGCAGTCGAGTGCCGGTGGTGGCGATGCGAGTGGAGCAAGTGATTTCGATCCGTTGGGAGTCGGGTTCTCGTAGCTCTGGTGTTTGTGCTTCGTTTGCGCACAAGAGTGGACATTTGCTGGCTTGCAAAGCTTATACATGTTGTGACTATCTATTGTCGTTGTTGTGATGGAAACCAGGCGACACTTGTGTGACGCTCGGAGATGCGTGCTTCCCTCCGTTCCGCCGAATCGCCGATGGCCTCCTGCAACTCAAGAAGACGCGCGTGAAGGCCCTCACGCTCTCTCTCCTTCACCTACCTCCCCTTCAACCCCATCAACAATGTCAAACTTTGAACAAGTCGCTCAAGCGCTCGTGGAGAACGAGCTCGTCAACGGACCTTGGCCGTCCCCCGACTGGCGACCCACGATGCTCCTTAACCTGAGCTTCGCGGACTCGAGTACAATCGAGCTGGGGAACCTCCTGCCTTCTTCTAGCGCTGCTGAGCCACCGAAGATCGAGCTGGGTGAGGGTGCTGAGGTATGCATTTGTTTCTCTCCTCATACCTTGTACCTGGGAAGAGTAAGGGCGGCGGAGCTGACACTCGTGGTGCACCTCCCAGCCGTCAACAGAGTACACCCTAGTCTACGTCGACCCCGACGCGCCTCACCGCTGCGACCCTCAAGTAGGACTCCTTAACCACTGGACCATCACCGGTCTCTCGACTTCGCCCGCGCCAATGACGAAGACGTTGATGCCGTACGCGCCGCCTTCGGCTAGGAAAAGCGGACATAGGAGCGTGTATTTGTTGTATAAGCATCTTGAGGGTCCGTTGTTGGAGGTGCAGAGCCAGGGATTTAAAGGGGCGGGGGTGGAGGATAGGTGCGTCGCGTTATGGTGGTGCGGTGTGGTGGGAGGGAGGGGGAGCTGATGAGAGTGTTCGTGGGGGAACAGGTTTTTCTTTGATTTGAAGGATTTTGTGGAGAGGAACAAGTTAGAGCTGGTGGGTATCAAGTGAGTCTCTGGTCTTTTGTCACGAGCGGGAGAGAAAGATAGAGCTGATGACGTGGTTTCGGTGCAGCTTCTTCATCTCGGCGAACCCTGGCATCGAGCCGAAGTAAGCAAATGGAGTTTGTGGCATAATACGAGTCAAATGAACAGAGGATTTCTTCCGGTGTCTGCTGAAGTCCCCACCCATGGATGCGTCGAGAAATCAGAGACGATTCTCTCCGTTGACGCCAACACTCGTGCACAGTCTCGGCTCAAGGCTCAATCTCTGCACACCCTAGGCCCAGAGAACCCATTTGTTGCTGTCTCGAAAGTTTTTGATGGACTTTGTAGCAAGCGACTCGAGACGGAGGTCGAGGGGCGAGGGGCGTCCCGAAACTCGGCCTTGTTTGGGACTTCGCGTCGGGCCAGGGAAGCCAGCTCGAGCGGGCTGAGGCTAGCACTCTTTCCTTCGCTCCTCACCCTTCGCCAACTCGCACTTCTCGTCAAACTCGTCATCACTTCTACACCTTTTGTCACATCGTCATAATCTGTCCATTTCTTCACCTCTGCCACCCTCGTCGCCCTTCTGCTCTGCACGCGTTTCTCGCTCCCGAAAATTTTACCTCCTCACGTCGCGGTCGCCCGTTCTTCGGCTCTGGCGGTCTTAAGAAGCATGTGTGATGGACGTGAATTGGTGTTCGGCTGTACGGCAAGTCGTGTGTTTGCTGTCGGAAGTCTGAAGGAGCATCAACATCGGGGCAGGCGGAAGTTCATCCCTCACCATCCCTCCGAAGGCCCATCCATCCCAACGAAAAAAGTCAGAAGTGATGATTATCATACAATCTTATCTACATTATCAGTAGACTCTCCCCTCGGGAGGGCGCTGTTGAGAAACATATGACTAGTCCTGATCTAACTTTTTTTTGGTTGGGATGCGGTTTCCTTGGGCGAGGTGGTGGTCCCGTGTGAGGCGTTTGGGATGGCGGGTTGGCGGTGGTGGGAATGGGAAGGGGTTTGGGAGGATGCTGTGTGATCTTGGTCGTTGGGGCTTGGGAAGCGTTAGTCGTCTTGACGCGCGAACCACGGGAACGGCCTCGCTTGTCGCCCTCTTTGGCTTCGCGAGTGTCCCCCGGTTTAATTCTACTCTCTCTCTACTACCTTGCTCTGGTCAACTTTACCTCTTTAAGACCTGGTCTGCTGCGTCTCAGGTCTCGTCAGTCTGTTCGCGAAGGGGCCCCAGCCGAGATCTACGTAAAGCCGGCTTTCCTCCCGTCATACGGACTTAGCGCTTCACACCGCGCTTAGCCGTTCTGTTCTTTGTTCGACGTCGATGAGGCTACAGTTCTTTCTCTCCAACACACTCCAACGCATCTTCTAACCTTCGCCGCTCGCTCCATCGCTCAGCGCCTGGCGACAACGACAGCATGGTTTACTCGAGTCCTTGGGCTGAGCCCCTCACGAAACCAGTGGAAGAGCTGGAGACGTTTCTCGTTATGTGTCCGGATGCTCCGAGTCCGGGTGGTGCCAAAAGGTTCGTAGGCTTCGGTTTCGTTGCTCCGCTTCTTCGGGGCGTCGGGCGGCGGAGGCGCGCCACGAGCGACCTTTGCCGTAAACGGTGGAAGGGTAGTGGCAATCGAAGGGTTCGACCGCTCACTCCACCACTCCATCTTACAGACTCGAGTTCCGCACTGAGCACAGTCCAGGTGTGGTGCCCGGATACGACATCGGCTGGATCCGTCAGTCACGCGTCCTTCCTTTCCCGGCTACTGAGCTCAACGCTGACAGTGGAGCGGACAACAGTGGTAGCGGGTGCAACATACTCTGATGGTACTCGGAGCTACATGAACGGGTCGTACCTCATGATTAGGGAGGAGAGTATGGAGAACGCGAGGGAGCGGGTGTTGAGAGACTTGTTCGCGACGACGGGAACGTGGGATGTTGACAAGGTGAGTTGAGCGAAGGTCTGATGACGGTTGAAATTCAGTTGATGAATCCAATGGTTATTTCAGATTACTGTCACGGCGATCAAACCGCATCAGACGTGAGCGACCTTCTCGTCACAGAAATGGTACACGCGTGAAAAGTCGCGTTGAGGACACATCAATCCGTCGGCAGTGGTCAAAAGATAGCGTATAATATCTCCGAGTTCTATTGAATTCTAAGGCAAGACGAACTGGACCTTGGAGGTATGATCTGTAACACGTGTCCTTCGTGCTCCTTGAACGTCGTGAGGCGGTGTACTTTCTGAACAGTGGGATTCGAGTTTGGTCCAAAGCTGGGGAAGAACCGGCGAAAGGAAACAATTGAGAAAAGCGAAGTGCAGAGCGTTGCACGCAGACGAACTTCGCCCAGATCCAGGCAGGCCGTCGCCCACACGGCTTCGCTTCCGCTCGCGTTCGCTCCACCGCCGTCTCGCGTCGCGGCCTGACACGACGGCCAGGTACAGTCGGTGAAGTAATGGGGAAGAAAGTGCAGCCTCACGACATCCACCCGGCCCGGAACCGGTCCCTCACCGAGTTCTTCTCGCCCCAGCCTTCGCCCTCCCAGTCCGCGCGAGCTGCCGCCTCGTCCTCGCCTGTCCGTCAACGCGCCGAGACGACGCCGACGCCCTCGGCCACACCTATAGCTAGTGGAAGTGGGAGTAGGAACGGTGGTGCAGCAATGGCGACGAACGGCGACGGTGCGGGCGCGGGGGGTGCGGGGGTGTCAACACCAACTAGGACGAGCGCACGAGCGTCGCCGCGAAGCACGACGAGCAGCAAGGGGAAGGGGAAAGCGAAGGCGGTGGATCAGGACTCGATTACGATGAGTTCCGACGACGACGACATCGCTACAGGCCCGTCGACGCAAGCTCGCACCGACGCGTCGTCCCAGGTCGTGCGCGACGCGCTCCTCCCTCACCGCAACGCCAACATCTTCTACTCGCCTCCACCCTCTCGATCCCACTCAGCATCACCACTCGCCTCCACTTCCACCTCTCCCTCGAAACGTGTCCTCCCGAACCTCCCGCCCTCGCCGCTCCGACGCGCCAACTCTCCACTCAAACAAAGCACCACCGCGCGCGTCTCTCCGAAGAAGAAGGTCGCCAACGACTCGGACGAGTACGAGCCTGAACCAAACTCGGACGACTCAGATGGCGACACCGTCATTGCCTCGTCTCAGCCTTTCCTCGATCGAAGCACCCAGTCCTCCTCCGACCTCCTCCAGCTACACCTCCCGAACCGCTCCCCAGTCAGGACGACACGCTCGACCTCGAAAACACTCTCGCTTTCCAGATCTGTCACACCGACACTTACGACACCTTCTCGCCTTACCCCTTCACCTTCGAAGAAGCTGTTCACGAAGGAGCGCGACCCCTCCAGCTCGCCACTCTCGTCTCTCCCGCCTTCGCCTTCCGTCTCACCGATGAAACGGCGTGCGGAGGACAACCACTTGCCGCCGTTTGTGAGAAACAAAGGAATCAGGCACAAGTTTGCTGGGGTGCATGTGGAGCTGAGGGATGAGTATCGCCTACCGAGGGCGTTGGGGGGAGCGGTCGGGCCGAGCATGCTGAGGAAGAAGAGGGCGGGAAAGACAAAGGACGATGTCAAGGGCAAGGGTTGGTTGGAATCTGAGGAGGAGGAGGAGGAGAGCGAGGAGGAGGAGGATTCAGACAGCTCCAGCAGCAGCAGCTCTAGCTCCAGCGAGGACGAGGACGTCGTCGCCCTTCTCGCTCGAGCAGCCGAACGACGCGCCAACGGGACCCAACTCCTCGCCACTTCCGAAACTTCCAACCAACACTCACCTGAACGCCGATCAACTCGAGTCGTTCCACCAAAGGCGGCGGAAAAGAAGAAGGACCTGGATTTGTTGAGCGGGTTGACAACGCGGAATGGGAGGATGGGGATCGAGGGGTTGATGAGGGAGAAGGTGAAGAGTGAGAAAGTGGTGGATCAGTGGGAGAAGGCGAAGAAGTTGATGGAGGAGAGTGATGATATGGTGCGTTCTGAATTGACTCCATTGCTTCATTTTGGGGAAGATGGCTGAAAAAATACGTGGCATTACAGCTCGACTTAACCGACGACGAGGACGAGATCGCCCCACTCACAGAGACGGACGTCGACAAACTCGCTGCTGCTGCCGCAATCCTTCCGACGATAGGCGAGGACGACGACGACTGGCTCCCGACTTTCTCGCCGCAGAAGCGAGAAGCTCAAACCCGTGCGGCGCAGATCAAGGAAGTCCTCAAAGCCGACCTCGGTGGTGCGAGTGAAGCTCGGGAGGAAATCGATGAGGCGAGAGTCGTTTGGACGATGGAAGTGATTGTGGCGAAGAAGCTGGGATGGGAGAAGGAGGCAAAGAGGGAGGGATGGGTCGGGAGGGTCGGGAGGAGCTTGAGGGAGGGAGCGCGGAGGGCGGATGGGTTCGAAAGCCCGATGCTGTTGTTTGGGAGGTTGGCGGGCGTGGGGAGTGAGGAGGAGAGGAGGGAGGTGGCAGATTGGCTGTTGACTTTTGGTGAGTGGTCAACTGTTTTTTGTTCTTTGGAAGGATGAGGCTGACGTGGCTTTGGTAACCCGCGGCAGTCGGAAGTCCAGTCACGCCCGGCCCGTCCGCCGACCGCGCCGTCATGCTCTTGAGCCGCATCATTTCCCACACCGCCCAAACCACGACCTACCCCTCCACCTTAGCAACCGACGCCCCCACCCGATGTCCACTTCTTTCAGCGCTCCACTTCGGCGCTCAGCTCGCAGCGCTCGGTGCTAAAGACGGGCTCGTCGAGCTACCCACCTCTGTTTACGCACAAGAGAAGCAAACGATAGAGACCAAGTTCGATAGTTTGATGAAGGAGGTGCTTGAGGGATCAGGAGAGGAAGAGTTGGGCGTGGTTGTCAGTCGGAAGAAGAGGGACGAAGTCGTGCGGAGGTTGGTGAAGGTCGCAGGAGATCTTGCTGGTGCTAGGTGAGTTAAATCTTCACAGAGGTAAACTGTGTTAACTGATCACAATCTTGTTGTAGGCTTTTGAGCGGACCCGAACTCGTCGGGTTGATCGTCGCTTTTGTCAAGATCGGATTGGACCCGACAAGTGCGCCGTTACGTGGCTCGCTCGAGCCAGCACTTCAACATCTCGTTGACAGTATCGACCTGCCTGACTGCGACACTGTTTGTCTGATTCTCTTCAACTTGATCGCCTTCGTTCTCTGACACGTGTTTGCTATCATCCAGCGCGCGTCGCTCTTCAACGCCCTTCACGTTGCTTTCGGAGCTTCCCCACCACGAACGCAGCTCGAGGTCTTGAGAATCCTTCCACACCAATCGAAGGGCAGCAAGATCTTGCGAAAGTGGCTCGCCATCGCCTTCCTCGTCCGTCCCGCCGACAATGAAGCGTTCGTCGATCCAGTGCGTTCACCTTTCTTATTTTCTGACTTTCACGCAACGCTAACTGTTTTTGCTACTTCTATTCATTTGCACTTCCAGTCCGCCTTCGACCGCTCCCCACCGATCGACGCCGTCCTTGAGACCCTCAAGCAGTCCCGAGATGGGCCCCTCGACCCCGCCACCGACAACCACGTCCTCCTACACAACGCCATGATTCTCAGCCTTGCTCTCTCTGATCTCGGGGAAGAGCTGTTGTTACTGAGTCCCAGTGTGAGGGAGGTGGCGCAGAGGCAGTTGGTGGAGGTGCGTCGGGCGGTGGAGAGGGCTGACTCGAGGATTCGTGAGTGACTCTCCCTCACCCGCCTTTCAAAGTGTGAAGCTCATGCTGATATTCTCCCACCTTTTCAGGTACCGACGTCAAAGCCGGCGATCCAGCTCGCAATCGCGCGAAGAACGCAGTGATGAGGCTGCACCACTCGCTCAAGTACCAGCACAACGTCGCGACGCAGAACAGGGGTAAGAACCCGTTCTTTGTGGAGGAGAAGCGTTTGGAGGATGGACTCGAAGCCAGTAAGGTGGGCGAAGAGGAACCGAGCAAGGCGGATGTCGTGAGGGAAGAGAGTAGGACGCCGTTAGCGACGAGGAGTGTCGAACAGGACATGGAGGAGTCGTGAGGTGAATCGAGTAGGTAAAGCATGTTTTACCCTTGCATTCTGTTGCATTGCATTGCTTGTCGGCTTTCTCTCAAGCTTGTAAAGCTGTTGATCCTTCTCTATTCCATTAGCTCGCTCCCCACTCAACTCTCTAGGTCCCACGATGGGTCGACCTCGGGCAGCGCCGTGCTCTGGTCCCAAAGCCCGAGGCTCTCCCTCCCCTCTTCCAGGTCTACCCAACTGTTCCAAGTATCCGCATCGCGATCCCCGTTCTCCGAAAAAAGATCCTTGAACTCCGTCATCAACATGTGCTCGTCCGGCTCGCGCCACGTCCGCCGCTCGTGAGGGCCTCGCCTCGCGAGATTGAGGTTGTACGCTCGAATGAGGCCTTTGTAACGCTTTTCCGCCGTACGTATCTTCAAGAAGCCGAAAAAGATGACTTGAGGGCTCTTACTTGTCGACGGAGTTACCACGTGGAGGTTCTGGGCTCGAAGTGCAGAGTCGAGAGCACACAGGCCGAGGTTGTGGACACGTCGGATGGATTTGAAAGCGGAAGAAACCTATTAAAATTTAGACATTTTAGCATTGGCTGCTGTTGTGTTTGAGCGAAAACCAGATTTGCTGACCAAAGCGTCCGTTTTCTCCAAACTGGCCTCGAGCTCCGCACGGTTGCGAGAGATATGCGTCTCCAACGGACGAATGACACGCGTAAGGTCCTCCAATATAACCCCAACTACTTGCTCGTGGCACGGAAGCGTGAAGCGGTAGAAGCCGTAGCAATTCGCAAGCTCGCGGCCCTGCAACGGCCGGAGGGTCGAGTATCTACAGGGACCGGAAGGACGGAGTCAGAATGGAAGTAAGGGTCATTTTTTGTCTATAACATTCTCTTACGCTATCGATTCCTGCTGGCACCTTCTCTCGGCGGAGTACCAGTCCCACTGATCAAACTCGGGCCGCGCGATGCCCTCCGGGAACGGAAAGAGGGCTTCGTGCCACAGCTTGGCAACAACGGTGTGGGATGGAGACACCATATTTGAGCGCTGAATCTCGCACCGCCAAACTTGAGAGTTGTGTATTCCGACTTGCAGCGGTTCGACGAGTCGGAGCTTGTGCACGGTTGAGGAACGTGCTGGCCCGGCGAGGGAGATGAGATCGTCAAGAGGTGGACGGCGATCCGATGGCGACGCATCAAGTGGTGGTGCGAGGGTGTTGGGGAATAGGGAGGGCCCTTCAAAGTCGAGAACTTCTTCTCGCTCGAGTGGTGTGTCTTGTGCGTGCTTTCGGCGAAGTTCGAGCATGCGGGTCTGCTCCCACGTGGGTGGGTGGGGCCACTGATCGGGCAAGTTCCAAACGGGGTTCATATCCTTAACTTGAGCGTCGATAGGTGAAAGAGAACACAAAGTGTGCTTGAGTGAAAGGGTCTGCATTGCTCCTGTAGCTCCTATCTCCTGTCTTCAAGCCACAGCGGTGTGGCGGTGCAGGCGTCCGCCCGCTCTCCGTGCTTCTGAATTCTCGCGGCATGTTTCTCTGCTTCTTCATACTATCTTGCAGGATTTGCTTGAGAAATGAACCCGGGTGGCCAGCAGCATTACTCTCCGGCAGGACGACTACAGCGGGGCACGCAGTCCCGCCCAAAGGTCGCTCCGACACCCCGGCCCCAACGGCTCGATCCGCGGTACAAGGAGCTTGAGGAGCTGTCCAACACTGTGACATTAAAGAAACCCTTCATTTCCGCGCAGGTTTGAGCTTCTGAGCTCCTTCAACTTTCCACTACACCCCGCTGAAGCAATCTGTTACGTAGGACCTCCAATTAGCCCACCACAAACCAGGTCGCCGTCAACTTAACGGATCAACCCGCGACGTTGTCTACACCCCACAGCCAGCCCGGAGTATTCTGGATGAGAGGATCCCTCTCTTACCTATGCACATCTACCCGGATCGCAAGGCCAAGGTCGGGAAGCCGGAAGGAATACAGCTTTTCGCTAAAGAGCGGAAACACTTCACGCCAAGAAAGTGGAACGCCGCCTTTCCGGACGAGACAAGACTCTATCGGCAGTACTTTGCTGCCATTGACTTTGAATGCGTCCCAGTTCCTCCTCACTACCGAAGTCTTGACTCGGAAGGAGACGTTGCGTATGCTTACTTCCCCTTCAAAGCAGGATGCAGGTTGCTCAGGTTCTTGATGCTTGACAGGGACGCAATTCTTGCCAACGTCATTCTTCAGGTTCTTTCTGTGCTGGAGGAGTTCCCTGAGCACTCGGGCTTCAAAGTAGAAGTTTCAACACAACTTTCCCGCAAGCCTGAGCAAGAGTCAGACGACTCTCGTGATTGTATGAGCAATTTCTCGCCCCCAGAACAAAGAAGTAATCAATTGTTCTCCAGCTTCTTCTGCTACCGATCACATCTTCACCTTGGTCAAGGATGAAAGTTTCAGCAAACGGAGTGACCGTCCGAAGCTTTCGCGACGGCAAGGCGAGGACTTTGGGTCGCAGCAGGGGGAGTTAGCGGAGTACTTGGAGGTCTTCATAGAAGGGCGGCTCCCTGTAGAGAATGAAGTTTTACCTCTGCTGATCATTGAGGAGAAGGTTGGCCTTTCCTTCGTTGAGAAGATGCCAGAGTTGACGCTCCGTTCTTGCTTTATCAGCGAGTTGGTCTAGTACAAGCAGACCAGTTCCATCCGGACAGGATTGCGAGGCATCTCATCACCAAAAAGGCCACGAAAGCACGGCCGTCAGAGCCTAACAACGTCCCAATGCTGCTTCCTCAACTGCGCTAGTCAGTACCCGAAGAGATCGCTTTCACGACGCTGCTTAGACGCTGAACATTAGTTGATAATAGCTACAAAACGGTCTACAAGTGCGAAAACTTCATCCTGACCGACTATCACGGCGCCGTCGCTCTGAAGATCGAGGACCCAGTTGACGACGAAGACGGGCACTGGATCGCGTCCAGAGGGTGTCGCGACGATTCACTCATACCCAGTCGAGATCCATTTGACTATGGGCTGAGACACGCCGCGGCGTTCCTAGTGTGGAACGCGCCGAGGGAGGTTGGGCTGGTAGACCAGATCAAGGTGAGCGATTTTAACACGTCAGCACTCCCAGTCCCTGCCCCGCTGACCACAGTCGCCCGCCTTCCAGGAACGCAAGCGGCGTTCGGCAGCCCCAGCACCAGGAGTTGCTGTAGGGAAGACTGTTTTTCCCCATTATAGCACAGGTATTGCTCCTGCCACTCCTGGAGTAAGTAGGTCTTCCGAAACGTGGCTGATTGCCTTCTTTGTAGCAGCATCGGTCGAAGCGTAGGCAGTCTAGTCCCCCCAGATCTAGCCGATCTCAGGTGCATAGACTTTTTTTTTACCAGGAGTGAATCTGAGCTTCTATCGCATTTGCTATACAGAAGCGTTGAGACGGCTTTGCTTGTGCATCGAGGAGGGGCGGACGGCGAGCGGGGCAGCGAGGGCAAGGCGGATGAAGTGGAGGTAGGCTGGTGGAACTTCATCAAAAGTTAATCGTGTAATCTCTTTTGAGGGCTCAACTCTTATAAATTTGGCTTCAAGAAGACTGCGGGGCCTTGCATGACCACAGACGTGCCTTTTGCGCCTTGCTTCGGCAGACCCAGCCACGGAGTCCTTCTCTGTTTGTCAATGTGATCAAGTCTAGAGGAAACAACAGTTGAAACGCCTTGATCACTCTAGTATCGACTTGATTCAGCCTTGATTACATTTCCACACGCTGAGTCACGACAGCTCGAACATGCCGACCGCCGACGTGGCGTTCTCAAGTTTCCTTTTTCGGCGGGGTTCGCTCAGGAAAGAGACGAACAAGGCCCTTGAAGATGGAACATTTAAATTCAACACCCTACTCTCCGTCTTTCCGCTCAAACTCCCAATTATCAATACCCTCTCACGCTAAGCGAAAACTCAACTCCCCTCGCCTCCGTTGCCTCGTGCAACTGCTTCAACGTCTCCGCGTCCCTCTTCCCACCATGAGAGTAACAGAAAGAAAGCATAGTGAGGCTCGTGAGATGCTCAATCTTCCCAACCAGCTCAAGCGTCTTCGAAATGGCCCCATAATCACTGTCGGGATGAGTCCTACATTCCACACTACCGCCGCCCACGGCCCTACTCATTCGACGGCTTCCCAATCCCCTTCTCCTTCTTGACATGCGTGAACGCTCCATCCCCAAACCAACTATCGTTCGCCGCACTCGCCTTCGCCCTCGCCCTACTCGGATCAATGAGCTCCAAGCCCTGCACAGGCGTGAACGCCAACGAGGACGCGAGTCCAGACGTGGCGGTACCGGACTGAGACGACTTGAACGCTGCGAGTCGCCCTTTGTTCGCCTTGGACATTTTCGCTGTTCGTGGAAAAGAGAATGAAGGAAGAGGTAGTCAGTGAAAGGTCCACGTGGCGGCGATACAGAACCTTCGAAGAGAAAAGGTAGGAAACAAACCTTTCGACCTCGCCTCGCCGGCATTGGCACGAATCTTGCCGCTGCTCGACCCAATCATGCCCAATCCCATCGTCTCGTCGTACGCGCCCGTCTCCTCCTCGGCCTCGCCAAACTTCATGCGGTTCTGCTGCTTCCTCAACTCGGTCATCGCGTACGCCTCCTTAGCTTTCCTTGCCCTGCAAAAAACAACAGGAAGGTCAGTCCCCATCTCGGCAGAATCACCTCAACTTAACAAAGAGAGACTTCTGCAACGCACCTCTTCCCACCCCTCCTGTTCTTCTTCTTCTCATCCGGCCTCGGCAGCGCCTTGATCGTCTTCAACTTGGTCGGCGCCGCCAACCTCTCCAGCTCCCGCTCCAGCTTCTCCACGCACTCGAGCCCAAACTCGCCTCCTGGACTACTGCCAGCAATATCGACCCTGACGGCCAACGCGACTTTCGCTCCGACTTTTCGTTGCGCCTTCATGCGGTCTTCCATTCTTGCTGATTGGACGAGGGGACATTGATAGATGAAGCCCGTGTGAAGGCGGTCGACGGAGTGAGCGGCGTTGGAAAATCCGGTGGAGGCGCGTTTGACGGCTCCGAGAACCTGTGGTGTGGGAGGAGAGGTCAGCGAAGGTGCAAACCCGGGGAAGCAAAGAAGGTGACGAACGTAGATGTTGGAATGAGGGATTCGAGAGAGACCCTGGAGACCTCCGGCAATACCGAGGATTTTGGTTGCTGTCGTTGTGCCGACGATTTCGGAGATGTTGGGAGCGAGGAGCGAGATTCGGCTTTGGACGTAGTCGAGGATCTGCGCACACCAGCCATTTGTCAGCTCCAGGCCAGTATTATCTGGGGATACAAACTCAGAAACGAGTGGAAAGGAACGCACCGTATCCTTGGCACTCGCCAACCCCTTCATCATCGCCACCGCATCCGTCACGACCTTCCACTCCTTCGGGTCCAAGGGCACTCCCTTCGTCGTCGCAGCCGTCACCGTAACAGCCATGACTGAACCAGAGGGAAGGAATTTGGAGATGTCGCCGCGAAGCTCTTCGTTGTTGCCGAGCGCGAGGATGACTTCGCAGAACGGGAGTGGGGAGGACACGAGCGAGTCGAGCTCGGGGAAGCGGGGGAGGTAGTGGTCTTTGATGAACTGTGTAAAAGGGGGTAGCGATTAGTTTTCTGAATTGATTGTCAGCGTAGAGGAGGAGGCGAACCTTGTGGACGATGAGCATCTCGTTGTCAATCTCGACGCTGAGGTTGTTGGCCTGGACAATGAGCTTGTACTCTGCACTATCGCTGTCGGCAGCAATGTTGTCATCCGGATTGACCTTGTAGTACTCGATGTTCTGTTCACAACCACTTCAAGTCAACTCCTTGCCCTTCCCACCCTTCCATCAACACCATATCTCGGAAGCACGCACCTTGAGCACCTCGTTCAACGTCTTGCCACTCATCAGCTTCGCCACTTTGCCCACCTCACTAACACCACCCAACGCCATCTCGTTCACCGTCTCTATGTTGAGCTCCTCCGCCGGCCGCACTCCCCCCTCCGGGACCATGACTTCGCCCTCCTGGCCGCCCATCTCAATCTCCAGACCCGCGTCGTCGTCGTCGTCCTCCATCGCTACATCGCCTTCTCCTGGTGCTGCCAAGGGGTCAGAAGGACCAGCAGCGGCGAGAGCGTCGAGTTCGCCGTCCGACTCGTTGTCCGAGAAGAGCTCGTTCTCGAGCTCGTCTGCGAGGGAGGTCATCGCGCTGGCTTTTCTGGTGGTGGGAGGTGGCGGTAGTGTAGGATTGAGTAGATATAGACTGATTTGGGTCGACGTGTCGTAGGTGCGAGAATAGCGAAGGAACGAGAGCTGTCGTCGTCGTCGCCCCTGAGGTTGAGCGACTTCGCTGAGCGGGGGACGCCGGACGCTTCCACCGCCCAAGGCGCCGCCATCGCTGACTCCGCGAGCCATTGAAAGCCATGCGACGATGGGGCACGAAAAGTAGCTATTCTAAGAATAAATGGCTATCTTGACAGTTGAGACCGGCGAGGGTCAAAGGAGGAACGCAAGAAGCGTGGTGTGCGCCAAAGAAGTGGCCACGTGTCGAGCACCTCCTGGCTGGAGGGCCGTCCGTCCATCGCAGGTGCACCCCTACAAATGTAGTCACATCAATCACGCACCATGAAAGCAGAGGCGTTCACAGGACTCTTCTTCCGGACTATGTCGCGTGGTAAAATTCAGCTCTACTTTGCAGTTCCTTCTCCAAGTTCCATCGCGTCTCTAAAGCCTGTACTTCCGCAACCTCTTCTCCTCCCCCTGCCTCCTCCTCACTACTTCCGCCGTCTCACTCCCCCAAACCTCCTCCGGATCCTCATCACCAAAGACGCACTTCTCCTCGTGCCTGCATTTCGTTACCACATCAGCTTTCTCTCCTCCCTCAAACAGCCAGAGACCAGAAACGCACTTGAGGCTTTCCTCCCGGTCGAACAAAACGAGGTTATCCAACTCCATCCCGTTTCTCTTGTTCCACGGCAGAAGGACGGGCTTCGCTGGGGGAATGTGAGGCGGCACGACGGAGCGCGAGCGGTGCAGCTCTTCGAAGAGGTAGAGGCAGTCGTCTTCGCTGATTGGGAGTTTGCTGTGAGGAGTATCGAAGGCTTAGCCTTGAGTTCATAGATGATAGCAAAGTTGAAGGAATAGATGATGGCAAAGTTGAAAAAAAAAAAGCTTACTTGCTGCCCGTGAGTTTCTCCTGAATGATCGAGAGCTGGCGGTAGATCGAGGCAGCAGCTTTCCGGCGGTTCCTGTCAAGGCACGAGTCCTGTCAACACCCACGCGTCTCACCATCCTTCCCAGACATTACTCACTTGACCGGCAGAGGCTGGCACTTGAATCCCGCGAGCTGCTGAAGGACATACGTCGCCGCCGCGTTTCCGAACTATTGCGCCACGTCAGCACTGTCCACGCTCTAGTCAAACGAGGGCGAAACGACGCACCATAGCAGGCAGAGGTCCCAGCACAGGCAAGATCCTAACCCTAAAGTTTGCGATGGCGCTCAGCTCGCCGACCTTGCCCTTCTCGAACTCCTCGTCCGGTAGCGGGAGAAGAGCGATTTCCGGTCGAGGCTTTTCGGTGGAGTACTGTTTCCATGTGCGAATTGAATGTGAGTGAAGGTACCTCACTCAGAAAATGGGCTGGCTGAGACGCACGACGACCGGAACACCAGAGTGGACGCCGAGAAGCTTGCTGAGAGCATTTGAGAGACGTGTCAGCGCCTCGACGAAGAAAGACGAAAGGAATCACGAGAAACTCACAGTCGTCGTCGGACCGAGCGAGCTAGTGGGTCTTCAAAAGTGCAGGAGATGTCACTGCAAACATACCTCTCCTCAGCAATGCTCGTAGCGAAGACGGAGGAGAACGGCGGCGCACCTGATTTGGATCATAGACGGGTCGGACTTGGACGCAGCGCCGAGGGAAGAGAAGACGGGGATGTTGCGGGAGTGGCAGTAGTGGAGGAGCTCGATCTACGAGAATGGTATGGATGTAGGTCAGCGGGGCTGTGCGAGGGGACGAGAGATCGAATGAGAAGAGGAAGCGCACTTTTGAGTCAATGTTGTCAATACAGTCCACGACGTAATCAGGATTCCCTGTTCCCAGCTATAATGTTAGCACATTATGAACCTATGCCATCCATGACTGGGAGCAACACGACGCACCTTCAAACAACTCGTCGGCCATATCCTTGCCAAAGAGCTCGATCCTCGGGTCGACCTCGACCCACGGTGCAACGCTCTCGTAGTACTCTGCACAGCTCGTGACTTTTGGCGTACCGACCTGCGCCAGTGTTGCCGTCGAATGTCTCTGCGATGCCGCACCGGGAGAAAAAAACATCAGCTCCTCCCCGCGCTCCCTCGACAACAGACAGGATCGAAAGCCTCACGTTCAGCGAGCTCAGCGAGACCTGATCAAAGTCGATCAACCTGATCTTGCCGACCCCACTCCTGACCAGCATCGTCGCGGCCGCACTGCCGACCCCACCCAGCCCGACAACAACAACAAAGCTGCCCCTGATCTTCTCCATCCCCTCGTCGCCAAAGAAGACATAGTTTCTCGCCAAACTCTCCCTAATGATCACCTCGTTCGTCTTCTTCCCTCCTTTCCTCCCCTTTCCTCCTGCTCCTCCTCCTCCGGTCGACACACTCCCTCGCCTCGACAACCCCCTCGTAAAGTCCGTCATCTCGTCCTCACCGTCCTCGTTCAACGTCGACTCGATCTGGTCACGCAGGTTGTGGCGACGGACTTTTCGGCGCAGGGCTTGCGACGAGAGCACCGTCGTCGTCGTGATGGCCGAAGCGGCGAGCGCGACGAGGACGAGCTTGCCCGTCGAGGTGCGGGCCCACGAGTCGGCACGGGAGTAGAAGGACGACATTGCTGGTCGTGAGAACTTCTATAGGTATTGTTTTCTCTATGTGCTGAAGGTCGTGCGAGCGTGGACGATGACAGAGCGCGGCGCCCGCCAAAGTTGTGGCAACAAAATCCCGAAGACGAACCGCAGGCGCCGAAGGCTCGCGTACGCCACGGCACTGACGTGGTCTCCCTTCTTGCTCAGTGACCCCCTCCGTCTCTTTCTGATGTAGCACAAGAGTAGGATTTGTTCTATCCAATTTGCAACTTCCCCTACAACACCTGTTCCTTCGCTTTTTCTCGGCCACGACCCACGTAACCGCTCCTTTTGAGCAGGATTGTCGCCAGGATAAAAAGCTGATGAGGTCCATATCGTCAGATCAATCTCATGCAATAGTACTGATTGCTCTAAGGCTGCTGTTTGAGGAGGCAGTACAAGCAAGTCGGCCTTTGAAGGGCATATCTAACACGTGGCTCGGAAGAACGGGTTCGCTCCAGACCTTCTTAGCTCAGCGAGGCTAAACACTTTGAATAACAATGGTATTCTTTGGAAGGAGCCCATTCTCTTGAATCGACAGGCCCCCTAGACGATTACTAGCTACACTCGCGCAAGCGAAGCGACAAGAGCGCGACTCGCCTTGGCTTCTGCCCTTTCGACCGTGTGGTTGGCCCTCCCTGCGCTTCTGTTCTTACATATCATCTACCGCATCAAGCATGGCTACTGCAGCAGTGGCAGATCAGTGGGCTCAGTACGAGCTCTCACACGTGTGCTTCAGTGAGCTCTCCTCCTCCGCTCTTCGTACAAGCTCGTCGCTTATCGCGCGCGTTCGTCACCAGTTATCGCTTGTAGTACGCCCTCGTTGCCTCGCTATGCAGCCTGGATACTTCCCGCTAACCACACAAAGCACAGTTGCATTCGCCTGGCCCATCGTTCCGGCCGTAGGACTCGGTTACTCAGGCTACTCGACGAGAAAGAGCGGGTAAGCGCTATCCTTATCAACGCCCAGTGGGTCCGGAAGAACTGATCCCAAGCCGCTTTGCAGACTCGCGAGCTTCCTTCCTGCTATCCTTTCAATTGCAGGAGTAACGGTACAATGTGAGTGAGCTTGTCCTGGCTGACGGGACGCGTGGTGCTGACACCGACCGACGCGGGAAGGGTGGGCGGTGGGATACTCCTTGGCGGTATGTCCTGCCAGGCTTTTTCTTCCTAGCTAGTTGAGGCTAAAACTTGTTTCAAAGTACTCTGAGGGCAACGGGTTCATCGGCGATCTCTCCAACATCTTCCACAAGGGCGTCCTGGCGGAGGTGCGTCTTCACGTCACGTGATGACAGAACACATTTTAACCTGACATGACGCTTCAGCCGGTCGGAGCGATTCCGGCGCTCCTTTTTAGTCAGTTCCAACTGGTCTTCTGCGCCACTGTTTGTGCCATCTCCGTCGGCGGGTTCTGTGAACGCGGGCGGCTCCTCCCCATCCTTCCGTTCATCATTGTGAGTTGAAGCTCTAGTCGAAACTTTCTGTAGCACGACACTGAGCAGAGGTTGCTGTCAACGTTCAGCTTTGGGCAACTTTTGTTTACTGGTGAGCTTCCTTTGGTGTTCGTCAGAGCAAAAGCATTTCCTCAACCACACGTGGTGATTAGTCCCCTAGCGCACATGGTGTGGGGTGGCGGCATCCTCGAAGAGTTGTACGTCGAGACTTTCTAAACGGTTTGGAAAAGAGACTCACAGCATCACTCCACCAATAGCGGAGCGCTCGACTACGCCGGCGGGACCCCCGTCCACATCTGCTCCGGCGCCAGTGCGACCGCGATCTCCGTCTACCTCTCCTGGCCCCAATTCCGATCCAAGAAAAGCGCCACCCGCACACCCCAACACCTCAAGCTCCACAGGCCTCACAACTCCATGTCGCAACTCATTGCGCTCATTCTCATTTGGGGCGGATGGTTGGCGTTCGATGCGGGGACAACGTTGGAGTTGAACTTCAAGTCGATCATGACCATGTATACGACGAACCTGTGCGCTTCGTCGGGTGCGATTACTTGGGTTTTGATGACGTGTTGGTCCCCTTTTCCCTGTTTCGCTTTTTGGCAAGCCTGCTAATTTCTCTGTGCTCTGGAAGACTACGAAAGTGGAGTATGGTCCCTTGACTCTACTTTCATGGGTGCCATCTCGTACGCACGGCTTCCGTTCTGACAAGCCCGGTTTACAGACTGACCCTTTTGAGCCTTGCTCAGCGGACTGGTCCTCATCACCCCATCGGCGGGCTTTATCGACGTGACCACGTCATTCTTCTTTGGGATCTTCGGAGCTTTAGGTGAGCAACTCAATAGAGAATACATCCTGATTCTGATTTCATACTAAAGACTGACCACCGTTCGGTCCAGTCTGTCGCCAAGCCCTCCGGTTCAAGAGCAGCAAGCTCGCCGCTCGTCTCCGCTGGGTCGACAACGGCGACACGTTCGCCACTCACTGCGTCGGCGGCTTTGCTGGAACTCTGAT
Source organism: Pseudohyphozyma bogoriensis (assembly GCA_024364755.1). Classification (NCBI taxonomy): domain Eukaryota; kingdom Fungi; phylum Basidiomycota; class Microbotryomycetes; family Chrysozymaceae; genus Pseudohyphozyma; species Pseudohyphozyma bogoriensis. The sequence continues at coordinate 41,816 of JALBUQ010000055.1, forward strand.
GACTGGCTTGTTTGCGAAGAAGGAGGTCGCGGCTTAGTGCGTCTTTGAAGGATTCGTCTGTTGGCGAGGGAAGGGATAGCTGACGTGGTGAGCTGGAAACTAGTGACGGAGCGACGGAGATTGTTGGTGGAGTAGTTTTCGACGGGAATTACGCTCAAGTCGGGATCCAGGCCGTTGAGGCTCTCGTCGGCTTCACCTGGGCGTTCGTTGGCTCCGTAAGTCCTGCCCCTTTGGCCCCTCCCTTGCGCCTCCACTGACAGCAACGAGCTGTGCCCTTTAAACAGTACATCATTATTGCCTTGCTTGACTGCATTCCCGGTCTCGAGGTCCTTGCGACGGACAAGGAGGTCATTGATGGGATGGACGCGTCGCAGATGGACGAGTCGCTGTACGAGGCGCAGTGGGCGGGAGAGTCGGAGTACCACCCGTTCGGGAAAGGTGTGATTGAGATATAAGAAGAAAAGGAAAAAAGCTAGATCTTTTCGATCATGTAGAAACGATTGGATTGGAATGAAACTCGCAGTCCCTGCATCCGCTACAAACTCGCCCTAGTAAAACACCAATGCCCTGATCTCGACGGACTGTCTCGGGAGCGCATCGACAGGTGCGTCAAGGTTCACAAACGCTGAGTGGGGCGTGAGCTTGGAGATTCCTTCTCCGGCGTGCGAGTCGTAGATCTTGAACACGACACTGTTGTGAAAAGAGAACCACGTCAGCTGTGATCGCGCAATTGAGGATTAGGAGAATGGCGCACGGTTCAGACGGCGACTGGTTGGCCATGTAGTACCATTTTTGGTCTGGGTTGTGAACGAGGGAGAAGTTCTCGCCTTTGCGGCCGCCTTCGTTGGAGCTAAAGAAGAGCCCCACGTCAGCAACTGGGAATGCGTCAGGAAGCGAGATCGAGACTTACAGGATCAAGTCGGTTGCTTTGAGGTCGTTCATATCCAGAGTTCTGTAGTCGAGGACTGCCAACGGACAGTCGACGGCTGGGTACGACAGCGGTCGCCATACGTTGATGATCTGCGCCAGCCAGCGGTCCCTTCATCAGCGCGTTCCTGTGGAGCTTTTGGAAAGAACGCACCTGGCACCGCCCTTTGCTCAGCTCCTCGCCCTCATCACCCATCTCGGCAAGCACCCTCCTTGCTCCAGACATTGACGTGTTGTCGACATGAGCGCGGGAGACGGGACCCGTGTTGGCCGGCACTCGGCCGAGCCCAGAATCGGGCGCGTTGTGCTTCCTTCGCCGGACCTGCAAAGAAAAAAGTCACTATGTGTTAAATCAGTGAAGAAGTGATTTCTTGGACTGACGGTGTTGTTGAACACCTGAACGCGTTTCGCTCCGGGGAGAGTCGTGAGGAGTAGGCTATTCGATAAGCGCTGTCAGCGAGCACGGAAAGAGCGAAGAAGACATCGGACGCACGCCTCAATCTCCTTGTAATACTTGTCCATCCCTTCTTTTGTATCAATCTCATCCAGCACCTCACTCTTATGCTCAACATACTATCCCCAGACGCATCCAATCAGCTCCGTCCGATCTGCTTATCTCCGGAGCAAAACCACACGCACCTGGAACCCACTCTTGCCGACGGTGAACTCCCACAAGAACCCCTCGACACTCCTCACATCAGTAATAACCGTATCGACAGGCCATGCGTCGATGTTCGTCGTTGGAGTGCCCTCGGGAGCGGCGGCGGGGTTCATCCATGTGTATGGCTTCTCCCGAGCGGGGAGGGATGGGTCGAGGAACTCCATCTTGGCGGTCGTGTAAGCTGGTGCGAGCATGGTGGTACGAAGGTCTGTGGTACTGGAATGTGGTGATAAGAAAGAACGGCTGAGGGAGGATCGCCGCAAGGAACTGACTGATTGAAGCGCTCGGGCGAGCTGTCGGCCGACGAGCTTGCCAGACGCCAAGTCCACGGGAATGTTTCCGGCTTTGGCTCTCAGGTGGCATCCCCAGTTCTTTTTTTCTCAACAGTCAATGAGACAGACAAAAGATGTATACATTCAACAGAACCCCCGACAACAGCAATCGCGAATGTACAGACGCCTTCATGGCCGTCGCGTCAATCGAGGCGCACCACGCCTCCGGTCGTACTCCAACGCCTTCGGCGCACAAACATCCAGCAGAAAATAATCGTCGCACATCCAAGAGCGGATAGTACGATTGGGGATGTTTTGTGGTAAAAGCGATGGCGGGTAAAGCGATGGTACCAGGGTAGCGCGAACCCGTAGTGCGCCGACGGGATGCTGGGACGCGGATGGAGGACGAGAGTCAGTGAGACGACGGATGGTTGTGAGGGGGATGTAATCACCATTGAGTAGTGTTGCCTCTGCCTGTGATCTTGAAGGTTTCCAGCGTGATAGAAACCGGCCCTTCGTCGCGGCCATCTTGCAGATCCCGGGACTGGAATCGGACCGTAAGCGGTGAGTCATCAGCTTCGAGGGAAACTTTTTTGATATGAACAAGACTCACAAAGATGAGCACGTTCACCGCTGAGCCTCGTGGGTAATCTACCACCCATTTATACGACCTGGACGTATGGTTCGCCACCGTCACGGTGGGCTCAATGAAGTGGTCTGGCCTTACGGGCGCAACTGGGGCAGAATGAGTTGAGCTCAAAAGGGCGAGGGGATCGGAAAGTTTAAGGAAAGACTTACTTTGAACTTCATACAGCCTTTCGCCATCCGTGCCGTCAGTCCAAGAGAACTCTACTTCCTCGCATGGAGCCGCCGTTTCGGGGACGGTGATGATTGTCTGCGTCGGTTGATCGGCGGGGTCAGAATGATGGATCTGAGGTGGACAATGAGATAAGATGGTTACAGGATGGTGGTTGGGATGAACACTACATCAGGCCTGTGGGTGTCAGCATTCTCCTCACACGTCAACAGGAACCGAGTTCATGAACGCACCAAGACGTGTCCGAACCCTCTTCGATTGTTATGAAGTCCGTATGACCGTACACAGAGATGTTTGGCCCAAAACCCTGAAGCAAAACCTATCAGCTTGCAACGCGACACCCGAAAGACACATGCAATGGGGAGCCTACATGAGTTTCGAACATTGCGCGAGTTCCTGTGCAACCCACATACGCATCGTATCAGCATGACTTCATGAAGGACCTCTAGCCTACTTAAAGCAAGCTTACCCGCCGGAAAGTCGATGAGCCATTCAAATTCCGGTCCTGTCGGCGCTTCATCGAAGTAATGGCCACCTTCGTGCTCTCGCCCCCCATTCTCGCCCTCGACCTTCCAGTGCACAACACCTGTCACAGATAGCAGCTGAGCATTAAAGACTTTGTCGATGAGGGAAGAAAGACCCACCTCCGAGATGCCATCTGTCCATCTTCAGCGGCAGGTCCTCGCTCGCCCACTGGATAGTGGCGACTTCGCACTGCCTCAGGACGCCGCCTTTGACCGTGATGGGTACGACGTGGTCTGCAAAAGCCTCATCACCTGGGGACTGATGAATAGTAGAGTGAGCACAGGGACTGCTCTGCGACGCGTTCGTCGATGAAGATAGCGTTTCCCGGCGTGCCGACGGAGCTATGGACTCACGCAAAGCGAAGGCGACAGAAGGCCAAGCAGGAGGAGCACGAGACGGTACATGTTCATGTACAGATATGGCGCACGACCTACGTGCCGCAAAAGTTATCTGCATAAGGAGGACAAAGGCCAAGGGAGTGACCCACTTGCGCGCGGCGTGCGCTCAGGGCAAGGTCGAAAGCGTCCCAACGCGCCGAAAGGGCGGGACGAGGGATCGGGCACGAATTAAGGAGCGAGTAAGGATTTGCATTAGGAGAGTTGGTCGGGAAGCATATGCGTAGAATATACTATATTTTGACGCTTTGTCCGAACGTTCGAGTGTCCCCAGGCTTTCTTGTTTCTCAAGAGGAGAAAGGGGGAGACGTGGATGGCTACAGCCTGTCTCGGAAGGAAAGTTCTTGTGCCCTTCAGCTTATCCTCCTCTCACACAGCAAGATAAAAACGCGGCATTCTTCCATCCTGGTGCATGACCATGCACGATCTACCCTCACGGCCCCGCTTTCCGCTCGTTCTTGTCCGTCACCTCCTCCTTCAACCCATTCTCCACGGCCGCTCCCACACTCTCCCACACCTCCGTAGCAAAGGATTCTGGCTTCTCTTCCAACACTCTTACGCTGTTCCACAAAGAAGCGTAATGCAGCGGAGGGAAGACACGAGAAGAGCCACGTCAGCGCACAGCTTTGTGGAAAAATACAAGCAGATAGGCTTACCGAATTTCAACGCCATCCCTATAAAGTCCTCCAGGTCTCCTGCTCTCCTCGCTCGCCCCACCTTTGCCCTCCGACTCCTTCCCATCGGCCACCTGCTCCGTCGCACCGCCCCACTCAACCTCGCCCATGACACACCTCACAGCTTCCCAGCTCGCCTCCTCACTACTCTTCCCGAACACCCATATCACCGGAAGCAGCATTATTCTCAGTAGCATACCCAATCCGGCGTATGAGGTCCACGAGGGGAGGAGGGAGAAGAGGAGCGGTCGAGTAAAACCTGACGTGTACGAGAGCGTGATGATGGTCGGTGTTGGGCGGACTGGTGGGAGTGCGGAGGGTGGTGCGGGGGTAGAGGAAGGTTTTGACGAAGTAGGCGGGAGGGAAGCGAACAATCGCCGCTGCAGTTCGCGGAGGAGCGTAAGCTGGAGGAGCGTCGAAGTTGCGTGTCGTCGGATGGACGTGGACGAGCCGGCGGTGCTAGATGAGGGAATAGTGGAAGAGAGTGAGGAGGAAGGGAGGAAGGAGTAAAACGGAGACAGTCCGTAAATGATCCTCGTGGGAGTTTTGGCGGACACGGGGTTCGCGGGATCCTCGTTCGTCGCGACGAGTGTCGGGAGGAGGAGCTGCACCAACGCGTGCCGACCCACCAGCTCCTCTTCTTCCCTTTTCTTCTCCTGCACGCCAGCAAACACCAAACCCTCCACTCTGGTCCCTAAATCCCCAACCATGCCCCTTCTACTCTCTGTACCCCATTTCGTAACCCAGCTCTTGACGCTCCCCAAGTCGCCGAGGTCGCACAAATCGGCGTAGATCCGTTCGTTCGAGGTTGAGGAGCGGAGGAGGAGGATGAGTTGAAGGATGGTAGGCGTGGGTTCGGGTGGGGTGGTGGAAGGGAGGAAGGAGGAAGAGGGAAGGAGGAGCACGATCTGAGCGCCGTGCGAGGCGAGCGTTTGAACGAGGTGCAGGCCGTGAGAGGTCGCGCCGCCCTGTTTTATGAAAAAAAGACTTGTGAATATGTCACTATAGTAGCTGTCGAGCACCCTGATTCGTCGTCTCAACGCAGCTCAGCTCCACCTTCGCCTCGTCGCACCATCCACGATTCGTTGCTACATCTCGGCATACAGATCCTTAAACAAGCGCGCAAACAGGGCAAACTCACGACAATGAGATAGGTCTTGTCCCTTACATCCCTCGGCGGCTTTCGTTCTTCCTCCTGGTCTCCAGCGAGCATCGACGTCCTTAAGTACGCAGGCTTGGTGCCACCTGCCCATCTCCTCAGAACGAGAACCGTGATGAGCGGTATCGAGTAGCTGAGGACTGTTGATATTGTTATGAGCGACGCAAAGATCGCCAGCACCATCGTGTGTGAATTAGTGCGAGTTTTGCTGGCAACAGCCAGAGATCAAGCTGCGACGCGCGCCCAAGCAGCGACTTTCGGCTTCCCTCCCTCACCTTCGCGGCGCCAGCTCCCGACCCACGACCACCGGCAGAGGACGACGAGATGCAGGATCTGGAAGGAAGCGACAGCTCGTTTGTGCTGCTCAACGGCGACAGCGACCCCGCGCTGCTCGCCTCGCTCGCACCGTTCTTCGCCTCGCTCAACAATCCGGCCGCGTTCGACGAGCGATGGTCCCACGACGCTCGCCAGGACATTGCGTTTGCCCGGAACGTGCGACCAGACCACACTTTGTTCATCGACGAACTCTTGTCGCTCGTCCAGCTCTCGCCGACGCTGTACCCTCCCACCTCCGCCGACGAGCTCCACTCGCTCCTGTACAACCTCCTCGCCTCCCCCGCCGGCCTCCTCAAATCCCACTGCATCATCTTCTACCTCCTTCTCGCCGAATCGTGTTTTACTCCCACCACCACCCTCCCCGCCCAGTTCGCGCGCGAGGTGAACCTCCCCGTCGCCTTCACTCGCTCCGTCGAGGCTTTCTTCGCTCTCGACACGGGCGCGTGGAAGAGCGGCGTCTCGGCGCTAACGGACCCACACCTCACGCCAGACTTTGTCAACAAGACGCTCACGCTCCTCAGCACTTTGCCGCCCGTCGACGAGCGCGCGGGCTTGGTCCTCAGCTTTTGGAGGTTGGGCGGCATCGCGCTCGAGGGCGAAGAGCAGGCCGGGGTCATCATTGATGCGCTGTGTGATAAGAGTAGGAGGTGGGGCGTTGGCGAGGCGTGGAGGATGCAGAGGGCTTGGGTCGACGAGGAGGGTCAGGAGAGATTGATCAGACGCGTGTTGGCTAGGTGCTTTGGTGGTACGTCCTGCTCTACTTGGAGGACAGAAATGAAGCTGATCCTCTCTGATGCCATTTCAGACAACCCCACAGCGACTCCTGTACCCCAGCACATCACGACTCTCCTCTCAACCTCATTCAACGACCGCGAAAACACCATCGCTACCTCCTTCTGCCTCTCCCCTCCCCAGTCCCTCACCCCTCGACAAGCATCCCTTGCTGCCGACTGGAGGATCTCGAAGTTCGTCGCAGAGACCAAGCCCGTCGAGGCGCTCAAGTTTGGTCGTGAGGTCTCGCAGAAGGGTCTCAAGGAGGGTCGTGAGGCCCGAGATCGCTTGCTGAGGAACGTCGGAGAGACGCTGTCAGAGGTGCAGCGCGGACTCGTCGATTTGGATCTTGATGTCCCGTCCACTTCGACTGCCGCCGCAGCCTCGACCTCGTCCAGCATCACGCAGCCCGCCTGGCAACCCCTCCCCGCCCAGGCTCCAGCACCCCTCCCCCGGTCGCTCCTCTCCCTCCCGAAAGCAGCCCCTCCCAAGACCCCACCAAAAGCCGGAGACCTTCCCCTCTCGGCATCCCCATTCCTTCGCGGAGAGAAGCAGCTCGTCTCGTCGCGGGACGCGAGTGCCCTGGGCGGCGTCGGAAAGAGCGTGTTGAGGGCTTTGAGGGAGGGCACGTCGGCGGGAGAAGAGAAGGCGAAGAGTCGTGTCGAGTCGTTCGGGAGTCCGATGGGCGGGAGGTACGGCACGCCCGCGAGAAGCGAGAGTGGGTTTGGTGGGTACACGGGGTCGCCACGTGCGTCGTCGGTGTTTGGTGGAGCGAGCGCAGAGGGAGAGAAGGAAGTGGCAAGGAAACCGACTTTGTCCGGCTTTGGGAGCGTGAGGATGCCAAGTACCGCTTACCCGGTTTCGGTTTCGACGCCAACCAAGGACGTCGACGACGTCGACATGCGTCCACGGTCACCACCCGCCAACACCTCGACACCACTCGGCATTCGACTTGCCAAAGATCTAGCTATCGCCGCGACTATTGCTGCCGCCAACTCGCCGCCTTCTGCACCTTCCACGACGACCTCGGCTCCCAAGCGCCGCACGTTTTCGAGCCAGAAACAAGCGGCGTCGACCTCGGGCGACAAGCGACGAGCCGTCAGTACCGAAGCAGAAGAACGACCAAGCTCGAGCATTAAAGTCACTGCGGGTGGCTCGGACTTCCCTGGAGCGTTCCCAGGCGAGGAGGACGATGAAGTGCCAGCGGAGAAGAAGAAGGGCGTAAGGAGGAGCGCCAGGGCGTCGTCCGTTGTGCCTGCTACGCCTAGGACTAGGAGAGCGGCGTCGGTTCAGCCTTCGGAGACGGTGGAGGAGACGCCGAGGACGGCGGTGAGGAGGAGTACTAGGCGGTTGAAGACCCCGGCACCTGAGGTGCAGGAGGAGGTGCAGGAGAAGAAGGCGGCCCCGAAGAAGAGGGGTGGGAGAAAGTAGGGGTAGAGGTGAATTTAGGAAACCGTGGATGGTCTTTTGTATATGCACTGTTTGGCAGGCTCGCTGCCGCCCGGAGAACAAGCAGGCTGATGATCAAGCGTTCCAAGCTGCACCGCCTCGCGATCGTGGAACGCTGACGTGGCGAACGTTGTGATGTTTGGCCTTCCATCCTCGCACAAAATCCCACAATGACCTCTCTTTCCCTTCGATCTTCTCCCTAAATTTTCTACTCTGCTCAACTTCAACGATCATCTTTACCACACTTTGATTGCTTGAGCTCCTGTCGGTCGCTCGCCCTCGGGCAGCGGATCTCGGTGCGAACTCCTGTCGGGCTTCCTCCCTTCGTCGTGACGATCACGAGCCATCGACCGCGAAGGCCCGTATGATCCACACTTTGCACGATATTTCGACAGCTGGGTACTCGCCACAAAAAAGTACTGGGAGCAAGCAGCTCGTCGTCGACCAGGACGGGAGGGCGAGGCTCGCGTTTGGCGCCGACGAACGCGATCACGATGGACGTCCAACGCGGGAGAGGGCGGCGTCGACGACGAGTGCGAGGAACGGCATCGTAGGGCGTGAGGTTAAGACTAGTAGCGGAGGGATGAAAGGGATTGTGCACAGCTACACGACACCATTCGCGACGCTTCCTCCTCTCGCGCCCGTCCCGTCCTCGCCATCGCCTCACGCCGCCATCCACGACGACGACCCCTCCGAGCCTCACACTCGTCCCATCAGCTTTTCGCACCAATCACTACATATCCCCGCGAGCCCGCCGTCGATCGCACCATGCGCGACCCAATTCTCGCTGCCTCCTCCACCCACCTTCGCTCGTCGTCTCTCCGCGCCCTCACCGACGACCTTCGTTCCACCACCCCCACCACCCCCACCACCTACTCCCTCACTCCTTCCCAACCCTTCTTTTCCTTCGTCCACTCCAGCATCACCCATCACGACGCACCTCGAAGACCCACTCGACTGGGCGCCGACGACGCCGTACAAGCCGTCTGCGGATCCCACGGAGTCGCCCGGACAGAGATTGCTGCGACAGTTTACGGTTGGGAGTCCGGGTCCGGCGATCAAGGGTACAAGGGGAGGAGGGAGGGCAGCTACCATGTTGCTGTTGAGTCGGGAGAGTCCTGGTGAGAGGGTGTTGGTGGAAGGGGCGAGGAGTGAGGAGGACGAGGACGAGGAGGGCGAATCGGCGACGACATCAAGAGTGAGTCGGGCGGCTCGTGTGTCGATACCAGTCTATCTAATCTGACTTGGTGATACACTCCAGATTCAAATACCATCGTTCCCACTAGAGCCAGCGACGCAGCCCCTCCCCGTCACGCTCCAAAAATCCATCACCACGCTCCTCCAATCTTCGGCGTACCTCCCCGACGGCTGGCTCTCGACGCTCTCACTCCTCGTCGACGAAGGTCGTCAAGCTCTCACCGGTACCTTCAGGGGCCCTTCGAGGATCTCTCAGCTAGTGACTTTGGGCGAGAAGGCGGAGAAAGAAAGGATGGAGGAGGAGGAGAGGAGGAAGATGGAGAAGACTGTGAAGAGGGAGAAGAAGAGTGCGGCTCGTCTTGGAGTTGGAGGAAGTCTGGTGGAAGAGAGGGCACTGGCAGTAGGGTTTCATTCTTCTTCGTTGCACTCTCACCCATCCACGACTCTCGCTCACCCTCCTCGTCACTCCCAGCACCAGCACCACGCCTCCGCACCGCCCCTCCCCCTCTCCACCTCTGCCAAAAAACTCCACCCTTCGCACCACTTCTCTTCCCACCAGTTCTCCCCGTCCTTCTCTCACCAAGATCCCTGGACTTCACTCCCTTCGTCCTCCATCTCCGACTCGTTCCCTTACCCTCTTCCTTCTGCCCTCCCTCCTGCGCCACACCACTCCCAGCACTCGCACTCGCAGATCTACGACCACCCACTCCCTTCTCTTTCACTTCCCCACCAGCAACACCAAAATCCCTACCATCATCGGTCACGCCCAATTATCGAAAGCTGGACCGCCCCACCCGACCTGCTCAACTTCGCCGCGAGTCGCTCCAACAGCCTTCCCGCCGGGTTGGGACTCGAGACGAAAGAAAGCGAGACCCCTAGTCCTTTGATGGAGGATTCGAGCAGACGCACGGAGCAGGCTCACGGCACTAGGCGCCCCTCGTCGACTTCCACGACGAACGTCGAGAAACGCGATCGGAGTCAAAGTGAGGGAAGCCGTGCGGTCGGGGATGGACTCTCGGTTGGCGGTTTCGGTGACGCGCAGATAAGCGAGGAGGAGGAGGAGCAGAGGGAGGAGTACCATGATGGGATCGCTGGGAGACGGAAACGCGGGAGGGCACAGACGGACACGAGTGCGAGGGTGAGGGGGACCACGTCGACTTTCTCGCTTTCGGTTGGGGGAATGAGGAGGGAGGAGGGAGGAGAGCGGGGGAGGGAGGGTGCTTTGGCGTTTGAAGGGGTGCTTGGAGGGAGTGGGGGTGCGGAGGGAAGAAGAGAGGGAAAAGTGCCGAAGAAGAGGGGGAGGCCTAAGGGGAGTAGGACGAGGAGGGAGGGGCAACTGCCGCTCTGATCTCTGGCGGGAGAGGGAGAGGATTTAGTCGTCTTAAATTGGATATAATCGAGGCTTTTGTTCTAGTGTTGGAATCTTTCCTAATGTCTTTGTTCCTGTACTGAGATCCTCGCTGTGCGTACAAGTATGAGTCTGGGATAATCTCCCTGCCACGTCATTGTCCTCTCTTCTCGCCAGCTGAATCTCACGAGAGGCCCAACGTTTCATCCTCCAAGCATCCGAGCATCAAGATCTATACACAACACTCCCAATCCTATTCCACCTCATCACTACACTCCGCTCCACCTCTAATAGTATCCACCACCATACCCCTGCTGCCCCTGACCCGGATAATACCCCGTCGGCTGAGCGCCCAAAAACCCTCCTTGCTGTCCAAACTGTCCCTGCTGACCGGGATACCCCGTCTGCTGACTCTGCTGGAACTGCGGGACCTGCTGCTGCTGGCCGCCATACCCCGTCTGCTGGTACCCCATCCCTCCTCCGTAGCCCGTCTGTTGCGGCATGACGCCCATACCGGGCTGCGGCGAAGGTGTAGAGAACCCCGACATGATGGACTGTTTACGGAAGTCGTCGTTCATGCGTTGGCCGAAGGAGCCGCCGAGTTGATCGGGAGAGAGAGCGGGAGGGTATTCAGGGAGGGAGGTGAGGCCCGCGTTAAGGGCTTCGCGGACGCGGGCTTTCCTGTTTGGTGATTGATAAGAGGGTGGGAGGCAGAAGGGTTAGTCAGGGAAAAGGGGGGAAAAGGGGGGCAACGGGAACGAACGAACGAAGCAGGGTCGGTGGAGTGCTGCCACCCGGCTTGGACTTCCGATAGTTGAAACTTGGCGGCGTGGATCCCATCTAGTCATCCAGCCCACCGTGACCTTTCATCAGCCTTCCAAATCCACCTGCATTACCCTCCACGAGCGAAAAGTGTCGAGCGTACGACTCACCGACGTTCATATCGGCCTGCTTCCGTAGCGCCTCGATCTGCGACGGGTCACCACCTTGTCTCCCAGCATCGATGATCGCCGTTTTACGACTTTCCCATGCTATCCGGAGCTCCTGTGAGAGTGCGAGAATGGCGCGTCAGCGAGGAACGAGGACGACGGGGAGCGAGGTGGGGCGCAAGCGGGAAGCGGGCGTACGTCAAGTCGGTTCAGTAGCTGCTTCCAGCTGTGGAACTCTGTGTTAGCTGCTGAGGATATAGCAATAGAAGATATCAACGCACTGGAAAGCATCCCACGTCATCAACTCGTTGCGATACTGCTGGACGTACGTCCTCGGATGGACGGCGCCACCCCCTCCCGCCTGGCTCAAGTTGCTCGACATGCTCTGCTGTCCCGCTGCACCACCCTGGCCTCCTCCTCCTCCACCACCACTACTGCTCCCCAAGTTCCCGAGATTGGCGTACGGGTCCAGATCCTGGAACGTCGTCGTCGTCTGTTGTTGCTGTTGAGGCTGCTGTCCGCCGTACCCGCCCATCCCCCCGCCATAACCCCCTTGCTGCTGTCCCATCATCCCACCCTGCTGGCTGTTCTGCTGACCATATCTACCTCCATACCCCGTAGGCTGAGACTGCAGCTGCTGGCCGAACGATGACGCCGGGCTGAACCCCGTCGGCTGAGCATGGAGCTGCTGCTGGCCGTACCCGCCCTGGAACGACTGTTGCTGTTGGAAGCCTGTCGGTTGTTGATACTGGTACGCTGCTTGCTGCTGCTCGTACATGCGTTGTTGCTCCATCGACGAGACCTCGCCCTGCAGGTCTGGGAACCGGGACGCCGTCTGCTCGGCGACGGATTGGGGCCGCTGGGCGAACGGGTTGTTCGTCTTGGCCGACATCTATAGTTACTCCTAAAGGCGATAGATGATGGAAATATTGATGGAAAAGTGCGAGGCGGAGGTGTGGCGAGAAGCAGCGTACGGCCGACCTTGCGGGCGGCGGCGCTCGCGTCCAAGGCGCTGGGCTCGGCGTGCTCATCGGCCAGCCGGGGCAGGAGGACACGTGTTGGACAGTGTGAGAAGGGCTTCGCAGTGGGCTCGTAAGCACCTTTTTTTCACACGCCAGATCTTTGAAAGAAATGTTTACCGCACTTCTCCATTTCGGCAGTGATGGCCAGCCAGGTCGACAATTGGTAGACGGGACCGGATGCAGCGGCGTTCAACAGGATTCATCTGTAGGAGTGTCACGAACCACAAAACAGCTTATACGCGATATGCGTGCAATCCTCTCGCAGCAAAACATATGTACGTCAACCTCGAGGGAATGTAATGCTCGCGCGTTCGGACACCGGTCATTCTGAGAAGAAGCGAGACGGACTCTCGCTCGCTGAGCCTCTTGTCTCACAGTTTCATCCGAATGCTCTTCTATCGTGATCAGAGATCTGTTGGAGAAGCAGCTGGTTATTGGTCACTACACACACGCGTGCTCGCTTCCCGAAGTAGCGTCGGGTGCGGCGTCCGGCTCCGAGGAACACCGCCTCGTTTCATCCGGCGCTCCTCTTGACTTGCTGTTCTTCTTTTGTCTGTGACCACTACCCACCTTTTCCGCTTCCGTTTCCCTTGCCCTGTTATCGTCACTTCGCGCAAGCCACAGCCAGTGATCCACCGTTGACTTTAGTCGCTTGAAAACGTGACCATGCCCGTCGAGTGAGTGACTTCCCCTCACCTCCCGGATCCCCAAGTCTCCTATCCAAATATTCTGACCGCTCTTTTTGAAAAAAAGGAACAACCCGAAATGCAGCTACTGCAAGAAAAAGAACATCCCCTGCGTCTCCAACGTCTGGGCCGACAACCTGGCGACGAAAGGCTGCGTCGCATGTGCCGACCACCAGCCCAAACCCCTCTATTGCGGCCTGAGGAACGCCACCAGACTCACGCTTCATGGCCCCGCCAGACAGTGCCCGATCTGGCTCTGGGAGACCTCTCAAGGCCTCCCCACGACGTGCGGGAACAGGGGGAACAGCGGGTATAACGAGAGGAGGGTCCTCGTCAACCACATGAAAAAATACCACAACATGAATTCGCAACGTTCGTTTCGTTTTTGCTGCTTTCTTTTCTGCCGCTTCATACTAAACCCCAGCTCTGCCCATTGCTGACTTCGCCGATCTCAGAGCTCGACCAGTACCGTGAGACCTACAGAGCCCAGCTCGACGCCGCCTACAATGCCCTTGTCGCCAACGGGTAACCTTCCTTCCTTTTTCCACAGTCGAAGTCTTGCTCAAGACACTCGATTTATTCTCCAGTACCATCCCCTCCGAGTCCCAACCTTCTTCGTCCAGCGCTCAAGCCGGTCCCAGTGGTCAAACCTACTCGCTCGCCAAACAAGAACGTCTGGGGCGTTGCACGCCCGTTGCGAGGAAGGACTTCTCTCTCCACCAGGCTTACCAGGAAGTCTAGAGCAGAGGGCAACTAGGGGATATAAATCTGGAAGTCAAAAAAATGGACGCACTCGAAGGAGAGAACAAAGAGTGTAGAGATTGAGGATGGCCTGGAGGAACGGTAGGGTTTCGACGACCTCGAATGGAACGCGCAACTTTCATAGCGTATTGAATAAGACCGATTCACAAGCATCATCAGATTCGCCTGGTGAAGAAAGGGAAGGCGACCACCAATGCCAACTTAAGACGCGCGCTTCTCGACGTGTCATCCGTGACTTTTGACCACGGTCTTCTACTCCCCGAACAGGCCAGCCCAAGCTCAGGAGATCGTGATGCAAAACTGATCCAATCAATCCTCCTGCCTGCACGTATCTACAACGACCCAAACTTCCGATGCGCAAAAGGGTGACAGAACCACCACTCCTTCCCCCTTGCTTCCTCCTCACGAGAATCGGGCCACTCTTCTCAAGAGATGTAGGTCTGCGCCTTCTCCTGATCCTTCGCTTTCTTCTCCAGCATCTTCCTGTGAGCGCAAAGGGAGAGAGATCATCAGCACTGGCCTCGGTGGACTCCGCGCACTGATAGCACCCGCGCCCGGCCATCCCTCATGCAATCGCACCGCAATGAAGCAGCCTCCAAAGACACTCGAACCAAGTAACCGACAACTCACCTCCTAGCTTCCAACACCATCCGCTCCTTCCTCTCCCTCAGACTCTTCTCCCTCTTCTCCGGACTCGCCTCCCACCCTCCCTTTCTCCCCTCCCCCCCATCCTCTTCCGCACCACTCTTCTGCGCACTAGCCCTAGCAGACAAGTTGAGCCTCGTTATCAGTGATGGTGGTGTGGCTGGTGCTGATGTTGAAGTCGATGCGGAGGGAATAGGATTGGTGGCGGGCGTCGCGGGGACAGGAGGAGCGGGGGGGACGTCGTCCGAGAAGAACCCTTGAGGTGCCTGCGTTTCGTAACCAATCATCTAATCAGCAACCTACTCCCCAACCTTCCCGTTCTTCCCCTTTCAAGCCAGCGAGCACCCAAAGCGACCAACGCACCTCGGGCAACGCCCCATCCCTCAAACACCTCTCCACAGTCCTCTCCATCCCACTCCTCTCCAACTCGTACCTAATACTCCTCGTCGGTATCCCAGGAAACATACTCGAAACCGTATCGACCTGCTCTTGCGGGACTCTACGACCTGCGTCCCACCAAGGCATCGCGTCAGCCCCGCGCCCCTCGCGCCGGACGGGAGGAAAGGAGGGCGACGAACGCGAAGTAGGAGAAGAGCCAGATGACCCAGAGGTGGAAGAGAAGAAGTAGCGGAAGGTGAGGAACGTGAGACCGAGGGCTACGAGCCAGCCAAGTGCGTCGTCCTGCCCGCGCACCAAGCGAGAGGGGGGGTCGTGTGAGCTTCGGTGGCGAGAGGAGGAGGCAGAAGCGAGGAGCGTACCATGGCCGTGCGTTTAGTGAAATGAGACAGGTTGGAGGTGGGCTGGGGTACGGATAGTACTGATAGGATCGTGGATGGTGGAAGGAAGGAAGGAGGCCACGACAGCACGGGAACTTGGACTTGGGCGTGAGCGCGCGCGGGCGGGCCAATTGGCCGACACGGCTCAGGAGCCGGAGCGCTCCCATCTTCCAAGGCCCTCACAAATCTCACTACGTTCTCTCCGAGGTGGACGAAGGAAGCTAGGGAAAGAATTGAGCGCTGTCGAATTCAATCCCACAAACAACGCCCTAGGGGGGTGCGGGAACCCCTTCCCAACTACAGATCCCCCCCCCCTCAACACACACTCGCAACACACAACCCAATCTCACACAAAGAGGTTTTCCACCGAAAGGTGTTTTTTGAAATGAAGGTATCCTTATTCCACGCAAGGTATCCGTACGTTTAAACGGAAGCGAGGACCTCGGGCTCCTGTATAGCGGAAGGGCGTGAGGGTCAGTCGAGAGCTCAACAAGCAACGGGGAGGAGGCAGAACGCACAACAAACTCCTTGGCGATCTTGGCTCCAGAATCCTCAGCGATCGAGTCGCCGTGAAGCTCGAGGAGCTTGGAGATGTCGAACTTGGGCGCCTTGAGGATCTGTGGGAGCGCGCAACGCGGGAAAAAAATCATCAGCCCCCGCGCTCAGTGTCGACGATGCCAGGGCCCAACAACGACCACAGTCGACACAGGTAGGAAGGAAACGCACCTTGACCTTGCGGACGTAGCAGTTCTGCAAGGGGTAGATACCCTGGGACGCCTTCTCGATCTCCCTGCCAATCACCTCCGGCACCAACTTGTGCACCAACTGCTTGAGGTCGCACGAGCCAGCCTCCCTCTGCATCACCTCGAACATCTTCTTCCTGATCTCCTTGACCTGCGCCGACTTGGCGTACGTCGTCTTCTTGACCTGGTTCGGGCGCTTCTTGGTGAAGCCAATGGCGAAGAGGCGGATGAGGTAGCCGTCGGTCGTCTTGACGTCCAACTGGGCGTCGATCAACGTCTGCCACTTGCGGACGAGCGAGCGGAGCTTGTCCTGGGTGAAGTCCATGCCGTGGAAGTTGGTGAGGCAGGCGCGGCCCTGGATCTCGTCGACGCGGAGCTGGATCTTGCGGAACGTGTTCTCCTCATCCTTGTTGAGGTCGCCGAGCGAGAGCTCGAGGATACGGCCCTTGAGCGAGTCGTTGGCGTTCTCTGTTGGGTGCGAAGGCGAGGGCGGAAAAAATGGGTGGTGCAGGGTGGGCGCGGTGGCGGAGAAGGACGAGGGAAGGAAGGGGAAGCGAGGTCGACATGGTCAGTTTTTTCCGTTCTTTCTTGTCCATTCACACCATCCACCGTCTACACTCGTCGTGCACCCGCAAGCGAGAGAGCCAAGGACGCACTCAATCCAGACGAGCGGTTGACGAGGGTCTTGCCGACGTTCCGGGTGTCGAAGATGGAAGGAGCCTTGATGTCGTACCAGTCTAAATACACACCAACCATCGTCAGCTTCCCCTCCCTACTCCCTCTGCCATCCGTCTCTTCGTCGACGCCGTTCCGCCTGCCTCGCTGAACCAGGAAGCAAACGCACCCTTGCGGGTGAAGGGGTCCACGACACGCTTCTTGATACCCTTCTTGCCCTTCGAAAGGCGCTTGTTCTTTCCGACAGCCATATCGACGAAAAAAAGAAAAGTGAGGCGAGGTGAGCGTCTGAGGAACCAGCTAGCCCTAGGCGGGGGCCTCGAGGATTCCCTCGCCCAGGGCTCGAAGTTCTGAGGGGGTGCTACTACCGAGTAGCAGCGCTCCGCGGACTTAAGGTTCACCCGCGAGATCGTGTGAGAAATGGGATCGAGAGCAAAAGAATAGCTCTTTTCGAAAATGTGACACTATTTTACGCGATTCTGTGCCGTTGCGCCTAACGCCACGTCATCGTGGTCTCGAATGAAACGGCCCTCCACCGCCGAACCCAAGTCTCGCTTCGCTCGCAAACACTCGCTCGTGCGCTCGCACTCTTTCGCTCGACCACCGACAATCCGTCCATACTTTTGGCACTAATTCTGCTCTGAGGCTTCTTCCTTGGCTGGCTACTGCCGCTACTGTCGCCCGTCGCTGCTGCCTCGGGCGCGCTGGAAGCGCGGGCGTGTTGATCCAAGTTCCATCTGCTCGGGGCGCTCTCGTTTCTCTCGTGTTGACACTTCTGTAGTAGCAGGAGGCCCGCCCACGGACACAGCAGAGCAGGAGCCAAAGATGAAGGGACAAGTGCGCGCTGACGTGTTGTTGGCGCGCCTGGACAACGCGCTTGGACAACGCGCTTAGACAACCCGCCTAGACAACGTAGAGGGGACCGGCCCTTGCCCCGCCGGTGCACCGCCACCAAAATCTCGCAAAGTCCAAAGTTTCGGTGGCTGTGCTGTGGCCGGAAGAGGGGCTTTTGTGGGCCCGGGTCTGGTACAAGGAAACCAGCCAGCAACGGCTTTTTCAATTGATAGATCATATAGTTAGGATGTGGCAACACTACTGAGCCTAGAAAGAGGTTGTTGCTGCAAGTTTTGAGAGAACACGTGGCTGGACCGTTTCAGCGCCGCCGTGCGCGTATACCGGCGCTGAGTACCGGCGCTGAGCCTCGGATGCGGTCTTGGGTAGGCCGCCCTCTCTCCCGATACAGCCGAAAAGTAAACCCACTTAGACAAAGGCGGCATTCAACTCATGAGAGAAGGGAAAAGGTTGTTTGCAAAACGTGAATATAGCAAAAACAAGGGAGACAGAACAAGATTGTAAAGCAAACTACCACAAAAGTTCAAACCAGCATACCGGGACTGCAGAGTCTTTGTTAGCGAGAAGTGTAGGATCGAGCGGTGAATTGACTCACCACTCATCGCACAGCGCTTTGATCCTCCAGGAGGACAGGCTCGGCGCGTAGAAGTCCGACACACTCTCAACATCCTGATCGACCGTCTTCACGCCGGCTTTCCCTGTGATGTTGTTGAGGGTTCGGGAGGGGACAGAAATCGTCAGCTCAAAGGTTACGTGGCCAAGGAGAGGGAAAAAACGCGCACCGTCCTGGGATTAATGCGCGTTCACGGAAATGTTCCTCAAAACCGCTGGAGCCGTGTGGGGGTTCAGCTTGATCATGACATCAAAGAGCTTATCCATCATCAAGATGTAGGCGGGAGGGTGGGGCGTAGTAGGAGGAGCGGAGGGGAGAGCGAAGACGTCGATGATGATGGGGATAGGGTCGAGTCGGATGAAATCCTTGCAGTGACCCAAGTTCTGGAAAAGGCCCTCGAGGAACTGCACCAAACTCTCGGGTCAGAGCTATTCCGTGGAAGCTTGGAAACGAGAGCAGGACTCACCCTTCCCATCACGTCGACGGAAGTCATGATGATGTTCTTCTTGGTCTCCTCCGCCTTCTGAGCCCCATCCGCGACTTCCGAACCACCAGGAGCAGGAGCCGGGGTCGGTGAAAGAGGTGTGGCTGGAGTGGCCTCGGCTGGCGAATCCGAAACGTCCATCGCGACGTCCTCTCCCTCCTTCGGACGCTGCAGCGCGTAGCCCTCCGAACTCTCGGGCACGAACGCCTTCCCTTGCTCGCGGATGGTCTTGAGCACATCGAGAGCGGCGCCGAGCACCTTCTCCTTGAGTGAAGGGTGGTGCCGAATGAGCTCGTCGACGCAGGTACCGATCATCGTCGAGTTGTCGCGCTCCTGGAGAAGTCGGACATGTCGGTCGGAGGTGAAGGTGCTGAAGTAGCGGAGAATGATGTTGCGAGTGTTGAACTGGGTCAGCCCTGCAGAGTTGAGACAGAGCGCTCCGATGGCGTTCGGGATGGCTTGGAGGACCTATGAGAATAGTTTGATGTTAATGAGATGGCTTGATATGATGATGAAACGGAAAAAGCTTTACGTCGATGGAAACTGGGATGGAGTCCTCGATGGCGTCGTAAAGAGCTTCGGGAATCTTGGCCTCCTGAATCGTCGTCAGACACGTCGGCTCGTTGTGAATGAACGTTGCGGTGATGTTGATTGCTAAAGTCGAAATCACATAATGAGCATGCTATACCGTGATGATAAAAGGAGAAAAACGAACCGAGTCCGAAGATTTGAGGGCCAAACACGTCGCGGTGGGTCATGATGGACCTTACCGAGGCGGGAAGCGAGGTGTCGATCAAGTTTCTCAATCCCTCAGTCGTACCAGCAGTCTGCATGAGACGCTGGATCGCCCTCAGGAGCGCCTTCAGGAGCGCCGCCTGCTCGAATGAGAGGAGGCCTGCGGAAGAAGGTAGATTGTGAATACGATGCCCACGCCAGCATTGAGACACTACAAACCGGTGGGAGTGTCCAAAGCAAGCTTCAAAGTCGACGCTACTGAGCTGTGAGCCTCGATGCAGACCTCGATCTCATCCTGCCGAACAAAAACGGGCCACGTCAGCGAAAGCCATCCACGGACTCGCGACAAACATCGAGTGACGAACCTTGACCCTCTCGACGAAGACTGGCAGACCACCGATGGAGATGAAGAGGGAGAACGCGCTGCCGTAGCCGTACATCAAGCTGTCAAGGAACGTGATTGCTTTCGTGACGACCTGGATGCTCTCGAGGGTCAGCAATTTTCCACCAAATCCTCGAGAGGAACTTCAACACATACCGAGAGACGATCTCTTTGCTGGTTCCTCACGAAGTCGACAAGAGTCGAAGTAACTCCAGCTCCCACGATCATGTTTCCGACGGACGAATTGGTCTGGAAGAAGCTGAGGATGTTGAACAGCGAATCGATGAACTCGGGAGTCGAGGTCGCTGCAAAAAGAATAATCGAATGTAAGCTTATTGAGACATTTCAGAGCAGTTGGATGAAAACTTACGAGAGTCTCCCTCAAGGTCCGCAACCGTCCTCCTCAACACGTACATCAAGATGCCGTGCGTGACACTCGCGTTGAGCGCGCTCGCGACCTCGGAAGTCTTGTTCTTGAACTTGGCGATCGCATCAAGAGCGTAGAATGACGCCGCCTGAATCTCCACTGGCACGTTTCGGTCCGGGTGAACGAGCTCGGCGAGTTGCGAGATGAGCTCGGGCTCGTACAGGAAGAGCTTGGTCTGGACGTGCGCCTCCGAGTTGGTGTGAGCGATGACGGCGATGGCGAGGAGGCGGACGACGAGCATCGTTCGGCGGTCGGACGTCGAGTGGAGGGATTTGGCGATGCGGATCTTCTGGAGGAGGTTGAGTCGGTCCGCGATGGGCACGTCGTACTTGTCCACCGCGTCGGCGAGGATGTCGACGGCGGGAGAAGGGTTGGCTCCGACGTTGCCGAGGAGGATGGTGGTGAGACCTTCGGTGGGTGCGGAGGAGGAGGGGGCGCCAGGAGTCGCGGGGATGGGGGTCGCGAGGAGGGAGCCTTGCGCGAACGCGGCTCGAGGCTTTGGTGTCGGCGTGGCAGGGGCAGCAGCCGATGTCGAGGCCGAAGTTTCTGCTGCTGGTACGTCCTCCTCAACCTCCATAGCGTCGACCTCCTTCCCCTTGTCCTTCTTCTCCGTCGCTGGCTCCGCAAGCGCTCCTCCTGAGGCGCCCTTGCCCGCGTCCACGGCCTTCCTGTAAAACTGCCACTCTGCGTCGTCGAGCTCCGGCGGGATCGAGACGTCGTCGGACGCCAAGTCGACCATCTCGAGGCCATAGTCGCGCGTGCCCCACCCTTGTGCGAGGTCGAGGAGGCGCTTCTCGCTGACTCCGAACGTCACCAGGCCGTTCTGGCTCGCCGTGGAGAACTGCTGGGCGGGACGGAGGGCGAGACGGAGGGTGGCGAGGAGGATGGAGATGTCGGTCGTGTGTAGGAGGTCGTTCAAGCGCTGTTGGGAGCGAGAATCGAGGACGAGCACGCGCATCAACAGAGAGGAGAGACGTCAGCGTCCGTGCTGCTCCTTGGTCGAGCGACCCCCCGCAACTCGACACCAACAAAAAGGAAAAAGCAACGCACATCGAAGCTCGCAAAGATTTTTCTGTTTGTCGAGTTCTCGAGGAGGACTTTCTCGAACGCGAGGATGGACGCGAGGAGGTCCTTGATCCTAGGCGTGAACGCGTTGAGCTGCGAGTGCTCCATCGAGCCCAAGTCATAGTCGCGAATGATCTCGTCGAGGATCGCATCGAACCGGTTGAGCGGGTTGATCCAGTGCTGCAGGTCGGTCCGAGGCCAGGCCCACCCGTCGCGGATGATGGGCGCGAGGAGCTGGGGGAGGGCGTCCGGGTCTGCGTCGCTGAGCTGGACGATGAAGGCGGCGACGGCGGCGGAGGTGGGGAGAGGTGCTGAGCTTGTACCCGCTCCACCGGTATCTCCTCCTCCTGCTTTGGGCTCCTCCACTGGTCCCGTGAACCTCGACGTCGTCCTCGCCGCCTTGCCTCCTCCCTGCACGTCGTCGTCGTCGTCGTCGTCGTCGTCATCCTCCTTCCTCCTCTTACTCGTTCTAGCCGAATCCTCTTCCCCTCCCTTCTTCCTCTTCTTCTTCTTCTTCTTCTCCTCCTCCTCCTTCTCCTCCTCCGCTCCGCCTTGCTCATCCGCCCCATCCCCTGGACCTCTTTGTCCGTCCCTCGTGCTGCGGAACGTTGTGACGTAGGCCCCAGCGGCGCTATTACAACAACTCGTCACAAACGAAAAACGAAGTGAAAATGAGAGGAGGAAGAACGCACTTCACGTTGATACGAGTCTCTCCGTTGGGCCGCATGTGCCGGAACTCCTCGTCTTGTTGCACCGAAGTCGGCGCCACGGTCGCCATCGACTCCGAAGCGGGTAGAGCTGACGCTGAGGGTGGCGCGGGCGTGTCGTTGTCGCCGACGGCGGGTGAGGGAGGCGGAGGAGGAACGACGGCGACAGCGACAGCGGGAGGAGGAGGAACGACGGCGACAGCGACAGCGGGAGGAGGAGGAACGACGGCGGGAGGAGGGACGGCGGGAGGAGGGACGGCGGGAGGAGGAGGGACGATGGCGATGCCCGGCGTCAAAATCTCCCGAACGACTGCAATCAATTCCGCTTGCGACATGCCCAACACTTTAACCATGTTGACCACGGCGGAAGGAGGAGGGAAGGGGACGGCGGGCGCGGGTTCAGGGAGGTCGACAGCAACGCCGGGAGCCATAATCTCGTGAACGACTTGTACCAGCTCTGCTTGTGACATCTCATACGCCCTGACCATGTTGACCGTAGCGGTCACCTTGTCATCCACTGGCACGACGATGCAAGGAACGGGTCAGCTTTCGGTGTGCGTTGAGTGACCGCGCGAACAGATGCACGCAAGCTGAGCGGTCCCGCACAAGCAACGGTCTGCAAGTATAGCACGACTTACTGATCAAGGCATCTCTCGCAAGATTGTTGGGTGGTGCACGAGTGGAGGAGCGACAAGCCGCCAGCGCGCCGGCTGGCGAAGGAAGGAAAACAAAGCCCCCTGTTTCCTCTTCTCTTTGAGCGGAACTCACGTGATTTGGAAGTTTGGCGCTCAGAAAAGCAACCGCTCTCCCGGTGTCTCTTTCTGATTAATTACACTCTGAGCCAGAAAGAGCCCAGAAAAGACATCCCACAAGAACAAGATGAAGCGGGGGTAACAGCAGACCCTCGCTCAATATTTTCCCTCCACACCCTCTCACCAACAAAGAAAAAAAAAAAATCTGGTTACACCACAACACAGAAACGAAAAAATCACACCACAAACCACCACTTCACTCCGTCGGGTTCTGCACCTCCCCCAACCCCTCCTTGCCCGTAATCTCCGCCGCCAAACCCCTCGCCTTCTCCGACGGCTCCGACCACGAATCCGCATCCTCCTTCTCGACCAACTCGCCTTCCTCATCCTCACTCTCCAAAACTCCATCGAGACTCGGTCGACGGTTGAGGTCAAAGTGATCGGGGTCTTCAGCCGTGGGAGAGTTGGAGGCCGCGACGGAGGGAGTGAAGCGCGAGATGATGGCTTGTTGTTCTTCGAACTCTTTTCGGAGGGCGATGAGCTCTTTCTCGAACTTGCGGGCGAAGACTGTGGAGGGAAAGCGTAAGATTTTGAACGAGTGAAGAATCTGGGCGGATGAGGAGCGCGAGGACAGGGGAGAACCACGTGTTCGCCTCCGGTGAAAAAAACCACGTACCATCGAGGTAGAATGAACTTCCGTCTGAGGTGGGCACGAGTCAGCTTCCGATGATCAGTAAGCTCCGACAATGCTCGAGACTCACTCCACGTCGAGACAGCGAACAGGGCGATGATGTAGACGCCGGACCAGAATCTCGAGTCGTACAGCACAAAGATCGGGATC
The DNA here is from genome assembly GCA_024364755.1 of Pseudohyphozyma bogoriensis. Classification (NCBI taxonomy): domain Eukaryota; kingdom Fungi; phylum Basidiomycota; class Microbotryomycetes; family Chrysozymaceae; genus Pseudohyphozyma; species Pseudohyphozyma bogoriensis. The sequence goes on from JALBUQ010000055.1 coordinate 65,443, forward strand.
AACAGCGTAACAAGAGTGTACAGTGCTTGTCCACCCTGTAGCGCGCACTGCATCAGCCAACAGACCAACCATCGAGACGGGTTACGCTCAAGGACGCACGATGAAAGCCGGCTCCCTGTAAGCCTCCGGCACCTTGGCCGCAATCTTGCCAATCAATCGCTTCCTGTCGTTCATGAGGTACGTGAAGCTTGTCGTTCGGCCTTGCTTGATTTTCTCCTTCCTCGCGACGATGACGTAGCGGTAGTAGAGGAATTGCCAGACCGAGTCTATCCCAGCGGCCGGGGTTGGGTCAGCGTCGGCCTCTGAAGGAGAGGTGGGAAGGGGACAACACACAAGCAAACATGTTGATGGCAAGTGAGCGCAGCGGTCGCAAATGGGGGAGCTTCGTCAACGCAGGGTATCGCGCTTCGGCGTTGGGATAGAAGTGACTGGTGGCGCGAGGTCAGCTCGTGATAGCGAACAAAGGGGTAGCGGGACAGACCGGATGGTAGTGAAGACGAGTGGAGGGAAGATGTGGATCGCGAGCGAGATGACCTTGTCGAGGGAGTGGAACACCAGCGAGTTGCGCCACGTCGCGATGGCTCTGTGTCGCGAGGGTCCCAGTCAGCCTGGCATTCGGATGGAGAGAGGGAGGGAGGAAGCACGCACGTTCCAAGACTTCCAAGAGCCAGACCATAGCATGCTTCGAAGAGGTAGGGGTTGCCTGGGAAAATCCAGATCTGTTGATGAGCGAGCAAGGAGTCAGTTTGGTGAGGGAGGGAGAGTCAATTCAGAGTGGCGTACGTAGACGAGGCAGAGGAGGTTGACGGCGTAGCATCTAAGATAGGCCAGCGTCAGCGGCTATGTTAACAGTATAAGGGAGACCATATCTCACAGGTCAAAGAGGAAGCTGGTTGGAGCAAGACGAGTCAGCACCCTCTCCATCAACAAGAAGAAATCGCGCGCCGAGACTCACTAATGGTACATCAACTTCTTGTAACTCCAAATCCTCAACGGAGCGTACACCGCACACTGCGCCGAATACCAACTCGGGACCCACTCGGGCCTGAACCCCAGCAACAACGCGGTCGTGAGGACGTTCATGACGCCGAGGAAGAACGAGATCTTGTCACGCATCCTGACCGTCTTCTCCTCCTCCCACTTTTGCACGAGGACCTTGAACGAGTCCTTGGCCTTGACTCGAGCTTCCTTGTAACGTTTCTCGAGGCGCTCGACGTCTTTGGAGGAGAAGAGCTCGTGCGAGTTCTGCGAGAGGAAGGGGGACGAGTTGACGCGGGGGAGCTTGATGCGTCCGGCGCGCTGCTTGGACTCCTCGACGAGTCGTGCAGACTTCTCTCTGTAGTTCACGAAGAGGTGGGCACAAGGTTACACGTCAGCGTTGAGTTGCCCGCCACTTGAGAGAGCACGTGCGCCACTCGCGAGACTCGAGGTAAAGGCTCACCTCCACGACACAGCGCCCTTCCTGATCCCTCTCGTCCACAGCTCCAAATGCGCATCGACCATGACGAGCAAGTCGAGGAGTCCCATCCCGGAGAAGAGGTCGTCCTGGCGGACGTTGAACGGCGTCGCGGCGGGCGAAGGCGGGCTGTCGCCACCGCCGCTCGCGCTCGCGGGCGTGGCTGTTGCCGACGGCGTCGACGACATGAGTGGGTTCACGGCCGGGTCGGACGAGGTGGAGGTGGAGCGATGGCGGAGTGTGCTGCTGGGCTCGTCCATCGTTGCTGCTTCGAGTGGTGCGGGGGTTGAAGGATCACGACGTCACAGCGGTGGACCTGGGTTCGAGCTGGGCGGTGGGGCGTGAAAGGTGATGAGAGTTGTGTATATGTAGAAAGTTAGGGATAGTTGTAGGGATGAGCTGGAGGTCGTGCGAGAAATGAGAGGGCGAAGGGAAGGGAAGGGAGGCAAGCAAAGGCGAAGCCGCGGTCATCGCTCGACTTGGGAGACGTTTCAGGCGCGTCAGGCCGTCCGTGTCCGTCCCATCAATTCTGGCTCAACGGCGAACACTGCTCGAGGTCCTGCACATACTACAGTTTGCTTCATATATTCATTGTATGTCCTTCACCGATGCATAGTTGAGCAGGCGCCTTTCTGACTCCTCCGTTGAGGCCACGTCATTTACCCGCGTTCGCATTCTCCAGAGATGATGAGCAATGGGACGCCGACTCGGTGTTTAGATTGCCACAACACAGTCAATGTTATCTATCCCTCTCGAATACCAAGTCAGAACGCTCCTCTCTGAGCCTGCTGCTGAGACTTGAGGACGTGGACCCGCCCCGAACGCTTGCCAACCTCGTGGAACCGGTTGGGGAACACCGCCGCCAACCCCGCCGAGAGAGCGGTGGTGGCAGCAAGAGTAACAAGAGCTTTTCCCAAGTCTTGTAGGCTCTGGACATTGGCGTTCCAATGCACGAGGGCTTGTTCCTGAACGTCCTCTGCTTGTCGGTTTTGGACATGAATATTGGCGTTCCAATGCTCGAGGGCTCGTCCCTGGACGTCCGCAGGTTTGCGACGTACTGTATCAGTCAGCTCAGCGTAACAGACAGTGACGAGGGAAAGAAAATGAAGACGCACGAGCTGGGGACTGGTCTGGACCGTGATTGGGGGCCGGTCATTCCACAACAACTGAGAAGTTGTCCCGCAAACTGTGTCAACGCTCTCCACTATCCAGCGAATGTCCAGGATCCTCGTCTGCCTCGAACCGAGATGACGGTTCTGGTGGGATCCGTGCTGTCGCACAGTCTTAAGCACTCCTCCAAGTCCTCTAGAGCGTGCCTCGCTGTCAGCAAACCCCGGCTTCTCGTGGTTGTGCGGAGGGGTCGCAGCACGTCGTGACACTCACGATCTGGTCGAGGAACAGTAGCTCCTTACGCAGGTCCAAGAGACAGGTCTGCGCTCCGTCCAAATAACCTCGATTAACCATAACCCTGATGTTCTCCTCGGAATGCAGGAATGCATTGTTGCCGTGCCGGATGATCTCGACGAGCGGCAATGGCGGGTCCGCGAGCGTGGCTTGCATCGTTGCGAAGAGTTGGTTACCCAGCCGAGCTGCTTCGAGTAATTCATCGCCTGATTACAAGGGTTAGGGAACAGGTCATCTGCGAGCGCTTGCGACGTGAAAAGCTCACTCACCTCTGCTCATAGGAGGCCTGCTGGAACTTGCTTGTCTATTGCAAGAGTGGGAGCGTGACTGAGTCTAGGAGGAGACTGTGGTGCTCGGGCGTCCCAGGACTTCAGTACTTGGAAAGTTCTTATGCAATAGAAGCGAAGAAGAAGGATCTCAAGAGGGAGAGGAGCTATTGCTGGCTCACAAGCCGTCGGACGCCGGTCGACTTGCGCGGACTGCCTCGGTGCACAGCCTCGACTCCTGTGTCGGGCGCCGGGTCTCGGTAACACTCCCAGACGGCTTTCCTGAGTACGTTGCCTGTCAAACAGCCAACATTCATACTGGAAGCAGCGCTCTATCATCTCTGTTCCATTTCATCCCTAATCTTGAGAGTCTACTGTCCCTTCTTCAGGGCCTCCTGGACCACCTCCTTCCCCTCATCCTTCTTCCAACTCGGCCTCTCCAACTCATACATATCCGTAATCCTGCCATACCTAATCCCACCGAGCCTAGCCACCGGAGCGAGTTTAGTAGTATCAACGATGAGGGTGTCTTGGTCGATGATGTCTTCGGCGACGTGGAAGAGCTTGATTTCGCCGATGATGACGGTTGAGGCGATGGTGCCGGGGTTGGAGGCCGAAGGGATGTGGTGGTGGTGTGCTGGAGCGAGTGGGGAGGAAGGGGAGGTGTGATGGTGAGAGTGAAGAAGTATGAGTGAGGGTAGCCTGGGAGGACGTGAGAAAGAAGGGCGTACTGAGGACGCATTCCATGTTGAAGAGTGATTCTCCAACCCTTGGAGGCTTGATGAACTTGTTCTTTAGTGGGGTGAGGCCTGTTTCACGAACAGTGACCATATCAGCAACCGGCTTCCTTCGAGCCCAATGAATCCACGTGTCGAGGAGATTTACCAGCAAGCGCGAACTCGTTCGTGCCGGGCGGGCAGTCAATACTTGCGTAGTTGGACGCCTCAATCCAGTGCTCCGAGATGATGGAGACGTTGAACTCTTTGGTGTCGAGGATGTTTTGCGCCGTCTCTTTGAGAGCGGGTGGGTGCCTGAGAGGATTGCGAGGTCAGCGTGGGTGTGTGGACAGCAAGGAGGAAAGGACAGACACGTGTGAGATTGAGATCACTGAAAGTGCGGTAAGATTAGCAGGGTTTCCTGCTGCTGTCACGATCGCGACTAGAAAGCGACGTACTGACGGAAGGTGGGTCGGAGCACGCCAAGTTGAAATCTGTTCGGAACGTCTCCCAGTCAGCTTCTTGTAGAGAATGCGACAGACCTATCAGATAAGCTTACAAGAGAAAGGTGCGACGTTGATCGCTCCCTCAGTGTTGACGGTTGACACGAACGCGATCGGACGCGGCGTCTGTGACGACGAGATGCTCATCAGCGGCTGTCTTCGGCCCTGATTCGGCCCTGATCGTCGGCGAGCCCTTCAGCTTACCACAGCCTGTAGACAACTCAAAAAAAAAGTATGTCAGCCTCTTTCTGGCTCTCAAATCAGTACAACGCAATCGCTGGCACTCACACTGATGATCATCTTGTACAGCGAGGCTCCCTCCTTGAGCGGAGCTTTGGGGTCAATCTCGACCTCCTTTCCATTGTAAGCACTCATCAGATCATTCGCGCCAGATCCGGGCTGCCAGTCGGGCTTCGCGGTCTACGAGTGAATCACGAGCTTATCAGTCAGCATCTTGCGATTTCGTTGCGGCACGATCCGAAAGGATGTGTGGTTTGGAGGAGGAGGAAGAGGACGAGACTGACTTGGCAATAGGTGAGGGAAGCTGAGGTGTCCCATGGTGGACGGGCAGCCTCGGTCTACGTGGTTATCGGAAGTGGTGTGAGAAGTGGGTTCGGTTCCATCGGACGGAGAGCGGCGAAAACGCACCTGTTTGAACGGAGGGTGACGGCTCATTTTGCGAGCTTGGGAGGCGATAGAGGAAGTAGTGAAGCGGCGGAAAGTGTAGAGAGAATGCACGATGGTGGTACGCGAGGTTTGTCGGCGCTGGCGAAGCGCAAGGCGGCGGCGAACCTTCGCGGGTGACCGGGGGTCGGCCGACTCTGGCCCCGAAAGTCGGGGTCTGCGAGGCGGTGCTTCTTGTTGCGTAGAGAATGAAAAGGGATCGATTTGATGACAGAAATCTAAAGATATGATGTTGTGTGAAAAAAAAAAAAAAAACTAATGCGAATTGTGCAATGGCCACGTCAGCGCGACGGGTTTCGGGTCCAAGCGCAAACGCGACGACTTGCGTCCAGGCATCGCGCCTTCCCCGTTGCTTTCCAGCGACGACGAGCTCGGCCTCGCCGTCAAACATCTCACTATAGTCTGATTGCCTTCGACTCACGGCCAGCAGCGCCCATCCTCGCTTAGACAGCCACCTTCGGTGCTGACTCGCTCGCGCGCGTTCAGGAGGGGCCATCTCGGCGGACCCGCTCGTCGTTCTCGTCACTTCGCCACCCAACTCGCTGCTGGACGGCGGATCGCGAGAGGAGATAGAAAGAGAAACATCGCACAGAGTTGCAGAGCTGAAGCTGGAGAGGCGGGCGACACAGCGAGGTGAGTACTTGAGCTCGCTCAGAGGAGGGAAGCTTGTGGGGTGAGGCAGAGCAGCTTACGCGAAGATGTCGATCTAGACGGAATCAGCTTGTTCATAGCTTAGAATAAGTCTCTACTCTACTCGTTTACGACTTCTACGAGTCCGCACCGTACGCGACTTCGCTCAGCTCCTCCCCACACCCTCAGCCTAGCTCACCTTCCCTCACCTCCATCTACCGCAACAGCTCCACCCACCCATCAACATGTCTCGAGAGCTCAACGCCATCCTCGAGGACCTCACCGCGACAAAAGTCGGGACCCGATCCGAGGCCATCGCCTCGTTCCGCGACCTCCTCTCCTCTTCCAAACGCCTTGCAGCGCTCTCCCAGTCCGACTCGCATTCATGGCTCAAGACCCTCCAAAAACTGTTCGGATTCGTCATCACCGAGCGTAACGCGTACGTCTCGAAGCAGACCGCGCCGGCACAGAAACGCCTCGAGGACGCCGCATCGCTCGTCCAGCTCGCCGTCACGAAAGTCCACACGGGGTTGAATAGGAAGACGATCAAAGCCGTGTTTGCGCACCTGACGCAGCTGATTGCGGTCGGAGGCAAGTTGCAGCACTTCGCGTTGACGTACTTGAGGACGATCCGGGTGTTGTTGAGCTGGGGGCCCCATCGCGAGCATTTGGACGAGAAGGTGTGGACGGATATCGTCGAACTTTGTTGGAGTGCGGTGTTGGGCGATAAGATCAAGATTGGGAAGGAGTTCATCGAGGTGCGTAACTTTTGTTTTTACCTGTTTGGAGAACACGCGAACTACGGCGAGTGGAAGAGCTGAGCGACGCTTTCTGACAAATAGGACGCCGCGATGGAAGCCGACCCCGACTCTGACGACTCCGACACTCCCCCAAGACCAACCGGTGCGCTCCGAAACGCCACTGCATCGTCGTCCATCCCCCACCCCTCGACCACCAAGCGCACCGCGACGCAAGAGGACATCGAGCTCCTCCACATCATCTCCACCATCTTCCTCTCTACCTCCTCTCCCTTCCTCCGCTATTCCTCCGTCATCTTTCAAAAGTTCATCCGCTTCTTTCGTCTCTTCCCCGTCGAGACTGGGGCTCACCTCCCCGCCGTTTCCGCCCTCGTCAAGGCCCTCAGCGAGCTCGATCTCAACGACCAAAAGTCAATGCGGGAATTCGGACCGCTCCTCTGGGACCCGTTGTTGAAGCTGTGGGGAACGAAGAATGCGACACTGAAGGAGCAGCTTGTGATGGCGCTCAAGTACCTCCTTCCTTTCGTCGCTAGCGTCGAAGAGGAGGAAGGCGTCGAGGGCGGAGGCAAAGTCGGCGCGTTGTGGGAGGCGGTGCTGAGCGAGCCTGGAATCAGGTGGAGGGAAGGGTGGGAGTTGAATCTCGATTCGTTAGAGTTGGGAGTGTGGGAGAAGGCGGAAAAAATCGGCGCGTTCAGGACTGACGTGGCGAGGAGTGGGGAGGATTTCTCGGACAAGGCGGCGCTCGCGTGGGTCGTTACGGAGCTGGGTGCAGATTGCTTGGTGATGCTTCATAGGAGGAGTGAGGCGAGTCTTCTGGGAGTAGTGGTAGGGACGCCGGTTCCGGGAACGCCAGAGGCGACAGGCAGGAACAAGCGACGGAAGGTGCGTTTTTATCAAGCTTCTCCTTCATGTAGATCTGTCTGAACTGGTGCTTCTTATGTATTCAGATCGAAGGGCCTCTCGAGGCCTTCATCGACTCGATTCTCCCGACTTCCTCGACACCCCCTCCCCACGTCGTCTTCCGCCTCCAAATCGCCTTCTTCCTCATCTCGCACCACTTTCCAGCTCTCTATCTCACGGTAGCCCACAAGTTCTTCTCCTCCCTTCATTCCCTCCTTTCCTCCGACGATCTCCAAATCCAATCCTGGGCTTTCCTCGCCCTCTCCGCCATTGCCTTCATGGGCCTCGACCCCCTCCCCGTCCCTTCCGCCCCCTCGCCTTCAAAAGTCTTCAGCCGCCGAACCTCGCAGGTCAAGAACCACTGGGAACCGATATGGACCGTTGCAATTCGAAGGATCTCGAACCCAGGCGTTTGTCGGACCGCTGCGCATCTCGCCAACGTCCTCCTCGCGAGGGATAGGGTCGAGAACGCGGTCGTCGTCGCGAGTTTGGAGGGGTTCACGCGCGACTTGGACGTCCAGGGGCCGAACTTCCCGAGCGAAGCGGTGTGTCGGTTTCTGGAGTGGGGGTTGGCGATCGCGAAGAGCGATGTGAGGCTGTTTAGGTTGAGGTTCGAGGACAAGGTGTTGACGTGGTGCGTCTCGTGTTTCCAATCATTCAAGGCCTTATTTCACTCCATACTAACTCTCCACCCAATCAAAGGATCCAGAGCGGTTGGAAGCCCCTCGAAGGAGTTTTCCGTACCCACTCCATCGGCCAAGCACGACCCCACGCCGATCCCTTCTCCCCCTCTGGCCTCGCCTCCCTCCTCGGTCGACTCTGCGGCTTCGACAGAGTCCCTCAACTCCCTCGTCAACATCTTCTCCCCGACGGACCCATCACTTCCATGGTAGTCGACTGGAGCGAAACCAAGCCGCTCCGAGACTACATCCAGGGGATCGTCCCGGAGTACACGTCGCTCGATCCCGAGGGCAAGGCCAAGACTAAGCTGAAGACGCCCGAGTCCCTCAGTTTCAGCCAAAAGTCGACGGATGGAAAGCTAGAGAGGAGGATTTCGGTGTGGTTTGGCAAGACGATGGGCGACTTGAAGGAGTTGGCAGAGGATGGAGCGTCGCCGACGCTGAGCGTTGACGTCGCGAGGAGGCACATCGACCTCGCTTGCTTGGCCTTGTTTGTCGAAGGCCTCTTTGAGCTCAACAAGGTCAGATCAACGACAACGACGATCAAAGCGGCCTGCGACGTCCTCACTCCCCTCGCCGCCATCCTCCCTGCAAAGAAGTGGACGCCCTCCGAACGAGCGACGATTCTCGGCGGGTTTTCGCCGCTCTTCGTCCCCCTCCCTCCGCCTCCCGCCGTCTCGTACCCCGTCTTGATCGACCCGTCTTCGTCCTCCGGTATCCCCCGTCACCTCGTTCCTCCACCGAAGCACGATACCGCCGTGTTCGACCTCAACGCCGTCGTCGACTTCGTCCTCCTCCGCTTACTGTGGGACTCGCCGAACACGCGAGCGGTCCTTCAGGAGGTTGGCGTCGCCATTCAGACGATTCTCACGGGAGCCACAGCTGGTCCGCCTGCCCCAACACCAGCACAGACGCAGCGCGAGCGCGAAAGGGAGGACGACTTCGGCGAGATCAAGGTCGCCAAGTCGCAGGCGGTGGTGTCGACGGCGGGCAACGAGAGGGCCGAAGCCGCTTGCGTGTCGTTCTGCGTTCGAGGGCTCATTTCGGAGGCGATGGCGGACTCAGCTGGAGCGGGAGCGGTTCGAGTGCCTCAGCTTGTTGATGCGATCGTCGATACCGACGGGATCGAGGGAATGGTCGTCGCGGAGGAGACGTTCAACGCGATTCGAGTCGGGCTGCTCGAGCTCAGACCAAGAGATGCGGAGGCGATCGTGGATCATTTTGGATCTGACCTGCTGGTAAGTGAGGGGTCGAGACTTGGTAAGGCGTAGCTCATCTTTCTGCTTTGTCTGCAGCCGAGCTATCGCTTCGACAAGGACGAGCGCGTCGCCCTCGCCCTCCTCCGCTTCCTCGAGTGCACTGGCCCGACGTGGATCAACGCTGGAGAAGGGAGCGCTGCTGAGGACTTTGGATCGAAAGTCAGGACGATCATCAGCTGGTTCACTCAAGCCCTTCAGCTCAACCGTCTCGACTCGTGGAGGGTTCGCCTGCGCTTCGTGGCATTCGTCGACTTGTACCTTTCGATCGACCCGAGTCAGTCCCTTTGGAAACGTAGAGATGATCCGGAGGAGAGCGCTCCCGTCCCTACCGCCATTCTTCCCTCCCTCGTCACCGATATCGACTTCCGCGTGCGATTCCGGATCGCCTCGTCGGCCGCTCAGCTCTTCACTATCCTCCACGACGGCGGCGTCCCGGATGACCAGCTGTTTTACGACATCAACTCGGCTATGACCACCAACCTCGACAACGCGGAGCAGATCCTCACCCAGATCGTCTACAGCGCCAACTTCATGATCGTCTCAGCCCTCCGCCGGCGCGCGCCGTACAACCTCGTCCTCAGCTACGCCACGCACCTACCTCGAATGACGCGACAGATCACGGAGACGTTTCTCGGCGTCGCAATCAGGCTTGGAGTCGGCGATCTTCACGATCTCTTCGGCTTCTACCGTACCTACTTCGCCGTTCAAAGGGTGAAGAACCCAGAGCCGTCGACGCCTTTTCGTGTCTGCGGCTTCTCGTCGCTCAAGGATCTTCGGCACTTCGATTATCGTCAGTGGGGAGGCGTCTCGCTCGCCTACGGGATGGACGATCAGTTTGCGACGCTGTGCAACATTCTCAAGAGACCAGCCGCAAGCGTCGCCCTCGATTGCCTCCCCGAGACCCTCTCACTCGCCATCGCCAAGTTCGCCGAGGCCGCCGAAACCAATGGCCACCCATGGGAGGTGCTGGGAGCAGAGGTTTCGCGCTACGCGACCGCGGCCGGAGCCGAGGACGCCTTCCAGGTCAACAAGCTCGTCAGCTCCATCGCCGACGACGTGGTCGCTCTCATGCTCGCGCGCTTGCGCCAGTCAGACTGGGCGCCGAATCACCACGAAGGATGCTTCGGGATCGACAAGAAGGCAGCTCAGACCTTTCGCGACGTTCTCGCGCTCGAAAGCAACTTGCATCTCTCGGAGCCGGCGCCGCCGTACCACAACCCCTGGACGGTCACCGCCGGCATCGAGTGGTTCGGCAGGGAGTATCAGACCCTCAAGAAGGCAGCTGCCGTGTATCCAGTCTTCCTTCACCTCTTCGACAAGATCCACCAGGCCCCCTTCGTCGACGAGCAGCGCCGGCTTCTCGTCAGCATCGCATTCGGCATCGCCCTCTTTCATCGACTGATCCGCAACGCTACCATCCTCGCCGCTCTGGTCAGAGGTCTCACGCAGCTCCTCCCTCGACCGGATCTCTTTCCTCTGCTTTCCAGCATTCTTCGCTGGTGTCTTACAGAGTGGCTCAACATGGGAGTCAAGGACGATGGCGTCGGGGACCTCTGCGAGAACCTCGTGCTCGCTGCTTACGCGTGCTTTGGCTTGATCAAGGATAGCGTGAGTATTTCTTCCTTGAGCCTGCTTCTCATGATCAGTCTGACTAATTTTCTGCTTCCATATCTAGAACGCTTCCGACGTCAATTACTCGGCCCGCAAGCTGGCGGACTTTCTCGTGCAGGGCGTCAAGCAGCTCGGAAACGACGGCGTCACGAGTGCTCAGGAAGCCTTTCTCCTGTGGCCCTGGGAGCTTGTCGCCGGCTCAAGGACGCCTCTTTCCACCATCGAAGGCGTCTTGTCGTCGACGTTCTCTCCGGTTTCGAAGTTCACCCTCGTGAAGGCGCTTCGTGACCACGTCGACCTCTCAACCAGCGGTCACCGGAGCCAGATCGTGTGGAGAATCCTTGACGCCATGCCCTCTGGCCCCTCTCGTCTGGACGACTGTCTCGCCCTTGCCGACCTTCTCTACCGTACCGCTGGTGAAGTCGAGGCTCTGGGGCTGGAGGAAGTTGCGCCTGGAGGACGGTACGAGGACACGGACGACGACGTGAGCATCCGTCAGGCAATGGTAGCGAAGGTCCTCGACATGGTCCACGATCCCGACCCGCAACTGGCTTACCAGGCCTTCGACACCCTTCGAGCGATGTTCAGCTCGACCAACCCTACGACGCTCTTCTCGCACGAGAGCATGTCGACTAGGTCGTTCGGCATCGCCAAATTCCTCTCCACTTCCAGCCTTCTCCGCCCCGATAGGATCAGAATCCATTCGCCACGATCCCTCACGGAGCTCGACGACGATGCGTGGCTGGCTCGAGCCCACTCGTACTCCGATTGGGTCGTCGACTTTGCGATCCTTTTGGGGGATTATGGCGCCGCGAGCCATCCTTTCTACGCTCAGTTCGCTCCTCTCCTCCAGCGAAGCTCGACTTTCGCCGCTTCCCTTCTTCCTTCTCTCGTCCACTCCGTCCTACTCCGTGAAGTCGGCACTGAGAACGAGGACGACCGAGCTCGACTCTCCGCCTACTTCCAGCATGTCCTCCAGGATCCGCTTTCTGACAAGCAGTCGGTCGCCGTCGTCGTAGACGTCGCAACTCAACTTCGTCGGCACCCTCGTCCGAGCGCCACGAGATCAACATCGAGCTACGACGTTTGGCTGGCCGTGCCCTGGGTTCTCCTCGCAGACGGCGCCGTCAAGATTGGAGCGCATCTCACCGCCTCCCTCTTCCTCGAGTTGGCGCATGAGTACGACAGGCTATTCAAGATCGACGCTGAAGGTCGACCGCTCAACTCGAAGCAGGACGCGAACGCCCAGTCGCTCCTCTACGCCATCTACACCAAGATCGACGAGCCGGATGGGTTCTACGGCCGCCGCACGGACGACGTTCGCAGCTCGCTCATCCGACAACATGAGCACGAGGGACGCTGGAGCGACGCCTTTGGCCTCTACGGCGCTCGCTTCGAGAGCCAGTCCGGCCAGTTTGCGGCAGGCAAGGACATCTCGGCAAGCGTTGGCGTCGTGCACTCGCTCGCTTCTTTTGGCTTCAATCGACTCGCCATGTCGATCCTTCAGCCAGCTCGTGCCGAGGGAGAGGTGCGCGAGAAGGACCTGCCGTCGGGCCTCCCTTACGAATTGGCGTGGAGAACGGATACGTGGGACCTTCCGGTGGAGGAGCACGCCGGCAATACGTCCAGCGCGGTGCTGTACGCGGCGCTTCGATCTCTCCACACCTCTCGCGAGACGCCAGACCTCGAGCCGATGGTCAACAAACTCATTGCTTCCGAGGCCAAGAAGCTCGCCACCGTCAGCCTCGACTTGCCCACTCCCGACGGCCGCGCTATCTCCACCATCCTTGGGCTCCGGGAGATCAAGGAGTGGACGAAGTTGAATATCATCGAAGATCTTGACGCAACCGTCGCTTCATCTCTTCCGGTCGCCTCCTCTTCCTTCAGGTCAGTGGGCTGGTCGTGCTCCCTTGCTCAGCAGCTGATCTTTTTGGTGCATCAGCTTCGAGCACGCCGAGCATGTATTGTCGACTCGGATCAGCCTTCTCCGGGCCAAGCGAACCCACGAGCAGGCCGACCAAATCGGCGACTTTACCTCCCCACTCTGCCAGAAGCTCGCAGATACTGAATCAGCGTGTCTTTTGCAGCTGAGTCGGCTTGCCCGAACAGCTGGCCAGCTTCAGGCGTCGATGAACGCCGTGACGAGGGCGCACAAACTCCTTGATCTCGAAACCCCTTCGGCCAGCGCATCTGTCGACGACGAGCTTGCCAACGTCTTGTGGGCTCAGGGAGAGCATACTACGGCCATCTCTCTCCTCAAGACCATCGCTCACGCTCAACCCGGAGACCAAGCTCTGCTTCTTTCTCGTCTGGTGAGTCCTTGGCCACGTGTTTGCATTGTTATCGTTGTAGCTGAGAACTGACATTTATTCTTGAAAGGGAGAGTGGACGGCGGAAGCTCGAATGAAGAACCCCCTCGAGATCAAGGAGACCTACTTCGACCCCGCCATCAGGCTCGCTGAGCACGCATCGCCATCTCAACGGGCCAAAACCCACGGCTCGTTCGCCATCTTCGCTGATCGCCAATACCAGGAGATGGAGAAGGTCGCGGAGGCCAGGAGGGATCGGTTCGAGGCGTATCGACGACGGAAGGAGTTTGAGCTGGAGGAGCTCGAGCGCCAGGCCCAGTCGAGTCGGGACAACACGAGTCAACTGCGACGAAGCAAGGAGCAGGGCGAGCTGAATCTCGCAGAGGACGAACGCCAAGTCGAGGAAGCAGAGAAGTCGACCAAACTACTCCTCTGGCTCGCGCTCGAGAACTACGCCAAGGCACTCGCGGCGTCGGGCGAACACGATGACAAGGTGTTCAGGTTCTGCTCCCTCTGGCTCGCCAACGCCAGCGACGACGAGCTGCACGCGAAGCTCAAGGACGCCCTCGACAGCATTCCGTCGCACAAATACGTCTTCATGACCTACCAGCTTTCCGCTCGATTGACTCTGCGCAACTCGGCCTCGCCGCCGTTCGTCAAGAACCTCTTCCGCCTCCTCACTCGCCTCTGCGTCGACCACCCTTTCCACTGCCTCTTTCCCGTCTGGGCCCTCCGTTCCGCCCCATCAGTTTCGCCCACCAGCTCCAAGTCGCGTTCTCGCCGGTCGTCGTCCTCCATGGCGTCCGACTTCAACTCCCAGAGCGTCCGAGCTGCTGCCGCCGACGACATCTTCGCGAAGGTGAGAAAGCACGCCCATCTCGTGCCGCGAGTCGAGGCCATCGAGCTCGCATGCACGGCCTACGTCCAGTGGGCCGTCTTCGACCTGTACTCCGTCGAGGATTACTGCCACCCCAACTCGAGGAAGCGCCTTAGGCCCGGACGTCTTACCATCCGCCACGGCGTGCTCCTTCGGGACGAAGTCAAAAATCTTCCCATCCCCGTCACGACTTTTGACCTTCCTCTGGATCCTACGGGGAGGTATCCGGCCGGCAGCTTCCCCGCCATCGTCAAGTACGATGAGAGTTTCCGCACGGCCGGCGGGATTCACCTCCCCAAGATCGTGACGTGCATCGGCGACGATGGCAAGCGGTACACCCAGCTGGTTTGTCCCTCTCTTTGCGGTGCTGAGCTACATTTTGAGACTCATCATGCGTGCTTAGTTGAAGGGAGAGGACGACACTCGGCAAGACGCAGTTATGGAGCAGACCTTCAGCCTCATCAACACGCTGCTCGCTCGCGACGAGAAGACCAGACGGCGGAAGCTCCACCTCAGGACATATCTCGTCATACCACTCCAAGGCGCGAATGGCCTGATCCAGTTCGTCGAGAAGACGGAGGCTCTGCGAGATGTCTTGGCACCGCTTTACACCAAGTACACCACTGCTCTTTCGCTCTTGCATGAACAAAGCTGACCATTTTCATACAGGTTCTACTCCGGGCGCGAATACCTCTCGCCCGACCAGGCTCGTTCGATGTTAAAGAAGTGGGAGGAGCTCAAAAACGTCGACCCCGACTGGAAGGCCAAGAAGGAAGAGGCGTTCCGCACCATCCTCGCTCGTTTCCCTCCCGTCATGCGCCATGTCTTCTTCGCGAAGGACAAGCGGCCGTCGTCGTGGTTCAACATGCGACTCAATTACTCGAGGAGCGTTGCCGTCACTTCTATCATCGGTCACCTTCTCGGTCTCGGCGACCGACACGTGTCCAACATTCTGATGGACACGGCTCGAGGAGAACTTGTTGCGATCGATTTGGGTATCGCCTTTGAGCAGGTTCGTCGCGTTCTGTGCCCGCACCTTCATTCCAACCACTCACACGAGGCTTTGTTGCTACAGGGCAAGCGACTACCAATCCCCGAAAACGTTCCCTTCCGTCTCACACAAAACATCATCGACGGCTTCGGCATGACTGGAGTTGATGGTGTCTTCCGAAGATGCGCTGAGGAGACGCTTCGAGTCCTTCGCGAGCGCTCCAACGTTGTGATGACTGTTCTCGAGGTCTTCAAGCACGATCCGCTCCAGCTATGGTGTGTCACAGGTCTTGGCTTCAGGGAAAACGTTCGGGCAAGGAAATGATCACTGACAGCAGGGTTTTTTTCAGGGCTGTTTCTGCCGAAGTCGCAAAGCGGATTCAAGGCTCCAACGACGCCGAAGTGGCAGGGATCGAGGAACTCCCAGACGACGCCGATCGCGCGCTCTCCATCGTCGCCGGCAAGCTCGACACCAAGCTCAGCGTCGAGTATACCGTCAACCAGCTTATTCAAGAAGCTACCGATATGGGGAACCTTTCTTCCATCTACTGCGGTTCGTTCTTTCCTATCGTTCAAGCTGCCGTCTTCGTACTGATCCAATCTTCGTCCTCGCAGGATGGCAACCTTACTATTAAAATTCCCCTCGCATTTTTGTTCACTACCCGAGTTGAAGATACCTTGCATTACTATCACCCGTTGTTCACGCATCTATTCCGAGAGGGCAGAAGTCACGTGTACCAATCTATTTACGACTGGCGGACATTCGGGCGGAGAAAGCCACACTCGCTTACTTAACGCGTTATCGCGACCTCCCCACTCTGCGCTCTCCTTCCTTCCATCCCTCACGCAACCATGTCAAAAGCACCTCAACTCGTCAAAAGTATCGCCATCTTGTCCACTGGGCAGATGGGGGCTTCCTTCGGCCAAGTCATCAGCGCCAACTCTGGCTCGAACCCAATCCGACTCGTCACGGACCTTACGGGGCGCTCTCCGCGCTCGCAAGCTCTCGCCAAAGCCTCAGGATTCGAGCATTTGGACCTACCAGCCATCTTACAGACCTCGGACCTCATTCTCTCCGTCCTCGTCCCCAGCGAGGCTTTGCGGCTTGCGAAGTCAGTCGGAACGGCAGCCGGCGGGATCCCAAAGTCGGAGCTCAAGACGCGCTTCTTCATCGATATGAATGCCGTCTCTCCCGAAACCGCTTTAGCGGGAGAAAAGGAATTCGTTGGAACCGATATCGACTTCGTGGACGGTGGGATCATCGGCGGGCCGGCGACGGCGACTTCGTCGCCTTTGATCGTCTTGTCCGGCAGTGGGGCGGAGGAGGTGCATGAGTTGCTGTCACCGCTTTTCGTGGGGAGGACGAAGGTCGTTGGGAAGGAGATTGGGCAAGCGTCGGCGATGAAGATGAGCTATGCGAGTTTGACGAAAGGCGCGACGGCGCTGGCGTTGAATGCCGCGATGTTGTCGTCGAGTTATGGTGTCGGGGAGGCGCTGATGGACGAGTTTGCGGAGAGTCAGGTATGAGATCTTATATGAACCCCCTTTTTCTATCTGCCAACACTGATTTGGTCGATATAGCCCGGCATGCTCAAGTTATTCGGCAACTTCAAGTCCAGCGCCGCGAAAGCGTTCCGGTGGGTCGGTGAGTGGCCATGTCATCCCCCGCCGAATTCCGCTTCTCCCCCGTCTCATCACTTTTTTTTCCCACAGGCGAAATGGAGGAGATCAGCAGTTCCATGAAGACGAATGGACAAGAAGGTGGCGCAGCCATCTTCTCTGGCGTCGCTCAGACCTACCAGTTTGTCGCCGACAACGAGGTCGTGGGCAAGGAAAGCATCGAGGACGCTTTGAAGAAGAACAGGTCGCCTCAAGAAATTGTGGAGATTCTAAGCGAGGGTTTGAAAAAGTAGTGGACGTTGTCCATCGGTTGCAAAAGAAGGACTGCTGGCTCAAGAAAAACTAGACACGTGGAAGCGGTGTAGAGCCCACGACCGGGACCTTCCCGCCGACATCCACGCTTTGAGGTTGCGTTTTTTGAGAAAAGCTCACGACACGGAGATCAACTGCCACAGACAGTTCGTCCCACTGGGACACCCTCCAGTAGACGTGACCTTACTCCCGCTCGTAGGCGTGGCTTGGGTGTAAGCCCCACCAATGATCCCAATGTAGCATACAGTGAGGGTACTGTCGTTGCACAAGATATTGTACTAGGACAATGCTCGGGTAAGTGAAAGTTGACTCGGTGTGTGGAGGGGCGGAAGCCGATCGACTGACGGACGAAGCGGAGGCGCTCGTGGAAACGGGCGCGAGCATGCCTCCGTCGCCGTTCTCGAGGAAGAAGCCGCCGTCGGACCTTCCGGAACATCTCTTTGTTAGCAAATGACTTGTCATGGATGACAAAAGAGAAAAGTGAAAGTGCCCCCCACTCAATGCTGTAAAAGTTGTACCCGTTCGAGTCGGCGCCGATCAAGTTGAGGTTCCACCACCCGCTTTTGTCACTGGCGTCCAGAGTGGTCTGGCATACATACAGGAGATCCGAATGATCAAAAAAGCTAGGAAAAATTGGCGCGGAGAATGTTCACTCACCACAGTAACGTCCGAAGCGGTATTGCTCAACCCTCCCGTCGTCCCAAATGCCCAACCCATCGAAGCTGTCGTTGCGAGTGGAAACCAACCAATCAACTCCGATCCATCCTCACCTTCTCCCGCCTACAAGACAAGAGAAAAAGCCTCACTATCACTCAAAGGCGTGATCCTATACTCTCCGGTGTTTGGCCACACGATGTCACGCGAGAAGACGGGCGAAGCTCGGACGATGGAAACGAGGCCGACGGTGAGGCACGCGAAGGGAACGAGAGCGGAGCGAAGCATGTCGGTGGGAAGTCTGTTTCTTTCAGAAACGTGAACGCGGTAGGAGGAAGAAAGAGCCTGCCTCGAAGGGTCCGAGAAGAAGACCCTCGGAGAAAGAAGCGTGTGGCTGTGCCCATAAACGTGGATACCCATCCTCGGAGGTACCGCTCGAGAGGTTAGGAGTCTCTATCAATGGAATCCAGGGCCTGCACAGCTCTCTCGAGGTTCCCGAGCGCGGAAACCGGTGGCCGAGAATCTTTGATGACGTGGCGCCACTCTTGGATGGCCAGAACAATCGCGGATCACCTCATGTCCGAGCTCTCCACCTCACCACAACAGATACGAAAGCACGCGCTCAACCAACGACCTTTCTTTGATTCCCACCATCAATTCAGCCCGCCCGACTTCTTCCCAAAGCTCAACCTCATCTGCCCTTTCTCCATCCCTCCCCTCTTCATCTCCACCCCACCATCACCCTCACCCTCACCCCCATCAAAATCCCCACCCTCCTCCCCAAAAACCCCACTCTGGAACCCCATCGCCAAGCGACTCTGGTACATAAGTGAATGCGAGAGCCGCATGAACGCGTTCTTGGCTCTGGTGCGTTCGAGTTCGCCCGCTTTGACGTCCGTCCCTGTTTGGTTGTTTTCCAAAACCCCCCACTCAGTCAGCTCGAACTCCACTTCATCTTCACGAGATTCGAATAAAAGAGAAAGAGAACTCACGAATACTCCGATCCAACCTCTCCAACCCCTCCTTAACGTTCCAAACCTCCCTCGCCCGCTCCCTCCCCTTCCCCTTCCCCTTCCCCTGGACGACCAAATCCTCCCCCAAATCAGTGAGACCGATAGAGAGGATCATGATGTTGTGATGAAGGTCGGTGGCGTTGGACTTGGTGTGAAAATTTGCTGCGCCGACGGTGAGGGAGGAGGAGGGTTGGGTCGTGGAAAAGGAGCGGAGGGCGGTCGAGAGGGGAGGGAGAGGAGGCGGGGAGAAGAACGCGGACTGTAGGCGAACAGTCGGCAAAAGCAAGGTCAGCGGCAGACCCTCCGCTCCGCACCCAACAAAAGAGAAAAGCACCGCACCGGGTCGACGACGTCCACCCCTCCGCCCAGCAAAAAACTCCACGCGACCCACCTCCTCAACACCTTCGCCCCCCTCTCAACATGCGGCAAGATCTTCAACACCTCCAACTTCGTCTGCGGTCTCGCGGCTCCGTATCGCTCGTGGAGAATCTGGACGAGCACCTTCCTCTGCTCACTCAGTAAAGCCACGTCAGCGAGCAAACAGGAACGAGGGGAAGGCGAAAAGAAACGCACAGCGTCGGCCTCAAGAACACTCTCAACCAAGGCCTGCAAAACAGTTTCCAAGTCCCTCCTGATCGGCGCTGCTTCCGGGTCCATACCGATGCGAACGAAAACGTCGACAAGCGTGACGAGGTCGGATTGGGAGAGGAGCCTATTGGTTTGGGTGAAATGAATCACGTCAGACTGTTGTGATTGTGCAAGGGTAACAGCAGGAGGGAGAGGAAAGAAAAAAACGCACGAAGCGCTAACCAAGTCCCTTACGATTCTCGCAACCCTCTTGACGACCATATCCCTCTTTTTCCTCCCCACCGCCCCCTTCTCCCCCACACCAACTCCCTCAACGCCTTCCATCACATCATCTGCCTCCTCCTTCCCTCCCACACTCAACCCAACCCCCTTCAGCACTCCCACGATATCTCCCGCACCGAGGAGCAGCGGGGAGGCGGCGGTGGTGGCAGCAGCGGAGGAAGAAGATTTCGAGGTAAGACGGATGATCCGAGCGAGGAGGAGTCCTGCTTGATCCGCGACGTGAGGGTTGAGGGAAGGGTCTGCCACTGTGTTTTGCGAGCGAACGAGTAGAGGGAAGGGGGGACACGTCAGTGCTGCTCCGAAGCGAGAGAGAGAGAGAGAGAAGAAAGAAAGTCACATACAAAAGCTCAACACCCAAGCACTAACTTCCTTCCTGTCCTCCTCAGTGCCTACGCCACCAATCGCAAACCGCGAGGCGAGTCGCAGAGGATCGAGCGCGGCCACATCGCCGTTCTTCGCTTCTGCGGTTCCTCAGTCCGCATCAGCTTTCGGGCCTTCAAGACGAGCAAACAGAACAGAAGAAAAGGTCTGCACACGCACCAGACAAAGCCCTCGTGACCCTCCCTCTCCACCCACTCCCATCCTTCGCTGTTTCCCACTCCTCCCCCCTTCTCCCCCCAGCGCCCCGCCAAACGCGCCTCTCCTCCCTCACCTCACTTTCCACTCCCGGACTCCCCCCTCTACTCCCCCTCTCCTCCCTCAACAACTCTTCCACCTCTTTAACCCTCTGCGCCGCTTTCCTCTTTTCTGGGGAACGGAGGAACGCGTCGGACGAGGAAGGGAGGCCAGCGACGGCCGAGAGTTTCGAGAGTTGCGAGTCGGTCAAAGAGAGGTCTGTGGAGTGGGTGGGAGAAGAGGTGGAAGGCGTCGTCGGGTCGACTTCGGAGTCCGAGTCGTCCTGCGTTGTGCAAGTTTGCGTCAAAGCAACAAGAGGGAAATACCACGTCAGCGCGCCTCCCTCCCCACTTCCTTCCACAAAACCAAGAAGCTCAGCCAAACTCACGCCGACCAAACCGCCCTCCATCTCAGCTCTCAACACCTCCATTCTCCTCTCCCTCTCCTCCCTCCTCTCCTTCTCTTTCAACAGGTTCCCCAACCCATGACGCCCTTTCGTGCTCTCGAGCTCTAGAACGCTTTCCTTCGTCGGCGCAGAGGCGGTCGGGAGGTGGGTCGTCGGAGGTGCCTGAGTGTGCGTGCGGGTCGAGCGTCGAGTGAAGGAGTCGGAGGGGAGGGGCGTGACAAGGGAAGTGGACGCGGGGGTGGGGAGGTCGATGTCCATCGCTGAGCCTGCTCTAGGACCACTGGCGTCCCTCTCCTCCTTCTCCTTGGCTTTCCGATCCCTGATCCTCTGCAACGCGGCCATCGCGCTATCCTCGCCGTCACTCTCGCTGTCGCTGGAGCTCGAGCTAGAGCTTCCACTCGCGTCGTCGTCCTCCTTCTCCGTATCTCCTCCCTCGTCCTCCTCTTTTCTCTCCATCTCCACCCCATCGTCCCCCTCATCCTCTACCACCTTCTCCTCTCTCCCCCCACTGCCCAGCGTGCCACTCTTACCTCTAACCCCAACGCCACTCCCTCCGATCCCCTTCGGCAACCTCAATCTCTCATCACTCGACAACTCGACCTCGACGCTAAACTCTTCTCGCTTCCTCTTCGCTCCTCCTCCGGATGCAGGTTCGGGGCAACGAGTTCCAAGAGTCATGCAGTTGGCTCTCTTGATCTTGATCGGACTCGGACGAGGCGAAGCGCGTACTGGCGAGTTGGAGTGGCGCGAGTTCGTTCCAGAAGAAGTCGAGTTCAAAGTCGAGAGAGAAGCAGTGTGAGGAGGGGAGGTGAAGACGGTAGGCGAAGGCGGCAACTCTGCGTCGATGAGCGAGTTGGACGACGACACAGACCGCTTGAGAGGAGTCGTGGACGGCTTCCGCGAGACGAGTGACGACGCGGGTTTCGTTGGTGATGGTGATGGATGAGTGGTGCTAGTAGTGGTAGAAAAGTGAGAAGGGTTGGAGGAAGGGGAAGGGAATGGCGGGAGGGGAAGCGACGAAGGAAGGAGCGACGACGAGCGGCGCGAGAGAGGTCGAACAAAGTCCGTGGAGGTGCAAGGACGGTCGTCGTCCTCCTCCGAGTCGGGAACCAAAGTGTCGGTCGGTGGGTGGGAGGTGCTGAGTTGGGAAGAACGAGGAGGAGGCGAACGTAGGAACGCGGCGACGGCCTCGTCGTCGTCGTCGTCGTCCTCCTCCTCTGAGAGGGGCGACGCGGACGCGGTCGAGCGCGTCGACGCGTCGGGCGCGTCCGCGTCAAGAGGCGTGACGGGAGCGGTGAGGGGTGCAGGAGTGCGAGGAGTGGGTGATGATGGTTGAGTCCAAGTAGTGAGAGAAGTAAGTCGCTCTGTCGCCTTCGCCTTGCCCTTGCCCTCACTCGCACCAGCACGAGCTACTCCTTCCCCTCCTCCCTCCCCCTCCCTCGCTCCTCCCAGCACCGCCTTCCCACTTCTCCCACCATCATCATCTCCAGCCACACCATCTCCCTGCACCTCCACTACCAAACGAGCAGGAGGAGGAGGAGGAACAGGCGAGCTCGACCCCGACGCACTGGCACTCGCACTCGTCGCACTGGACGGACGAAAGAAGAACTCGGTCAACGATCGGTTCCGACTCGGTTTCAAGTCCTTGGCCGTAGACTTGAGTTTCGCCATTTTCTTCCCCCTTCCCTCCCCTTTCTGCTGTTGTCAACGACGCGGGGGCGCGAAGAGAGGCCGTGTGTGGGGTGGTGTGGTCGGAGCTTGAGCTGGGGCGAAGCGGGCGGGACGACGGAAGCCCGGAGCTCGCGCACAGGAGATGGGAGGGTCGCGTGAGCCGGGATCGCTATTGCTTTCCTTCCTTACCGTAGCAAAAAAGGGGATGTAGGAACCAGAGTTAGCACAGCTCTTCCTTTTTCGCGGCTTTTCCCAAAAAAAAACCGAAATCAGCGCGCAAGGTAGCGCCACGTGTACTAGGCCCCTCCTCCGTACAAAGAAGCCTGTTCTTCTTTCCGTACGACTTTGACCCCTCAACAACAAAGTTAGGACTAATATGGAAATGGCTTTGTGCTTGTATTGCCGCCTCCCTCCAAAAACCGCGACCTTCCGTCCACCAGCAACGTGCTGATGCCCGTTCAGCCAACGACCCCAACAGAGAGAAAACACACATCTACAAAAAGGTAGCACCAAAGACCGAGGTTGAGCTCGATAACAGTAAAAATATCCACCACCTTTAAAAAATTTCAGCTTGTTTGTTGAAAAGGTCCTTCTCTTCTCCCCCCCTCCCCCTCCTCAAACTCAACCTCGACCCGCCCGAAACGCGATGTCGACAAATCCCGACACCCCGCTACCCTCCTTTCCCTCTCTCTTTCTTTCGCTTAAGCGAAAAGGTCGACCTTGGGGTACTTGAACGTCGCGCCCTCCTGACCAATACAGATCGCCGCCAACTTGTGTCCAGCGAGAACAGCCTGGTCGACGCTCTTGCCGAGCACGTATGCGCCCAGGAACCCACCAGCGAACGCGTCCCCAGCGGCGTTGGTGTCGACAATCTCGGACGAGTCGAGCAGGGTCACGGGGTACGTCTTGGTCGTCGGCGCGGCCGAGGCCGTGTTGGACGACGCGACGACGGTCGAGGAAGAGCCTTGGGTGATGACGACGATACGGGGGCGCGAGGCGAGCTTCTTCGACTGCGCGAGCTTGATCGCGATGGTGGGGATGTCCTTGGTCTGTTTTTTTTTTTCGTGGTAGAGCAACATCAGTGCGAGGTATGCGGGGGACGGGAAAAGAGCGGCAGGACGTACGTCCCACTCGTGGGAAGCGGCGTAGGCCTCAGCCTCGGACTCGTTGCCGATGAGGATGTCGACGTAAGGGAGGATCTCGTCAACCTGGGACTTGAAGAACTGGGGGATGAACGGAGCCGAGAGGTTCATGGAGAAGATCTACGCGGTTACGCAACAACTGTCAGCTTCCCTCCATCTCTCCTCGCACTCGGCACCCCCAACAAAGCAGAGAAGCAGAGAAAAAACGGACCTTGCGGTTGTCAAGAGCGTGCTGAGCGAGGACCTTGGCCGACTCGAGACCGTGGGTGAGGAAGAAGCCTCCGAGGTAGAAGTATTTTGCGCTCGCGATGAGGGCCTGAACCTCGGGGGTGGCAAGGTGCGAAGGCTTGAAGTGTTCAGCGGCACCGAGCTGGGTGCAGAGAGACCTAGCACGCGTTTCGATTGGTTAGCATCCCCCTCGTTGTCTGACCCCGCGCGAGGTGGAGCTCGAAGGAGGGAAGCAGAGCGCACCTGTCGTGGCCGGTGATAACGACGGCGCAAGCTCCGGTGGGCTGGTCGGTGACCTGGTAGGCAGAGTAGAGGCCCTCCTTCTCGTTGGCGGCCCTGAGCTGGCTCGCGAGGTCGTCGGATCCGACGGCGCCGAGGTAAGCAGTCGACCCGGCGGGGAGGACGTACTGCACACGCGCATGATCAGCCTCACCGAGTTCGCGATGGAAGGAAACAGCAGGAAGAAAACACACCTGGACACCACGAGCAGCGTTCTGGGCGGCACCACCAGCGACGTAGGTGATCTGGTAGTTCTTCTGGAGGTCCTCGTAGCTGTCGAGCACGTTTCTCGTTTGAGCGCCGCGCACACAAGCGATGCGAGAATGTAACGAGAGAATCGCTCACATCTCGAGCTGCTTGCCCTCAGCGAGGACAGCATCGTTTGACTTGAGGCCGTACTTCTCGAGGAGAGCCTCGCCCTTGGTGACCTGCATGTCTGTTGACGACCCGTCGTCAAACTTGCGTTCGTGTTCGCGCGGGGAGCATAGACGTACCGAGGAGAGGGTTGCCCATGGCGACGAAGATGGGGGAAGGAGCAGCCATTTTTGTATGTAAAAAAAGTGAGGGGACGGGGTGGGAGGAACGGGGAGGACGCGGGTGGTGGGAGGAGGGCAAAGGACGAGCACGAGCAGCGAGCCAGAAACTTGGGGAGACGAGGCGGGGTGCTCCGAGGACTTTGGCGGGTTGACCTTGAACCGTCGACTCGCTCTGTATCCTTTAGATGTGCTGTTTTGTACTATCGATTGAGTCTCTTCTGAAGCAACCAAATCCGATATCAAGCGGCCGGGATGTCCAGAGAGAGGTACACGTGGCGCGGAGGTACCAGTAGGTAAGCAAGCCGGCGGCAGGAAGGTTCAAGAGCCCCTTCGAAAAGTCAGAGTTAAAGGTCTCATAAGCCAAAAACGAACTATTAATAGCACCGTTGCTGGTGAGTGACCGGCGACAAGTTTCGACGAAGTTCGAATGTTGCTTCCTGCCGCGTACGAGCATGCTCCATCTCGTGGTCAACGAGCATCCAGCAGGCGTCAGCGAGAAAGTAATTAATTCTCAGAGTAGAGGTTCAGGACACATACGCGATTTGACACCGCACCCTCACTACTATTTCCCCCGCCCCCGCCCTCGCCGTACGTGTCCCAGTCTGCTCGAGCTGCTGCCGTGTCCTCGCCAGTCCGTCAGCGCGCCGAGACGACACCAACCCTCTTGTCCAATATTGGGAGTAGGAGCAGGAAGTGTCGTGCAGCGATGGCGACAAACGGTGATGGAGTGAGCGCGAGCGGTGCAGCATGCAACCGTCGACGACAGTCGCCCGATATGCAGCAGGAGCGGGGGAGCTCGATGCGTTCATATTAGACTCTCGAGGAGTACTGATTGCTGATTGCTTACTTCATTTTGATACTCGGATGTAGGAAAATTCGTGATGAGACAGAAAGAAATCGGAAGGCGACGTGGCGATGAATCAACATTGTACCCTGGGACTCGCCCAATTCTGCTGTCGGAATGATCCGAATAGAAATAAGGGCTGCACCAATTTGGATCATATCTGCAGCATAAAGTGGGAGTAGGAACGACACGCGTCCCTGGCCGGGCTCGAGACGTTGGGCGTCGTCGTCGCCGCCGCCCCAGAAATTCGTGCCGCCCGTCCGTTCGTGTCGTGCGCAGCCCGCGGGGGGGGGGGGGGTTTCTGTTGTCAGCAGGCGCGCGCCCTCCTTTTGTCTGCCGTGAACAAGTTTCGACGACTGCACAAGTTACACGATTATTTGCTAGGCTTCCACCAGCCTCTCGGCTCCAGCGAAACAGACACTCGGACCCAGGACGGGCCCGCGTTTGAACGGGCAGAGCACGACCATGTCCGCCACTGAGCTCGCACCACCGCCGTCGCCGTCGCTCTCTCGCAGCGACAGCACCTGGAAGAAGGCTCTCGGCAGGCTCGCACGCAAGTCGTCCAGAGGCCTCTCAGGGACCCCACCCCTCCCCTCGTCGCCCGCGTTCGACAGCGACCTCTTCTCGCCCGCCGCGTCCGCGTCCGGCGCTTCGACCTTCACCTCCTCGCCCACGTCCAGCACCGCGAACCTCGTCCCGTCCCCAGCGTTGGGCTACCCGAGCAGCGACGCAGGCGACACCGGCTCGTACTTTGGCAGCCAGTCGATCGCGAGCTTGGGAGGCACGACGCCCGCGACGAGCGAGAGCGCGTTGAATGTCAGCACGAGCAGCCCCGCAGGCAGCGCGAGGATGCACAGGGCCGATTCGAGCGGGCCGGCGGGCGGCAAGGAGAATGTGAGGAGTCCGTCGACGAGGTCGTTTGGGAGGAGCACGTCGAGGAGCGCGTCTGGGTCGGGTACGACGAGGAGCGTCTCAGGAGCAACACGAGGGGCCCGCGCATCACCGTCCAGAAACGGATCCGTCCCGTCGCCAACGGTGCCTCACACCGCCAGTCCGACACAAACGACGTTCAAGTCTTCGACGGGATCGTCCGAACGCTCGCCGTCGTCCTCGCCGAAAGGGTTCCTTCGACGCGTCGCTTCAGCGCCCAACACAAAGGCGTTGTTCAACTCTGTCTTTTCCTCGTCCGCCTACGCCTCTTCGTCCTCCTCCTCCTCCAACACCACCAGCAAAAACGGTCTGCTCCACCCTACACAACCCACCGTCCCCCCTCTTCCCGTCGGCATCATCCCAGTCGGCGACCTCGCCGACGCCCCCGCTTCCCCAGTCCTCAAACATTCGTCCAACCGCCAGACCCCGAAATCCTCCCTCTCCGACGCGACCAAGTCCTCGTCCGGCTCGAGTCGCTCTCTCACCGGTACCTCGAAATGGCCTTCCTCTCGGACGACCTCGCCCGCTCGCTCGAAATCGTCGCCCAAGATGCCGTCCTCGCCCTCGCCTTTTGGTCCCACCTCCTCGTCCACCGGCATGCTTACTCCACCTTCTCCGAACCCTTCCGTGATTGGCCCGAATGGAGAACCAAGGATCGCTTTCCGACGGACGTACTCGAGTAGCAGCATCCGAGTGAGGCACACGGAGATCGGCCCGAGCAGCTTCCACAAGATCAGGATGTTGGGCAAGGGCGATGTGGGCAAGGTGTATCTCGTGAGGGAGAAGAAGACAGAGAAGTTGTTTGCGATGAAGGTGCTGTCGAAGAAGGAGATGATCAAGCGGAATAAGATCAAGAGGGCGTTGGCGGAGCAGGTGCGCTCTTTGTGTTGTTTGTGGTGGTGGCGGAATGAGGAAGCTGACGTTTGTTGGTTGTGTGTCGAACAGGAAATCCTTGCTGGCTCGAATCACCCCTTCATCGTGACGCTGTATCACTCGTTCCAGTCCGACGACTACCTCTATCTCTGTTAGTCATCCCTTCGGACATCCGCTCACGCGCCGGGTGACTGACTTGTTCGGACAATCGCAGGCATGGAGTACTGCATGGGAGGAGAATTCTTCCGGGCGCTGCAGACCCGTCCCGGCAAATGCTTGCAGGAGGAGGACGCCAAGTTCTACGCGGCCGAAGTCATCGCAGCGCTCGAGTACCTCCACCTCATGGGCTTCATCTACCGAGACTTGAAGCCTGAGAGTGCGTTCTTTCCTCTTCCATTTCATTGATTACACAGCTCATTGATCGGACTTTTCCTAGACATCCTCCTGCACCACACCGGTCACATCATGCTCTCCGACTTTGACCTCTCGAAACAGTCGGAAGCCGGCGCCGCTCCGGGCATCAAGCACATCACGCCGAACGGAGTGCCTCTCATCGACACCAAGATGTGCATCGCGGACTTTAGGACCAACTCGTTTGTCGGGACTGAGGAGTACATCTCGCCGGAGGTGCGTTGCTTGGCCTTTCTTTCCCCGCATGGCAGGTTGAGCTGGGAGCTGATTAAAGAGTCTGGGGGTGTTTGCAAAAACAGGTCATCAAAGGCGTCGGTCACTCCTCCGCCGTCGACTGGTGGACCGTAGGAATCCTGATCTACGAGATGCTTTACGGCTCGACTCCGTTCAAAGGCGCGAACCGACACGCAACGTTCAGCAACGTCCTCCGCAACGACGTCTCGTTCCCCGACCACCCAGCGACGACGACGATGTGCAAGAGCGTGATCAAGAAGTTGTTGTTGAAGGATGAGCATAAGAGGTTGGGGAGTCAGAGTGGGGCGAGTGAGGTGAAGCTGCATAAGTGGTTCGGGAGCATCAATTGGGGCTTGTTGAGGAATCAGACGCCGCCGATCGTGCCGGTTGTTTCGTGAGTCTTTTTTTTTCTCTTCCTTTGCTCGGCTGTGGATCTGATGAAGTCTCTATTTTAACTCAGCACGACCTCAGGAGGCGACAACACGATCAACTTCCGCAACATCCGCGAATCGAAATCTCTCGACCTCGACGCCCAACAAGGCTTGCCTTGGCCCGAATCGAGCCTCTCGCTCTCGTCCTCGACGGACAAGGTCGACATGCTTCCGACGCCGGACATCACGCCGACGCCTTCGGTCCCGACCACGCCTGCTGCCGCTTAATTACCGCCTTGCTGTCCCACCCCCCCTCCCCCTTTCCTTACGAACCAGCTTTTTCTTGATTTAGACACTTCTTGTCACACTGCCCTCGTTGAGGCGTTTGCTTCTTCATTCGAACATAGTAGTAGCTTTCTAGGGTCCCCCTTCGCTTTTCGTCTAGCCTCTTCGCTTCTTTTCGGTGTTTGTTCGCATACAGTTCCTCCCATCATTTCCACTGACGGCTTTACGTTCCGTCTTTATTCCTCTCCTTTGCTTACATCCCCCCTTCTTTTCTTGCATCATGCATTTCTTCTCCTTCTCTTCGGTTTTTCAATACTTCTGTAGCGTTTGCACTTGAACCACCCCCTTCTTCTTCCGAACACCCTTCGGTCAGCGATCGGGATGCCGCTGAGAGGAGAGTAGAAGGGATTGAAGTGCCGTGAGGGTAGTGATGGTGTGGTTTCGTCCGACTTGAGATCTGTGCAGGCTACGCGCTCACGCCACGTGTTCGACCCTTTCAACTCAGCTTCGTAGCGCAGCGCCTCAGTGTCGCATAAGAGTCATGGGGGAGAAAGGTCGATGGATTCCGAGGCTTTATCTACCAGCTCGTAGCCTTTATGGCACCTTAGTACAGAGAGAAGTCCTTCCTCGCAACGGGCGTGCAACGCGCAAGACGTTTGTGTTTGGCGAGCGAGTGGGCCTGGCCGGCCCCCGCCTCCGTGGTTGAAGTGGAGGCTTGGGGCTCGGAAGGGATAATTCTAAATCAGAAGAGAAAAAATTGTTGGAAAAAACAAAATCTTTCGGTCCAAGATTAGAGCAAGAAAGGGCGTACCCGGAAGCGACGAGCGCGGTATAGGCCGCGTCGAGCTCTGCTTTGTTGGCCTTTCGATAGGCATCCAGCTCTAGCAATTATGAGCTGTCAGTCTAGACAGAGTCTCAGGGAGTAAGGGGGCCTACCTTTTGACTTTTCCATCTTGTGGGTCTTCTTCATGTGGATCAACAAGGAGTCTCTCCTCGGATAGCCCGCACCTTTGTTATCATGACACGTTGTCTGCAGGCCGCGGTAGCCCTCCAGCAACCAAACAGGGCAATGCATGTCCTTCCCGCTTTTAGTCGGTTTGATGACAGTGCCGTTTCTGAGTCTGCACCCGACTGGTGGTCTGTGCTGGTTGCACGCGACACAACTTATGCCTCGTCTCGCCGCCCGCGTAGGAGTTGGACCAGCACTCGAATCCGTTTCGTGTGCAGTTTTTGCA
Organism: Pseudohyphozyma bogoriensis; assembly: GCA_024364755.1. Lineage (NCBI taxonomy): Eukaryota > Fungi > Basidiomycota > Microbotryomycetes > Chrysozymaceae > Pseudohyphozyma > Pseudohyphozyma bogoriensis. The sequence continues at coordinate 95,015 of JALBUQ010000055.1, forward strand.
CGGCGGATCGTTTCTAAAGTTAACTCGGATCTCAAGAAGCCGATTACGTGCAAGCCCAGATAGAGAGGGGGGAGGACTGACACCACTTGCTTGATGACTGTAGGCAACACAACGACGCGCGGATCGTTCGAAGTAGCTGAGGGGCGGGGCGGATCCGGAGAGGTCAAGACTGGAAGGAGAGGAAAGGAGGAAAAATAAAAACGTCTGAGTGACCAATGAGGGAAATTGGCGGACCTATGGGAACAGGAGTGCTGGGGATAAGAGCGGTGGCCGCTCCTCCGTCGGAGCCGGACGCCGCGCCCGAAACCACCTCTACTCGTGCCGAAAGCGTTGCTCTGCTTATCTATTATCCCCACAGTACTATCCCTTTTTTCAAGAGCCCCAACTCCCTCTATGCCGCACCAAGAGCCCATCACTCTGGGTACGTGTCCTCTCCGGTGTCTCCGACCTCCTCGCTGACATGTAGTCGCTAAGATGCACACGACGCCCACGGCCATGCTTTAGCGTGCATCATCGAGCTCAACTCGATCATCCACAACCTCCAAACGACCCAACTCGTCGTTATCCATCGCAAGCCAGACGTGGCGACGAAGGAAGACATTGATGGACTGTATGAGGCTCAGACGCGCGCTGGGAGGACGAGGAAGTGTGGGGAGGAGCTGGAGAGAGTGTTGTGGAGTCTTTATGATGAGATTGATTACCTCAAGGCTTTCGTGAGTCCCCCCTTCCCCGAAACCTCTCTCGTTCCTCGTTGACCCCCACCGCTCACCATCATCGCACGCCCGTGCACAGGAAAAGCACCTCGGCAAGATCCGACTCCCGAGGAACGCACCTCCCGAACAACAAAGTTGGGAGACGTGTCAACAGATTGGGGAGGCCCTCATCTACTGCTGGACTACGGCCGATCACGAGCTGGGGTACACGCCCGAGACGCGTCCGGTCGTCATTACTGCTTCGGACGCTGTGGTAAGCACAGCCATCCCCTTCAATCGACTGATAATTTCAAGGGCCTGCAACTGAGCTCGATGTTTGATTGCAGATCAGAGGAACGTTGTTCCGCGTCATCAGCCTGGCCGCTTTGGCCGTCGCCGTGGCCGCGCTGTCCCTGACCGTTTTTTTTCCACGCTCGCTGGGCAGACGTCGTCCGAGAGTTAGAGTCTTGCGTTCTTAATATGTAGAATGATTTTTTCTTAAATACTTGCATGAAGAATGGCTGAGAGGCGAGGGTGTGGTGTCGCGGTAGGATGGCAATTCCGAAGAGGCGGTGCTTGGTTGCGCGGAGGCGGGGCGTGAAGGCCGTCCGCGTTCCGTATTCAACACTAGTCCCCACCGGAGCTAACTGTCATAGCACAGTCACTTGATCACCTTTTTCTTCCTCCAACCTTCCCTTCTGCAATGTCCCAACCGCGAGGTCCACTCAACTACAGTACGACAAGGTCCACATCCTCCGGTCAGCCGCTTGTTCACTGACAAGCTGAAACGAAAGCTCCAAAGCAAGCCAAACAAATATCCAAAACCAACAACACTCGTATAAACCAGCTCATCCAGCTTCTCAACGACACGCTTTTGCTCGAAGTGGCGAGGCTGCGTTCTCTGCCATCGCTGGAGCTGATCGAGCAAGAGTATCAGCAACGGAGGCGGTCAAGCACTCTCGGAGCGCCACTTGAGCAAATTTTGTGGATTCAGCAGGACACAATCAACTACCTCGACGCATTTGTAAGCTCCTTCAGCTCTTTTTGGTTTCTCGAGTCCGCCATCTCCGACGAGCGTGGGTGTGCGCCCTTGCGGGTCCAAGGTAGCTGACACGACGGCTTGGTGCATGTGCAGGCCAGGCGCGTGAGCCACATCAACGTCCCCGCCGAGTTCCAACAGAATACATTATCAGTTAATCAAGGCTGGGCAATCAGTGAGGAGCTGCTCTGCTCAGGTGTTTTAACGAGACCGACGCCGAGGAGGTCTACAAACGTCACACGCTTCCGGTCGAGATCAGGCTTTGCAAGCACTTGGTGCGTCGACCTGTGAGACTTTGGGCCCGGATGATGCAGTTCTGACCCTCCTTCACTACAGAGGGACAACTCGATCTGGTATGGCGTGCAGCACACGGTGATCGTTACGGCCCTCACGGCTTTGGCCGTCGCCACTATCTTTAGCTTCGTGGCTCATTCTTTGGGCTCTCGCCGCCCCCGAGTGAAGGTTCTCAAGTCGCAAGGCTCCTTCTGAGGACGTAGATCTTATGAAAAGTTCGGAACAAAAAAAGTGGTGATGGTGGACACAATCGTTGATGCAATCTGAGCGTGTGGATGGTTCACAAGTTTGCTTGACACGACGTGGCGCAGTAAAGCTGAGAGAAGCCCATTAAGGATAAAGGCATAGCTTAATTACCTATCATCTGCATATCTAACAAATCATATTACTATAGAGAGAGTCTCGGGCACTCAAAAAGGCTTCCAGCGAGTCGTTATCAGCACAGTTAGAGTTGGTACCGATAATCCGGGTGACGGTCGCCCTTCAACTGTGCCGAGTCCAACGCCAGCGAGACTCCTTCCTCCTTCCCTTCAGCTCTAGTGGCCTCACGCCTCTTGTTCTCTTTACTCATCCAGATCCAAAGATACGCTGCTACCACTGGAAACAAAGCGCGTCAGCTCCTTACGAAACAGGGTCGAACGAGGAAGTTCAGAGCGAGCTTACGCATTCCAAAGACGGTGTAAGCGATTGCGACGATGTGAGGTGTGCGGTAGAAATTGGCGACGAGGGAGGGGCGGTAGACGAGGACGCCGGAGATGGCTGTCAGGTGTACACGTCAGCGGGACTCTTTGTGCATTGGGAGAAAGTCAGGGACGCACCTCCGATGTCACCGATCTAGCAGAAGGAGAAAAAGTTGAAAACGATGCTATTCACGGATCAGAAGGGAGAGAACGTACAAAGATCTGCATTCCAGAAGCAGTCGCGCGCTTTGTTTGCGGCGACACGTCTTCTGCCGGCCACGAAAGGAGGAGAGCTGCGTTTTGACGAATCTCGTCAGCCACCTTTCCCCACATCTCATAGAAATGAGGCTTACCATTCGAAGAGTAGATACCAATGACGGTCACAAACACGCCAGCATATCTTGCTCCAGAGGTGTTCGTCGCGAGCAGGACAATGTACCCGACCAACGCGATCGCTCCGCCAATGATGATCCACAATCCTCGCTTGTTGCTCTTGTGGCTCGTGAACGCGAACAGCAAGATCGAGAGGAATGCAACTCCGTAAGGCGGGATGGTGAGGAGTTGGGCTTTCCACGAGGCGTAGCCGAGACCTGTGAAGAGAAGGGACGGTCAATCAAGTGCCTCGGCGGAGGAGGAACGCAGTTCGTACCGGAGATGATGGTGGGGAGGAAGAGGGAAAGGGAGTAGAGAGGAAAGGCAAAGCCGTGGAACAGGAACGAATACGCGATCACCAAATGGTCCTTGAACGCCGCCGCTGTCATCCATCACTCCGTCAGAGAGAAGGTCCACACAGTACCACGGAATAATCACTCACCAACACCCTTCCACTCAAACGCTTCCTTGTCAGCCGAGTCGCCATCCTCCGCCAACCTCGCAAGCAGGATCTCCAGTTCTCGAGGGTTGAGAAAAGTGCTCTCCCTGGGGTACCTCGGCACCCAGAAGTAGGCCGAAACCCCTACGACAACGGTGAGGAGGCCTTCTAGGATGAAGATCCACGCCCAAGACGGGCGGGTGCCGACGTTGTTCATGTGACCGATCTATTATGGCTCATTCTTAAGTTAGTTCGGTTCAAAGCCGTGTGAAAGAGGGCAGCTCACAGCCCACGCCAGCACTCCTCCGAACGCGCCTGCGAGTGCAGCACCGCCGAAGAATACGGCGACTCGCCAGTGCCGTTCGTTGCGCTTGTAGAACATGCTGAAGACAAAGATCACTCCCTTAAGTGTAGAAGTGTGTCAGGGATGGATCGGTATGCGGTGATTCAGGCAGAGAGCGTACAGGAAACAGACCCTGGAGGCGGAAGCAATGACGTGTCATTCGCTGAAAGTCCCCCGTTTTAGAATCTCTGGTCAACTCACAGCCTCAGCAACTCCCATGAAGAATCGTGCCGCATAGAAACCCTTCTCGTTAGAAATCAAGCCTGAGAGATGATGGAGACGGTGAGCAGGAGTTTCGCGCAGGATAAGGTGCGGGGACGGACCTTGAAGAGTGGCCGTGATGCCCCAAGCGATGGTGATTGTTGGAAGCCAGATGCGAGGGTTCAGTTTCTTCAACCTAATTGCAGACCTTCTTTGTAAGTTGGTGGTGAGGTATAGGAGAGGAAACGGACGTACACGATCTGTGCGGGGATCTCGAAGAGGACGTAGCTAGTACAAGTAGCCTGGTCAGATTGTTCATCTATTGCTCTGCGTCAACAAATGTGGCTTACCCCAACTGAAAATCCAACAATCAGTCTCAGCTACACTTCCATTTCCTCAATGAGACACTTACGAAATACAGAGCCAGCGACGTGTTGTAGGCCGACGCATCGGTGATGCCGATGTCAGTCAGCATGCCCAGGAGCTTGGCGTTTCCGACTGACGAACACATCATCAGGTTTGAGTGTTGCGTGATGAGAAGCAGGCAACGCACTGTTTGATCGGTCGAGGAACGAAAGCAGGTAGAGCGCCGTCAAGCCGGGAAGAAGCGCCCAGTCGACTGAGATGCCAGAGTTAGCTCTCCGCTTCATAGCATGTGCAACCTACACACACCTTTCCTGACCACCCTGGCTTCTTCCTCGACGGTGTAGCTGAGCTTCTCGGCCGGTGAGCCGACTGACGCCGTGTCAACATCGGAGCGCGGGGGACTTGGCGAGTCCAGAGTCTTCTCGGTCGGCGAGGACGACATTGTTTACCTCCTTCACTGCTCTAATGTATGTTTAAGCAAGTGTAGACCGCTCTCAAATGGCGGATCAAGAGAGACAACTCGAATGCCAACCAAAGCAAAGGGAATGGGAGGAAACTAAGGCGTGCTTTGCCGCTCAAGCTCCAGCAACGAAAAAGCTGGGGGTGACGACCCACAACATTTCTTCCCCCCAGTGAGCGTGTTGGAAATCATGCGGTAACGTTTGGACGATGGCGCGAGCGTCCAAGGCGTTCGCGACAGATGGAGGCGAAAGCACGCGATCGCTGACGTGGCGTGGTCTGGTCCAAGCTCAGACGCGTCGGCGCCCTCTCGAGCGCGTCGTGTGGTGTGGCTCGTTTCCTTTCTCGCACGATCTACAACGCGGCATCATCCCAACTTCTGCAGTACCAATTTCTATCACCACCTCTACATACGCCTCTATCGACTCCGCTTCCTCCGTTCTCAGTCTCAAACGCCAACGATGCAGGGAGCTTCTGATTGGGATCCCCACGAGCTTGCAAAGCTGCTCGACGTCAGGAGGCCGCAAGGACCAGACGTGTCAGGGGACACCTACGACTTTTATGCAGCTCATGCTTATGTGCGAGCTGAGAGCGTGCGAAAGTGCTCACCGAAGGAAGGACCTTGCTACAGATCGAACAACTCAAGGTTAACCTCGAAATGGATCCAGACAGAGCGCGTCCACAGCTAGTAAGAGATTATGTACTGCAAGGAGCTTGGTTCAGCAGGAATGCTGACACGTTTGACGGTCATCCCACGCGCTCACAGGAAGCATTCGCGGCACATGCTCGACATCTGGTCACACCTCTGCTTTGCTTCGCTGCACATAATTCAGGGATCTGTAGTGAAGCTTCTGGTGATTTCTCACTCTCCTGCTCTCCACCGGTACGAAGCTTATGGCTTGTGAGCAGCGGTGACGGGTCGATCAGCTGATCTTTGTTGTTGTTTGGGGACGCAGGTATCTGCGAAACCACGCGGACGACATCAAAGTCCTTTTCCGGTTCATCGAGGCTGTGACAGAGAATCTCCCGAACCTAGACGAGCTCCAACATGGGGTCCGTGGTCGCTCATGTCTCACACGTAGAACTGTGCAAGCTGACACTTCACTTCCTTTTCAGCGTCCTGGAAGGCGCATCCCGCTAGGCGAGGACGACTTTCATGAAGTTCAACCCATGTCTGCCTTGGACTGCCAAGAGGCGCTCGACGACTCGCTCTTCATCCTAGAAATGTGTCTTGCCGCGCTCCCCGCCATCCCGCCGTCACTCTCATCAACGAGAGCCTCGCCAGCACCTCAAGTCGTGGGGCTGCAGCGCAAGTTAGAAGAACTTCTATCCTTCAACTCGCCAAAAAGCTCAAATTCCCTTCGGGTCAAGTTGGAGCGAGGAAGGATCAACGCGAGGCAGATCCTGATCTACATGGATGGCCGGGCCACGCCGGACCAGCTGCGAGCGAGGTTGGCGACCCTGGGCGGTAGTACTGAGCTGAAGGGACTATGGTACTTCTGTCAGCTGCCCGAGTGTTTCAAGGCTGACAAGCTGTCGCGATGCAGCAAGGTGCGCTTCCTTCCTCTCGGCTCGTTCGCAAGCAATCACGTTTCTTGGCTGATTTTTCCCGCGTCTCAGTGCGAAGCAGTCAGATATTGCTCCGTAGAGCACCAGACAGCTGACTGGCCGCGGCACAAGAAGATATGTCACAACCCTCGGTGGTAGCTCCCTCTTCCTGCAAGACCAAGCATTGCACACGTGTCTTCCTTTCTTTTTTCCCGTCCCGTCCGCTCTTCACGAGGCTTCCGGGCGCTGATCGGACAACCAATCGCAATCAATCAAGACAATTAGAACATTTTGCTATATCTGTCCTGTTTCCTTTCATCGCAACCCCTTTCCTCCCGCATGTTTTCGGCGTTATGGTTTCGTCCCTGGTGAGGCTCCGAACCTCGGAACCCCGCTCCCGAGCCCAAAGGGTTGTGGCTCTGACTTTTACGATTGATGAAAGCAAAATGGGTGGTTACGAACCTAATGTACGGAATGGAGTGACCGTTGGAAACCCAGTTGGGGAGATTCTGTTTTGGATCAACTCCTGACGGACCAGGAGGGAAGTGGCACACGTGGCTTTCCGAACTCGAATCAGCCGCACATTCGATCCTGGACGGCCGAGTGTTCCTGAATCCATCTTGTCCGAAGCAAAAAAGGACAATCGAGTGAAGATGCGAGAAAGGGCAAAGGTAGTGATTACAAAGTTTATGAAGACGATCTTGAGGAACCGTGCTTCGAACGGGGGAAGGGAGGGAGGCGAAGAGCGAAGAAAAGCGGGGGCGGAACGCCTGCGTTTAGCCAGTCGTTATAGTGTGAAGAATGTATTCAAAAGTTTTGACAAGAAAGGTTCAAGCAGGAGGGGCCGTAGTCTTGGCGGCAGCTACCGAACCCAAGTCAAACACGTCAGCACCTACACCTTCAGTCAGAAAGGATGGAAGGAAAAGCAAAACGCACCAGCACTCCTCGAGCTCGCCAACGAGGCTCTCGCGGCCATCTGACTACTCCTGATGCTCGCCAACCTACTCTCCATCGCGTTCTGCTGACTTTGCAACCTCGAAGCGAGCCCAGCGAGGAGCGCAGCGTTGGCAACTGTGGGCTGAGTCGTCGTGGGCGCAGCGGAGGAAGGAGAAGTAGTAGTGGTGGTGGGAGCAGGAGTGGTAGTGGTGGTGGTGGAAGCGGTAGTCGTAGTCGTAGTCGTAGTGGCAGCAGCGTGAGCTCCAAGCCCGAGGTCGCTAAGGAGGCCGTTGAGGAGACTCGCAATGAGGTTGCCGCCGGCGGGAGATGTCGTGGTCGAGGCGGAGGTAGAAGAGGAAGTACTGGTGGTGGAAGAGGAAGTACTGGTGGTGGAAGAGGAAGCGGGAGTAGTAGTAGGAGAGGCAGAGGAAGTGGTGGTGGTGGGGTTTCCGCCGCCGATGGGAGGGAACGAGGGGAGGACCATGCCGCCGCCGTTGCCGGGCGTGTTGACAGGAATGCCGCCGCCAGATCCTGCAGTGTTGACCGATTCATCAGCCTTAGTCGCCCAGAGACAATAGAGAGGCGAACGCACCACTAGGGAAGTTGTTCTGGTTCCCACCGAGACCGATCGTCGACGCTCCAGGGTCTCCGTCGTTGATGATAGTCGTGCCCCAAATCCACCTCTTGCCATGCTCCTTCGGTCCAGGCGTAAAAGTAGGCTTAGCCTCGCGCTTCTCGATCATCTCCTCGACCTCGCCGCCGCGCTTGACCTTGACCATTTTCGGGTTGCCGTCGACGACGGGATGAGCGCGAGCGACGTTGTCGTGCGAGTGATGATCCGGGCCGTGGGTGGCGGTGGTGAGGGTGAGGGCCGAGAGGAGGAGGACGAAGGAGGTGCGCATGGTGGGCGAAAGTGACGAGGGGGTGGGTGGCGAAAAGTGTGGGTCTTTGTGGTTTTGTCGGTAGGAGGACCGGGTGACCTGCACTAGTTGGCTTTTGAAGGTGGGAACGAGGGGCGAGGGGGGAAGAGTCGAAAGGCGTATGCGCTGAGGATAGAAACAGAAGAAAGGAAGAAGAAAGAAGGAAAGAAGAGAGTCGGAGGGTGGGTTCAGGGCTAGCCAGGACCACCGAGCAAATTGGAGCGCAAGCGCAGGGGAAGGACCAGCCTGGAGGGAGTGATGTCGAGCTCTTGGAGGGACCAACAGACAGGGGCGCTTCCGACCACGAGTCGACAACCAGTTGGACTCTGGGATGCTTGACGAAGCAGAAAGGGGAAGGGCTGACCGCACGAAAGCAGGAGGGAGGATCAGAGTGAGACACCAGGGTCTGGACGCCAGCACGGTTTAGGAAAGTGTCGGCCCCTTGCACCCGTTGTCGGTGACGGAGAATAGAGAGAAGAATCAGGGAAGAAGGGGGTCAAATCGGTGTCAGGTGATGTCGCTTGTCGCGTTGTCGTTCGTGCGCTGTCGAGGCCAGAGGAGGACGATTTTGAGCACGAAGGAGGCGAAGTTTGCGCGGCGGCGGAGTGGAATGCCGGGAGCACGGTCGGTAGAGCAAGCCAGGAACAACCGGGATTAGTGTAAGTTGTGACGGGCATCCTTAAATGATGCTCTAAATGTCGCTCAAAGTGATGCTGCCTCGGTGTGGTGCGGTGTGGTCGAGGTCAGAGCTCGAAGCCTGGACGGGCAGCCGGGACTTTGGCGGGAGTTTAGATTTATCTCCGGGCCCGAACTTGAATCCCGACGCTGATCCGAATCGGGGTAAAACGCAATGATGATCCGCGGACTTGAGAGGAGATCCGGCCTCCCCCTTGTGTCGAGCATTCCCTTGTTCGCCTTCAGCCCAACAACGAGCCGGTGGACGACGACGGCGACGGCAGCACTGGACGGCGACGACGACGACGACGGTGCACAGAGTGGACCCTCGCTCGAAACGACACGTTGCCCGTAGGAACGCGCCCGAGCGCCCCCGCCAGCCTTTGTCCTTGCGCCGCGTCTTTGGCCGTTGAGCGGCGGCGCCTTCGATCCTCCGCGTTCCCCTCGCACCTCGGCCCACAACTCGCACGACTTTCACCGTGACGGGAGCAACAGTCGAGCAGCAGCCTCAGGGCATCAGCAGGGGCGAGAAGCTCGGCGCGATGCTCCACGCCCAGGCGAGCAGCAGCAACCTCGCCTCGCCGTCCAACCCGTCCAGCCCGACGTTCCCGCACTCGACGTCCATGTCCCTCAATGGCGCAGGATTCGCACTCGCCCTCCGACCAGGCACCTCGCTCGGTCACTCGTCGTCGTCGTCCATCGGCGGGATGGGCGCACTCGCAGGCGCGGGCGACGAGACGGGGCGCGCGTTCCACGACAAAGTCCGCTCGTGGGGGCTCGCCGAAGTCGCAAAGTGGTTGGAGGACAGCGGAGTGCCTCAGCATGCCGAGACGTTCAGGAAGAACGACATCACCGGCGACGTCCTCCTCGACGTCGACCAGGGCGCGCTCAAGGAGATGGGCGTGCGGAGCGTCGGCGACAGGGTAAAGATCATCGTCGCGATCAAAGCGCTCAGAACGAGGTGCACTTCCTCTGGGTCGTCCAGGCCGGGAACGCCGTCGTCGCCCAAGACGACAGTGTTTGGCCAGCAGTCGATGCTCAGCAACAGCACCAACGGCCTCGCGAAGCAGTCGCACGCGTCGTCGGCCAGCTCGAGCTCGAGTTCGGCGCGCACGCCTTCGACCCGTCCGCCGCCACTGCACCTCTCCAGCTCGTCCCACCCTTCCCTGCCCATCCCATACCAAACATTACCGACACCGCGATCCCCCTCTCGTCTCCCGCCGCCTCCCTCCATGCCTCCACCGCGCGGCCAACCCCTCCCACCGCGTCCCCAGGCTCCGCCCCCGACGACGCGACCACCCCTCGGCAACCCCCCGTTACGACCTTCGACTTCGACCAACGCTCTCCCTCGGAAACCACTTTCTTCCAACTCTATCCCCCGACCGCAAACCTCGCAAGGCTCGCTCTCGTCCCACCCGTACGCGAGCTCGAGCAGTACGCCCACCCTCCTCCCATCTCCAAACATCTCTTCCTCGCCCCCTTCCTCCTCTTCCACCGGCTACTCTGTTGGCCGAGGAACCTTCACTCCCCGACCTACCACCCCCGGCTCTCTCCACCCGTCCTCGGGATCCATCTCGCTCGGCGCGAGCCAGTCCTCGCTCGACGCGGTCATGCGGAAAGCGGTCAAGTTCTTGGGACCTATGAACATTGGTAGTGGGATTGGTGAGGAGGAGTGGGGGAGTAAGATGGTGGCGGTGAGCGATTGTAGGGATGGGAAAGAGGTGCTAGGGAGGGTGCTGAAGAAGTTTGGGATCGGGAGGGAGGGGAACGCTCTCGAGTGGGGCGTGTTCTGCTCGAGTGGGAATGGTGAGGGGGGTGCGTTACTTTTCTTCCGGGTTGTGTGGGCTGTGGGAAGGAAAGGCGAGAGCTGACGTGGTGTCTTTTGCGCGCGTAGTCAAGCTGCTGACGGAACAAGAACTCTACGAGATCTGCGTCAACACCTCCGCCCCAGAACGTCAACGTGGCCTCACCGTCCGACGCATACACTCTTCCTACAACCCTCCGCTCACGACCTCCTCGTCATCATCAAACCTCAACATCACCCCACCCTCGCCTCCTCCACCCCAATCAAAAAAGAACAACAAGCTCGGCTGGATCTTCGGCGAGTCCGGCGTCGGAGATGTCTCGAGCACGAGGCCTGGAGGCGTCGTTCCAAGCAGTCCGAACTACCTCGGCGTGGAGATTCCTTATATGGGAAGGGAGGAGGACGAGTCCTCTGGAGGCGTGTTGGTCGAGGTTGATCCGGGAAGCCCAAGGAAGTCGAACTCGCCGTATGGGGCTGGAGATGGAGAAAGGGAGAGAAAGATGAAGCGAGCCAGTACGGTCAGCGTCATGAGTGGGTTGTCGGGTGGAGTCGAGGACTCACCTGGAGGAGGCGGTGCGTCGGGAGACATTCGACGCAGCTCGACGATGGCGAACGAGGCCCCGACGTCGACTGGTGGAAGCGGGAGCGGGTTCCTCTCCCCCGGCCGCAAGTTGCGCAACTTCTTTGGCCAGCGCCCGCCGAGCGAGTTGATCACGAACCACTTGACGGAGTACTTCCCTCGCGCTGAGAAGAACAAGCTCCTTAGCAAGCAGGTCCGGATGAGCATGCGCAGAAGTATGGTGAGGAGGGATAGTCGGTTCTCGGTCATTTCTGGCGGGAGTGGAGGAGCGAATAGTATCGGGGGGACGAGTTGGGAAGATAAGCAGTTGCCGAGTAGTGGCGTTGGGAGTGGCGAGATGAGCAGGTTTTCCGGAAGCTCGAGTGGGAGTAAACCGGTTCCGGGAGTGGGTGTGGTAGGGGAGAAGGAGAAGGAGTGGAGAGGGAGTAGTGAGACAGGGAGGTTCTTGGATCCTGAGGCTGGAGTTGGAAACGAGGGGATGGGAAGGAGGCTCAGTAGCGCGAGTCAGAGGAGTAGGTTCTCGACGGCGTCGGGGTGGGATAAGAGGAGTAGGAGCTCGAGGGATTCGGATGGCGCGTCGATGATCACGGTTGATGAGGTGACGGCCGAGTTGGAGGAGAGGAGGGCGAGTATGGTGCGTTCTTCTCGTATCTCTATGTGGAGTCGAGTGAAGGGACACGTGCTAATTTTTTTTGGTGCGCAGGTGAGCTTCGGGAGTGAGGACGAGGACGACTTTGGGAATAGGCCGCCGAGCGTCAGTGTCGTTAGTGAAAGCGATGAGGAGGAGTACGAGACGGAGAGTGAGGAGGAGACCAGCGAGGAGGAGAGTGATGAGGAGGAGGCGCCGTCGGAAAACGGTGAGCTTTCTTCCTACCGCCCGCAGGCTTCGCTTCAGAGCGCTTACAGCAGCTTCCGTTTCAGCCAAACCCCAGCTCAAGTGGATCAAGGGAGCGCTCATCGGCCAAGGATCGTTCGGCTCCGTCTTCCTCGGTATGAACCCGATGAGCGGCAGCTTGATGGCCGTCAAGCAGGTCGAGCTGCCGAGTGGGAACTCGCACAACGAGGAGAGAAAGAAGAGCATGTTGGAGGCTTTGGAGAGGGAGATCGAGTTGCTTAAGGGCTTGCAGCACGAGAGTGAGTGTCGTTTTCAATGCTGCTATTCGAGCCCAAGCTGACGTATTTTTCTCAACAGACATCGTGCAGTACCTCGACTCATCAACCGACGCGACCCATCTCAACATTTTCCTCGAATACGTTCCGGGAGGATCCGTCGCCGCGTTGTTGTCCAACTACGGCGCGTTCGAGGAGGCGCTCGTGAGCAAGTTCGTTAGGCAGATCCTCACGGGATTGGACTACCTCCATGAGCGCGAAATCATACATCGTGATATCAAGGGCGCCAACATCCTTGTCGACAATAAGGGTGGGATCAAGATTAGTGACTTCGGAATCTCGAAGAAAGTTGATGGAGGTGAGTCGTCTGAACGGTTGTTTGGAGTCGAAGTAGAGGCGCTGACTCGCTTCTTCAGATCTGTTGACGGGCCCAAAGGTCCACCGACCGTCGCTTCAAGGCTCGGTATACTGGATGGCGCCCGAAGTCGTCAAGCAGGAGAGCTATACGTCCAAGGCGGACGTGTGGAGTTTGGGATGCCTCGTCGTCGAGATGCTCACGGGCGCGCATCCGTGGGCCAACCTTACTCAAATGCAGGCTATCTTCAGGGTGAGTGGCTCCATCTTGAACTCTATTCACAGCCCACCTGACTTTCTGTTCTTCCTCAATCAGATTGGATCCCAAACTCGTCCCACGATCCCCGAAGACATCTCGACTGATGCGGACGACTTCCTCGAAGAGACGTTCATGATCGACTACAATGATCGCCCTTCCGCTCGCCAACTCCTCGCTCACGCCTTTCTCAAGGATCCCGACGCGGTGTATCGCGAGCAGCAGACGCCGACGAGGGCGACGTTCTCGCAAGGGACCAGTCCAGTTAAGGAGGTGGCGGCGTGAGGTTCTGTTTGAGCCTTCCTGCACTTGGGAGGAGAGAGGTGAATCTTTGTTGTATGATTGGTGGTAGATACCGCTGCACTTTTTTTTCCCCCCCTCTTAGTAACCCCTCGCAATCAGCATGATTACCCCCCTCTTGTTCTGTTCCATTTCCGATCGTGACTTGGCCTGAGGATTCAGATTGAGGTTCTTGTTGCGCCGAGCTACGGGCAGGGAGTGGCAAAACGTGCGACACGTGTTACAACTCCATCTAGTGACTTCATCGAGCGCAAGTCGGCAGTCATGTAAGACCCAAAACTCAGAAAGGATGATGAGCACTGGAGGATGCCTGTTACTCGATGATGTTGCATTCGCACTATGTCTTTGATGCGCTCATAGAGCCTTGCTCGGGGTTACGATGTCCGTACACAAGTCGAGCCTAACGGCACTCCGCCCCTTCCCTCCTGTCGTCAACTTGTCAGAACCTCAGAGTGTAGCACCTACCAAAGGATTTAGGCAGCTCTACCTCCGAGTTGGGCTCACTGTTCAAATCAGCACCTCGATAGCTCACGGCTCCCCCGTCGATGCCGGCCTCCGCTCCGCCCCTCGCCACCCCCGTACTCAGCGTCGATCCTGCGACCGAGCTCCAGAAGCTGATCGACAGCCTCAAGCCTCAGGAGTCGGTGGTCAGAAACAAGCTGGAAGAGGTGTATGAAGCGTGGGAGATCGGCAAGGAGCCGCTGAAGGACGTGTACCACTCCGTCGTCGCGATTGGCAAGCTTACGCTCGATGTCGGCGAGAAGCTGCCCGGATGGGTTGGTCCATCAATCAAGGTCCTGGTCACGCTTGGGACTCTTGCACAGGTGAGAAAGGTTTTTGATGACTTTGAGGAAGAAAGGGGCCTAGAGAGCTGAGTGATAGTGGATTGCGAACAGGCTGGAAGCGCGGTTCGAGAGACGTGTGATGGGATCGCCAAGCAGCTATCTTCCGGGTTCCAGCTCTTGAAAGAACAGAACATAGTCCAGACCGATGATTTGGACCACGCATACGATACGTGAGCAGACGTTTTGAGGTTCTTCGTTTGGAGCCACAGGCTGCCGGTGTTAACATTCTATTAGGCTGAGGGAAGAGCTTCTTGAAATTGGAAAGAAAAACTCCCTTGACAAGGTCTGTCCGCCTCCTACTACAATAGAAACACACTCCAAAGGCTCATTGGGTGTTGAAGGGCGGTTTTTTTCGTCGGGTTTGGATCGGCGTACGAGACAAAGCGCTCACGAAGGAGCTCAACGAGCTGGACGCCAAGCTGGCTCAGAAGCACAGTGAATACTCTGTGCGTATCTCTTAGCCAAAGATTGAGAAAAACACTGATGAATGGTCTGTAAGGCAATCACTATGCACGGAATCAAGTACAAGCTCGATGGCGTGGACCGGAAACTCAGCCACGTGCGCGCGGACGTGTGCGACGGCTTTGCGCAGGTCAACAACCGCCTTGACGGCCTCGTACGCGTCTCAAGCGACCGAGTGAGCCTGTAAGTAGCCCAGCTCTTCAACTCAGATCTAACAAGGCTGATCTTGTCACTCAAGCAGTCCGAGTCCCGATCCGCTTCCCTCACGTCCGCAAATTTTTGGCCGCGACAACGTCGTCGCCGAGTTGATCTCGCTCATTCGCGACGGAAAACACCCCGTTCTGGTCGGTACAGGAGGATTGGGAAAGTCTACAGTTGCGCAAGCTATTCTACACTCCGACTATGTCACCTCTGCCTTCGACAGTCGACGCTACTTCTTTCGCTGCGACGAGCTCAAGACCGCGATCGCCGTTCGCGACGAGCTCCTTCGAATCCGCCGATACACGCTCGAGGATGGCGAGTCTCCTTGGGCAGCTTTGGCTTGTACCTTGGGTCCACAACCGACTTTCGTAGTCCTCGACAATTTCGAGTCTCCAACGGATGGTGACACGCTCAACGTTCAGCAACTCGTCCGCGAGCTCGTCAAGATCCCGTCCCTCCAACTCCTCCTCACGACGCGTAACCCAAGCATCAATCCCAGCGCTCGAATCCCCGGCCTCCAGCTTCATTATCTCGAGAAACTCGCCCGCGACGACTCGAAGAAGCTTTTCCTCCATGTCTCGCCGTTCCTAGCAAACGACACGTCACTGGAATCGCTCCTCGCGCTACTTGACGACTACCCGCTTGTCCTGCAACTTGTCGCCGCAGCAGCTGCTGAAGAAGGAACAAGTTTGGGAGAGATTGTTCGTCGATGGGAAGCAGAAGGGACGGATTATTTAGACTCCTCCAAAGCTCGCGAGGAAAGCCTGTCGAGGTCACTCAATCTTTCCCTCGACGTCCTCGCTCCCAGGGCATTCCCGCTGCTCTCGCTCCTCGTCTTCCTCCCATTTGGACTCTCCACCATCCGCATCAGCAAGCTTCAGGAGCTGGGTATCATTGATCCAGCTGCTCGTCGTGATCTCCTCCGCACGTCGCTCGCAACGTCAGTCTACCCCGGCATGGGCTTGGCCCTCCGACTCCTTGCCCCCATCTCGCAGGCGCTCAAGAAAACTCCTCAGCTCCCAATGCCGCCGCCCGACGCAATCAAGTCCTTGGTGCGGCTTTACGAAGAAGAGGCCACGTCGCTCTGCTGTGCGCCGTATCCTTCGCCTCGCTTCGACTTTGACAACTACGCAATCGTGTTCGACGCGGCGTTCAAGTTGGCCCAGACGGAAAGCGACTACTCTGACCTTGGGCGGTCGATACTCGGTGCTACAACCGCGCTGGCTAAGGCTTTCAGGCCTCTTCTGCCTCTCTCCTGTCTCGGAAAGGTGAACGTCTTCTTTGTCTGGTCCGGAGCAGGTACTGACTCGCGCCTTGCAGCTCTCTGGTGCTAGTTCGACGCCAACGCTCCGCTTTGCATCTTACTTGCACTCAGACTGGACTAGCGAGTCGATAGAGTCTGCGCTGCAGCAGGTGAGAAAAATTCCTGTCATTGCCCCTGCTTTGCAGAGAACTGACGTGCAAAATACTTCCAGGCTGAGGAGGATCTTGCAGAGCTTCAGGTATATTGTGATTTCTGATTCTGTAAGGAAGTGCTGAACTAGCCTCTAGGGTGAACCACCATCGCTCCTCGGCAACTGCCGTCTGGCTTTCTGTCTGCAATTCCGATATCAGCTAAGGGAAGTGATCACCAATGGACCTGCCGCTGAGCACAAAATTACCGAGTTCCTGCGCAAAGTAGCTAGTCTCTTTCATTCAACCATGTCAAGACTTTGACACTTATTTTCTTGTAGGTGCTAGCCTTCTTCCTCCCGTCAGACATGGATCAGAAAGCGTGGTGGCTCTATCTACTTGGCTGGCTCAAATTGAGCAGTCAGCCTACGAGGGCGGCAGAGCTTTTCACTGAGGTATTGTTTCTGTTTACTGCTTTTGGTGGATAATGACACCACACCACTTTTTTTCCAGGCGCTTGCGCTCTTACCCCCATCGATGCCAGCCAGAAGAGCTTGGTGTCTCTTCCAGCTGGGGTACATCAAGATAGCGAGCGACCAAGCAGGGGCAAGAAAACTTTTCGCTGAAGTGAGACCTTTGCCACAAAAAAGGTTCTGATACTGACGCCACGTGATTATTTTATTCGTAGGCGCTAGCGCTCTTGCCTCCTTCCGAGTTGACCGGAAAAGCCTGGTGTCTTTACTGGCTCGGACGCCTCGCCGAACAAGGGAGGATGGAAGAGAGCTTCACTGAAGTTAGCTCTTTTCTGGAACGTCGGCACTTCAGATGCTGACCTATACCTATGCATCTTTTTCAAGGCGCTGACGCTTTTCTCTCCGTCTGAGACAACGGGAAGGGCTTGGTACCTTCGTGAGCTTGGACACATCAAGTGCTCGAGTAACGCAGCCGAAGCAGAAGATTTATTTGCTCAAGTGAGCTTCGTATCAATCACCTGACAGGCCATTCACAATTCATACGCTCCTCTCTCACAGGCGCTGGCGTTGGACACCAGTCCGGCTGGACGAGCTTCCTGTCTGTACGGGATTGGATACCTTATACAAGAGACCGACCCAGTCAGAGCGGAGTCGTTGTTTTATGAGGTGAGTGCTTCCCCAGTGCCTCCTTTCAAGGACTAACGTTGCGACACCTTCACTGATAGGCACTGGCGCTTTACTCCCCGGCGGAGTTGGCACAAAGAGCTTCCTGCCTTTGCGGGCTCGTCAATATCAAGCTCAAGAAAAACAACATTGTTAGTTTGATGACTATAGAGGACGCCTCCCAAATTGGGATGCATCTGCAGGAGGTGCGTCCTCTCGACTCAGATTGGTTTTCTTTCAGCAGCTGACAGTGTTTTTGCAGGCGTGGAGACTGTACCTCGAGATTGGACACGAGGAAAACTCTGCCCTGTGTATGAAGGGGCTCCTTTGTTTGGAGCAGAGGAAGAAGAGGAGTGCAAGCTTCCACTGTGATTGGAGTACGACAAGGGAGCGCCGAGGCGAGCTCGACTCTGACCTGAGGAGGTAGATTTGGAACACGTGTGCTCTGTTTGACGCATGACTTGGCCTTGAAACATTTCTCGGAAAGGAAAACGTGAACCTTGAGCTCAAGCTCGGGCAGAGAAGAGCCACGTCACCGCCGCGCCTTCTCGCGCTCCTCTCACAGCTCGCAGAAACGTAGAACACAGCTTAATAGTACATGTACAGTCCTACTACGACTAAGGTACGACCCTCTATCCCTTCCTTTCATCGACCTGCTTACTCGTCCTTGACACCGTAGCGAAGGTAGTCGTAGACGTATTCATGAGCAGGGATGCCCTTCTTCTTAAGCAGCACGGAGCTCGGGTGGTAACGCCTAGTCTGGAACATGCGCTGAGCCTGAATATATATAAAAAAAAGCCGTCAGTGCGATTACATATGGAAATGGCGACCATCCACTCACGTAGTTCTGACCGACGTCCAACGAGCCGTACTTTGGCTCCTCGCCCTCCGGCACGAGGGGCGCAAGAGGCGCGATCGTACGATCCGGGTTCGGGGAGAAGAAGAAAGGGAGGGAATAGCGTTCCTGGCCCGTGTGGTTCGAGACGCGGTGGATCGTCGAGACGAACTCGCCGTTCGTCACTGAACGCCGTGAGGGGGGGAGGTCAGAGGTGGGGTTCGGCAGAGGGTAAGAGGGAGGAGAGGGAGGACTGACTGCGCTCAAGGAAGTTACCGCAGTTGATGACGAAGGTCGCTTCGGGGATTGGTGGGGCGGAGATCCATTTGCCTGGTTTTCGTGGAAAGGCCACGTCAGCGTTCTGGGAGGATGAGGAAAGGAGGCGGGGGAAGCGAGGACTGACCGTTGAGGTTGAGGACCTGAAGAGCGGGACCGGATCCAGGCTCTTGAGCGAGGAGAGTGAAGACTGCAGCATCAATGAACCATCAGTTAATGTCGAACGCGACTGGTAAGAGCGCACACGCACAAGAGTAATCATCGTGCGCGCCGAAACCCGGGATGTCTTCAGTAGGAGGACGAGGGAGGTAGTGGTGCGATCGGAGACTCCAGATGGGCCAGTCGAGGTACTCATCGAACACGTCTTCGGGAAGGTTGAGCGCCATCGCGAGGATCTTGATCAACGAGCGGGCAAGGGGGCAGATCTGTGGCCAAAAGGATGGTTAGGATAGGAGGACGAGGAGGACGAGGAGGAGGGGGAAACCGGACCTGGTTGAAGTACTTGTACATTTGCGTACGGATCTGGGGGAACTCGGCGGGCCACTGGTTGAGCTGGAGGGTGCCGGCGGGAGGGACGCCCGGGTAGTTCTGCTCCTTGTCGAGCATGTCGTCGCAAACCTAGGAAGCAACCACCCACCAAACGTCAGCTTCCGACAACTTTCTATCCTCAGCCAAATATGTGGCGAGAGAAAACTCACGATGTACGACTCGCGCATGTCGTCCTGCGTCTTATCGCCAATCAAGTCCCTCGCCTCCCTGAATCCCTCGTACCCAACACACGCCGTCGAGTGGTCCCACGAAACGGCCTGTTTCTGCTCCTGGGGGATCTTGAAGAACTGGCGGATGACCTCAAAAGTCTCCTCTACGCACACGTTGCTCTTTTGTCAGCTGCCAGGCGCGACGCGTGGCGAAGGGGATAGAGGACGTACCGACGAGCTCAGGAGTGACTCCCGGGCAGTCCTTGGCGTAGAGGAAGCCGACATCACGGAATGCCGCACCAACTGTCATCCATGGTCCGTCAGAACCTCGACTGCTCTCGCCACAAGAGAGTTTCTCAAGAGCACGCACCTTCCTTCGCGAGAGCCTGGCGCTCCTCGAGAGTACCGTTGATGTTCTTGAACGAGATGACGGGAAGCGAGGTGAAAGTTGGGCGCCAGCCCTCCTCGCCTTCCTCGAACACTTGACGGCCTCCGAGCTGGGAGAAGCCCTGGTTGAACTGAACGAACTTGGGTTGAGTGGTGGTGACCATTGTGCGTTGCTTGCCTTGTCAAAGGTGAGAGTTTTGAGAGTCGGAGGTGAGGTGATGGGAAGAGGAAGAGGAAGAGGAAGAGGAGGAAGGCAGACTAGCTCAGGCTCATATCAAGCAGAAATGGGGACGGATTGGTTCGGAACTCGCGATTCAGCGCCGGTCGGTGCGCCTATCGTCGGAGAGATTTCCCGGTGGCTGCGCAGGGCGGCCTGGAACGCGCTCGAGTTCCGGGTCTTGTCCGGGCGGCGTGAAATCCCAGAGATAAGATGAGAGAAGATTGAGCTAGGGGGAGGGAGAGAGGACCCCCTGTCTAGAGCTTAGGTAGGAGGAGGACACGTATGTCGACTAGTCCGGAAGCCGCTCGCAGGGTTTCCTCGGACTTCTACCTGCACTCGGACGGTGGGCTTCGGTGGGCAAGACAGAAACAGAGTACTCTAGTGGAGAAGGTGGCCGAGAGTTGATTGTAACATATGAGGCAAGTCCCCGTCTTCCGGCTGGTCGGTGCGTCGCCAAACCTCCTCAGGAGCCAGTGGATGCGCCAGCATGTCGTGAACGCGCCTGAGGAGAAGGGCAGAGCCTGACCATAACGCAAAGTATAGATATTGTCGGAATAGATGGTGCGAGAAATGTTGGATGAGATGAAGGTATGAGCAGAAAGACAACGACCGAGTTCCCGACGCCGAACGCGCCAAACTTGGACGCGTCCGAGCTCCGCCGCCGCCGCTTGCCCTCCTCCCCTGCCTCCGCCCACCACTACTCAGGCTTCTGCCTATATCTACTTCTAACACCATCACTAGAGCTGACTCTACTATGGCCCCAGCTAGTGAGCCTTACCACCTGGACTTTTCGGCGTGGGAACGATGAGCTCATCGCCCGCCCTTCACTGAACAGCGACCCAGAAGCGCCTGCCTCGCATCTTTTTGGTCCGCCACGGCGAGACAGAGCACGTTCATACTTTATGTCATCTTTAAGAAGTGTCTCTAACCCTTTGCCGACCTGCAGGTGGTCCCTCTCCGGGCAGCACACGCACGTCTCCGTTCGCTTTCGCATCGCTCGGTCTTCGGAACTCCCTCGCTGACAGACTACGCCCAACCAACAGTGGGAAGACTGATATCCCATTGACCGCCAACGGCGAGAAGATCATCTCCGTCCTCGGTCCCAAGATTGTCGGTCCTGGAAGTACGCACGTTCCATTGCAGTCCCGCTGACCGAGCTCGCTCGCTCACCCCTCAACCCCCCTCGCACCCTTCCAAACAGAGCTCCTCGACCCAAAGCACATCCAGAAAGCTTTCATCTCCCCTCGTCAACGCGCCCAAACGACGTTCCAACTCCTCTTTGCTGGATCCGAGCTCCCGCCTTGGGAGACGGAAGAAGGTGTTCAGGAGTGGGATTATGGGAAGTATGAGGGCAAGACGGCGGCGACGATTAGGAAGGAGTTTGATCCCAAGTGGCAGATTTGGGAGGATGGGTGTCCGGAGGGGGAGAGTGCGGAGGATATCACCAAGAGGGTCGATGGCGTGAGTTGCTTGCATTGTTGTTGTTTAGCGTAGCGGGAGTCGAGTGACGGGGCGAAGCTGATCATCGTTGTTATTTGGTGCTTCGTAGATGATTGAGAAGATTGTGGCGATGACCGAGGTCCACCACGACGAGGACGATGGGTCGTGCGCCGGAGACATCCTCATCGTCTCTCACGGCCGTGCGTTTCCCTTCTCCGTCTTACTATTGACGATCAAGGCAGCTGACCTCCTCGTGAGCTTCTCTAGATTTCACCCGTGTCTTCTTGTAAGTTTGCTGAACGCTCCAACCCTAACGAGGACTCTGCTGACGTGGCTCCCCCTCAAGGACTCGCTGGTGCGCCCTCCCCCTTTCCCAAGGCCGCCTCTTTGTCGCCGATCCTGGCGCCATCTCGATCTGTAAGTGACCATATCCTGAAGCTGATCTCTTGAGCGTTTCTGACCTCCCGGCGTCCCTCATGCAGGTGGATACCAGCACCACAACTTCAAAGAGCGCTCCCTCCTCGGCCTCAACCTCTTCGGAGAGATCTAGGAACTCCCGTCTCCACTTCACTTATTGCCTTGAAATAGAAAACGGTGGTCTTTGCGCCGAATTCCTCCTTCCACAGCCTTCTGATGGGCGTGCGAGGGCGGATGGACGAAGACGGTTCGAACAACAATGGCGCCAAGTTTGCCAACTACCGCAAGGACGACCCGACGTCGTTCAGGCTGAACGAGAACTTCATGATTCACCCTCAGTTCATGTTCCATCTCCGACGCAGTCAGTTCCTCCAGGTGTTCAACAACTCGCCCGACAGGACGGCCTACTACCGGTTTGTTTCACCTTTTTTGCGGTTGCAAAAAGCGCTTTCCGCTGACTGAATCAACCGTCTCCAACAGCCACATTTTCAACTCGGAGGACGTCAACAACTCGCTCGTCATGATCCAGCCCACGCTTATGTCTTGTGCTCTCGAGCAAGAGCCAGAAGCCGTCCTCCTCGACTCCATCTCCACCATGTAGAGTCGAATGGGATGCGAGATCTATCGACTCTAGTCAGTTGCTACGAACCCAGCGATGACAATCAAAGCTGTATGTGCATTACCTATCGACTCTAGTCAGTTGCTACGAACTAAACAGGAAGTTAGACTACAAGTTGAGAGGTATGAGCGGAATCTAGACTAACCCCAGCGATGACAATCAAAGCTGGGGAACAAGAGAGGGAGGCGAAGTTTGGGGAGGGGAAAACTACGCCGAGGGAAAACTCCTAGTGCACGGGCGCTTCCACGTCAGCTCATCACCGGCTGCCACTCTCAACACACCAAGCCCGACGCCGTCCTTCCCCTCGACACCTTCTTCCACATCCTCATTTTCCACGGCGAGACCGTCGCGCAATCGGAGAAGGCAGGCTATCACGAGCAGGAGAGTTAACGAAAACCTTGCGAAGCTTCTCACAGATCCCGTAGAGGATGCCCAGGTTCGTTGATCACTCTGTTTGATGCTTCGCTGTGCCCCACTGACCCCACGTGTATCCGTTTCGTAGGAGCTACTCGTCGATCCATTCCCCATCCCGCGATACGTCGTCAGTGACGCCTCCAACCACTTGACTTAAAAAGAGTGTAGTGGAATCATAGTGTAGTGGGAAAATGTGACTCCACTTCCGAAGCTAGAGGTGTAGTCATACTGTAGCGGAATGGTGAATACTGATCGAGTTTCCACTTGCTCGAGTAGTGATACTAGTGACCACTAGAATGGGTATGCTACGTCAGCTTATGGCTCAGAGTCTCTATGTGGTGTCCGTGCCTCAACGGAAGGGTGCCCGACGGCCACAAAATGCCGACATTTCTACCACCACTCCCTCAACTATCATTACTTCCACCTGCGTCCCCTCTCTCTTTTCCGACGACTTATACACCGAGCCGACCAATAACGAGCCCGATGAGCTCGCCCTTTACTTAGCCGGCCGGCATGCGTACCGTGAAGGTGACACCCCGCTCTTGTGGTGGAAAGTGCGTCCTCTCCTTTCACTACGCCGTTTTACATCTGACTTGTTTCAACAGCAATGAATGCGTCTTTCCGGTCATCTCTCGCGTTGCCAGAGACAACTTAGCTATTTTTGGTTCTTCTGTTGCTGTTGAGCGCCTTTTTTCTCTTGCTGTCCGTGTGGCTGATCCAAAGCGGGCTTCGATGACACCCAAAAACTCTTGCTCGATCCGCGGCTATGCGGTCGTGGATAGCGGAGGGACTGGTGCCCGGTTTTGTAGACACCGTGTGAGCCGCTATAATGATGACTACTTCCGCTCCATTTCACTTCACATATCAACGCAAATGACTACAAACAATTACTCAACAAACCAATACTGACTAGTGCGCCACTATGAATGCACTTCACCCCAAAAAATGGAGTGGAATCAAGTGGTTGGAGGCCTAGTCGTCACCGAGCAAGGCGGAAGTCCAGCTCGTTTCCTGCTCTCCAAGCTCGACCCGTCCACCACTCATCTTACCGCTGGCCGTGAGTGTTTCCTTCCGAAGGAATCTTCCGAGAAAGTTGCTGACTGGTAGGTGTAGAATACGGAGCCGCCGGACAAGCCATGGGGTTCCACCGACGACGTCTCCCTGGAGGTCTTCATGGGCGTCTTGCAATCGTGAGCTATTCTTCTCCTTCCTTCTGACCATTGGAAACAGGAACTGACTCATCGTGTCGTCGAGAAAGGCTGGCGGTCAAGGGAACCTCTTAGTTTCGCAATGTGCGGTTCAAGTCGGTCGGGAGTGCACGGTAGACAGTAGAAGCAAGAAAAGAAAATTGAAGTCGGGGCTCCTCTTTTGCTCTCCACAACACTCGAGGGATTATCGACTGAGGCTACAGCATTCCGCAAGCTCCGTACCTCGCAGGCGGGCTCGTTGCTCAACCCTAGCCGTATGAAACATTACTACCGCTTTGCAGTTGACTGAGCTTGACGCTATGTAGCGCAGCTTTGATTCTCGACTAGCGCGTCCAGAAGACGAGAGACGGCGCCCTCCGTTGCGGCTAAAACGTGTCGTCCAGAGAAATGCATCCGGGCGGCAATGCTCACTGTAACTTCCGAAAAATGTTTGCACATCGATTTTGTTGCATTTCACGACAAAACAAAAATTCTCAACCTCTTCCTCGCCCACCCCTACCCCTGCCCCTGCCCCTGGGCCTTTTTCGAGCTCTCCTTCCTCTCCCTCCTCTCGCGCCCATCCCTTCCTCGGCGCCAGCACCTCCACTCCCTTCAGCCTGCTTCGACGCTTCATCATTTCTTTCTTCGGCAACCAGCCTAGCCCAAGATTCCAGCGACGGTCCGTCAATCGAAACCACCTCCGTCACTGACAGCTTGAAGGGGGGCGGAGGAGTGGTCGTGTCGACATGCCAGTCGGATTCGTGAAAGAACGCGATCTTCGGGAGAGAGAGAGTTGGGGAGGGAACGGTGGATGGAGTGAGATTTCCGTTGGGGGTGAGGGTGTAGGTGACTTCGAAGACACATTCGATCTTTGAGTTTGGCTGTTTCAAGACCGTGATGGGGGTTTGGAGCGGGCGAGGAAAGAAGGGGAGGAGGCGGTCGGCCGCCATGACGAGGACAGTGACTTTGCGCTGACTTGTTGAGCCGTGGATGAGAATGAGGATGACCAACTGGGTCTGGCAAGCGCGAGAGAGGAGGGAAAGTCAGCAAAGGGGAGGAAGGCACTGGCTGCATGCGAATGGAGGACACCGACTCACCGTGTCGGACTTGTCGCCCCAGAGTTCCCCGTCGCTCAGCAGCTTTCTCATGCCCTTACTCCGGTCTACTTCGAGCACCACTTTTGGGTATCGCGGGAGTGGAAGTCGCTGGGTTCCGGAAAGGAGGTTGGCGCCGGTCGACGCGTCCGAGGCTTTCGCTACCCGACGACCATTCGCATCTTCCCATTCGTGCACTATTTGGTCCATCACCAGTCAGTGTCAGCAAAATGAGAGCATAAGAGAGCAAGTGCAAGGACCAGCGGGAAAGGAAGCCTCACTTGATGCGCCCATCCTGACCAGAGCCCGGTTCTCGACCGCGTTGAACGACGTCGTGAGCTGCCGCAAAAGGTCGGCGGCAACCTCGCGGGACGTGGAAGCCATGTCAAGCTCTAGACGCGAGTGTGCAGAGTCGAAGGAGAGGCGGGCTTTGGCGAGGTGGGCGTGTTGCCGAAGGCGGTTCAGGAGCTGGCGGAGATGGACGGGCTGGAATTCGAAGGACAGGTGGACGACGAGGTGGCGGAGATGGGACGGTGCGGTGCGAATAAAGTCCAATAGATCTGTGATTGTTGACGTAGTGATGTGCTCGACTCTCGCGCTGTCGTCGTCGTCGTCGTCGTCGTCGTCCTCCTCCTCCTCCTCGTACGCTTCTCCCCCGTGCCCCCGCTCCTCCAAAGTCTTGAGGGGGATGCTCGGTGCGCTCAAGATGGACGACGCAGCCGTGAGTGCTGGCGACCCTTGCTCGCTGGCTGTTGGGGTGGTGGAGCTCTCAGGGTCGGAGGTCATGGTGGAGGGGCAAGGAGCAGCGGGAGCGGCAACTTGCGCTCGCCCGCCCACGGCCTCTTGCCTTCCGGCCCCTCGCACCGCCAGAGTTTCCACGACTTTTTCGTCGCACCCCTCCAGCGCACACTTTGCACTACTTCTCTTCTGCCTTCGCCCTCGTCGTCGCCGTCAATCCTAGCACCACCTCGCGCGCACAAACACCCACCGAACCCGACCCGCTTGACGATGCACGCTCCCCGGTTCCTCCCCTCGTTCCTCCTCCTCCCCTTCGTCCTCCTCTCGGTCACGGCGCAAGAAACAACAATCACGAACGCTGCGTCAGTCCCTTCCGTCCATCCCTGCTTTCGTCCGACCCTCGTACGATTAGCCACTAACCCGCGCGCGCTTCCATTCCTCCCCCCCGGCTCTCGCTCTCGCTCTCGCGAACGACAGTGGAGCAGTGATTGATGCTTCGTTGGTGACCAACGCGAGGGGCAGCGTCACGTCCACCGCCATCATCTCGACCATCTCGGCCGCGCCGACGCAAGCCCAGGGCGCGCAGGTCGGCACGACGTCCAGCTCGTGCACCACCGCTGGTTGTCCCGTCGCTCCGAGTGAGTTTTGGGTTCCCTCTGCTGCTCTTTCTTTGGATCGGAGGCGCTGCGTGGGGTTGGATGGCCGTTGGCTGCAGGATTGGGCGCGGGCAGGTGGCCGAGGGACTGGGCGTGAGGCGCACGACACAGCGGCGGGCGCGAACCATCGCGCTGGGTCGCCTCGATCGAGGTGGCTCAGGGGAAGAAGTTCTGGGAGAGGTTTTCATAGGGCAAGGGATGAAGATCTGGGAAGTGCTTCATCAGGGGAGGTGTAGCTACTCTGTGGGACCGCTGGTGTTGATCGCCATCGCGCCAAGCTGGACGAGCTAGTTCGGCGTAGGGGGAACGGCAAGGCGAGAGGGCCGTTGATGGACAGCTCGCTGGATATGTGATGCTTTGGAGGAGCATTCTCGGTTCTGTTCGAGCTGGGGGACTTCCGTGAAGCGAAGGAGGGGAGGTGGAATGAGCGGCGCACGGGGACGGCGATGGATCTCGTTGAACCGTGCTTCGTGATATGCCCGTCCCATCTAAGCTCTCAGCTTTTATCCTGCTGAAACTGTCATCCTTTACTTTCTCGCCGAGCACCCGCATTTTCTCCCAACACGGTTGGTACCGCACTCGGGATCA
Source organism: Pseudohyphozyma bogoriensis (assembly GCA_024364755.1). Taxonomy (NCBI): domain Eukaryota; kingdom Fungi; phylum Basidiomycota; class Microbotryomycetes; family Chrysozymaceae; genus Pseudohyphozyma; species Pseudohyphozyma bogoriensis. The sequence continues at coordinate 121,988 of JALBUQ010000055.1, forward strand.
CCGCTAACTCCTTCCCTCCCTCCCTCCCTCTCTCTTACAGCGCTCTACACCGTCGACGGCGTAGTCGAGACTTTCGTACCTACCACGCCAGCGACGCCAGTCCCAACCGTTGCGTCGAGTGGGTCGATTGAGAACATCTCGAACTGTGCGTTACCCACCCCTTCCCTCCTCCATCCATCATCAACGGTTTCCCGAAAGCTAACTCGCCTCCCCCTCCCTTACCCTTTCTCGCAGACATCACAACAACCGTCACTGCCTCCGTCTCGTCCGGCCAACGCTCCTTCTCTTCGCCCCCGAGCTTCCTCGCCGACATGACGGTTATGGGAGCTGTTGCAGTTGTTGGTGGATTGATTGGCGCTGTGGCTGTTCTTTGAGCGTGGGGAAGGGAAGGGAAGACGGACATTTGCGCTTTGACTTTTATACCTACCGGTTTGTTGAGATGGGTGGCGGAGAAGGAGGGAAGGAGGAGGTGGAGGAGCGTTCTGCCCGGTTGACGACGATGACGATGACGATGTCTCGATGGACACTTTGTGTTTTTTTTCCTATTTCTGATAATGTATGCCCCCTTTACATATCCAGCTTGCTGGACTTTATCGCTGTACACATTGCTCTGGTGTGAAGTGGCTGGAGAGCCACGTATGCTTTGCTCGACCTTCTTCTTTGCATTACGAGGGCAGAGTCTTGGGGACTGAGTGGGTCAATTCACAGTGACAGAGCCTAGACTTATGCACCCGTCTTTCTCACTAGCAATCGTGGTTGTATCGAGCTCGTGTCCCTTCATTCGGAGAACATTGGAGTCGGGGGCTCACCAAGTTGAAACCTCGTGAGCGCCTCCACAGCAGCCGGCCTCCTCTCCGGCACTTCTCCCATCATCTCATTGACCAGCTCATTGAAGTGACTCGTGTCCACTTTCGCATCCTGGAACTGTTCAAACAGCCTTTTTCGTCAGCTCTTTGCACTTCTCGCGCAACACGTGTGTCGAGCAATGAACGTGAGGGGAACTTACGACCGTCACCACAACCTCTTTGATCAAGCTCCCCGTCTGGTACACATCGACTTTGAAAGGATCGTAAGGGACCGCGTTGCTCATTTCTGGGGCTTCGACGAGGGCTCTACGGCCCGTCACGCGGAACTGTCCGTCACGAGGGCCTTGGACGGAACGGTCGAGGTCGATCAAGCGCCAGTTTGGGAGGTATGGGGGGTTTTGGAAGTCTCGAGATGTTGGTGGAAGATAGGGATGCAGGAGGAGGGAGGTTGGTGTAGTGGGAAGGAGTGTAGGAGGGAGGGCCGCAGACGACGTTGGAGAGCGCGATGTCGAGGTGCGCGATCGAGTGCGAGTGGAGGAAGATCAGGTCCTGTAGTGCGATGGTATGGATTAGTATTCGGTGGATGAGGAAGTGAAGGGAAAAAATCCATTGGAGACAACCTTGAGCAGCTCGCCGACTCATCCATTCGACCTCGTCGAGCGTCTCGAGCTCCGTGTCGTTCGACCTCGCCCACTGATCCAGGACCATGATCGCTCTCGCGGAAGAAAGCCTGATGATCCCTCGGAGTGGCGGTCTTCCACTTACTCTTCCAGAAGCAGCCAAATCGAGTAAGTAGCTGCAAATGTCCGTCTCGCGCCGCCTCGTCGTGTCGGCGAGCTTGAACACGAATCTCGCGCGGTCGCAAACGGGCTTGTCGTCGTCGGCCAGCAGACAGCCGGTGTGAACAAAGGGGTGATTGAAAGTTTTTTTTGAGGGGACTCAATTAGCGCTACCCAATCGATTTCGCCACTCATGAAGCACAAAAAGAAAAGGCTCACCAAGTTGCCCCACAACGACAGCGCCGTATCAACGTCCTCTGGCGCGCGGTAGATCTTAAACATCGTCGCCTCGTTTATACTGCAGCCATAATCCAATGCATCCTCAATTGAATCGCGATAAGTCCACAATCGATAGCCGTGCGCCCGGAGGACGGGTTGGAGGAACCGCCAGTCGTCAGGCTCGAAGCTGGCGGTGAGAGGGTTCGCGAGGATGTCGTCGTACGAAGTCGGACGAGGATCGAGAGGTAGAATTAGAGGAAGATGTAGGCCGATGCAGTTCTTCGAGCAGTATTTCAGCGTAAATTCGGAGGCGCTCCTCTTCGTACGCTCGATCTTTCTCGTCGTCCCGTCATGTCGTCGCGAAGTACCAGACAGAGGACGAGTTGCGGGTGTGGGTAGCCGTTGGGGTGGATGCCGAGGTAGGCTCGCTCACGTCGTGATTTCGCGAGCCTCTTTACTGTCGCTTGATGGGCGCGCTCGTGGGCGTCGGCCGACATCTCGTCGCCGCTGACGGTTCGGCTCGCTGGTGAAGCTCCGTCGCTCGGGAGCGGTTCCTGCTGGGATTGCGGCTCGAGATCCATGATTGCTGTTACTAGATCAAATAGTAAAATGTGATGAAGGTGACAAAGGAGAGTGCAACAGCCAGCAAGCTGACTGGGCCTAGACTTGAAGCAAGTTGTGCCTCGGCGAACGAAGCAGCATTTTGCACCGCCCCAAGCAAATGTCGTGGTCCTGTCTGCGCATATTCATAACAAATGACTGGTGCAATCTTGCACAGGAATTGTTGATTACACTATTAGACACTCCTAGTCTCGGCCCTCGCCGCCTCCTCTGGCTCCGCTACCTCGACCACGTGTTTCCTCGGCGTCGGCTTCAAGCTCTTGATCGACCAGACATCCGGCCTACTCCCACCCCTCAGCACCAACATCTTTCTCGTTAGCCAAGCGATCTCCTCCACGACCTCCTTTGTGCCCTCCTCACCCATCACCAACCCCTTCAACTCTTTCTTCAACACCGCCATCCTCTGCGCGTACTCCATCTCCTGCGGCGAGATCACGCGCGGCTTCCTCCCCTCCCTTCCTTCACCATGAACAACGACCTCCCTGTAGTCTTGCTTGACCGCCGTCTCGTACTCGGTATAGATCCGCTGACTCTCCACCTCCGGCACGAGGTTATTGTTGAACCACGCGCGCTGGGGCTGCCCACCCCCACCTACAGCAGTCGACCTCCTCATCCCATCCTCAATCACATCGTCCAAAACCCCCGCCCAAGAGTCCGTATCATCCGAATTCGGCGCACTCGCTTCCCCCGCCTCCCTCCGCGCCTTCCTCTCCCTCTTCTCCGCGAGCGCCCTTTCCCTCCCTTCCTTCGCCTCCTCGCGCTTCGGGTAGTCCTCAAACACGCGCTTAAACGCCACAATCGTCCGAAAGCAGTCGGGACCGTCGATGTACAGCGGTGTAGGAGCGAGCGTGAGGACGCCGCCTTCCCGCTTCCCAACCAGCACGCCTTCGTCGCGCATCATCTCGTAGATCGTCTCCGCTGCCGACTCTGGTCGAAAGACGAGCGAGAGCTGGGAACCTCGTTCATCGACTTCTGCGGGAGTGATGATGGCGAAGCAGACTTGGAAGGCGTCGATCGCCTGCTCGCGCAGCTCAGAGAGGTCGACGTAATTGTCGAGTCGCATGAGAAGGACCTCGAGGTACGCGGTGAGGATGATGGCCTTCTGCCGGAGGCTGCCTAGCGCGGGTCGACCTTCTTCTACGACGACTTGAGAGTGAGAGAGTTCGAAAGGGAGGTGCGCTTTGACTTCTTTGAAGACCATGGCTGAGCCAGCGAGGACGGCGAGGTCAAGGATCGGGGGGATGGCGGGGCGGAAGGCTTGTGCTCCGGGAAGGAAAGTTGGTTTGGATGAGGAGAGGGGCGAAGATCTGGGAGAGAGGCATAAGCACCTTGGTTGAGTTCACTCTTCCAGGTGGACCCACCGATCAAGCTGCTTATGCTTGTCGTGGACGAAGATGCCACCGACACCGCCTGGTCCACCACTGAGGTACTTCGACGACGACCAGAACGCAAAGTCAACTTCCCAGTCGTGCAGGTGAAGCTCGACGTTTCCGACTGCGTCCGAAAGGTCGAAAGCGACGAGGCAGCCCTGGAACAGAGGCAACACGTCAGTACCTGGCCGGAAAGGTGGAAACAAATCACTTACCTTGGCGTGCCCAGCCTGAGTAATGGAGAGCATGTCAAACCACTGGCCAGTGTAGCTCTGGACTCCCTCGAAGCAGATCAACGCAACAGAGTCGCCCTGTTCCTCGATGACGCGAAGGATGTCACAAGTCTGCAACGTGTATTCGCCCTCTGGAGGCGCGACCGACAGGAGCGACGAAAGAGGATAACCGTCGTGAGCGACGTGGTTGGCAAACGCGAGCTGTTGGATTCATCAGTGTCAGCTCGCCAGAGGACTGAGAAGGAGCGCACCTGGTTTGCGGAGTTGGTGAAGCTTTCGAACATGATCTTGTGCCGCCGAGGCGTCGGTCGGTAGAAGGCGAGGAGGAGGGCATTCAACGCCTCTGTCGAAGAAGCCAAAAACGTAACTTCGGGAGCTTCTTCGGTTTTGATGGTGGCTCCTGGTCGGCCTTCGACCACGACGCGCGCCGTCCTGCTGATCTTGGCTCCTGCGGTTCACACCACGTGGTCAATCGTACTAGCACCCCATCTAAGAGGGATAAAGCGCACGTACCGACGAGATCTGCAATAACAACAGCTGTCTTCTTCTCCATCTTTGGCCAGTTGTGTTTGTCGCCTTCCGTAAAGCCCAACACTCCGCTGGACGCCACTGTCCGTCAGCTCTGAAGCTTTCGCCATCCCATAGAAATACCGATTCTCGTACTCACATTGTAGCCCAGCTATACAGCTCATGCTCGACTCGATGCTTGAGACTGTCGTAGGTCGTGCCGCACCCGACGACGTTCCCGACCAAATAAACACCGTTCTCGTCCGCCTGCTCCGCTGTCTTGTCTTCCCCTGCCCTCAGGCTCTCGGCATACTCTGGCGTCCAAACCACCTTCTTCTTCGTAATGTTGAAGCAATGCTCAAACGAGATGTGTCGGGCATGCTCGATGAACTCGGCAAACTCTGGCGCTTCGAGGCTCGTCGCGCCCGACGTGCCCAGGATTCGCGCGAACTGGATCGCCATGGGCTCGCGGTTGAGCTGGCGAGACTCGCCGCCGTCCTTGATGTTGGCGTGGCGGGAGATTGAGCGGACGGGCGAGAGGACGCGCAGGAGCTGGGGCTTCGGAGGGAGGTGCGATGGCGGCGTCGTCGAGACGAGGTGCGCGACCATGGAGGCGAGGGGAGACGCTGCTCCCGCTGGTGCAGGGGCACACTTTACACGATTATTCGTCGCTGGTGGTGCTCGACAGGTATGCAGAGAAATCTTTCGGTTTTGAAAGTGATGGGCGGAGGACAAGGGCGGGGAAGGCCTGCCTCGCACCTCCTTTCATGAGGACTCCGAGGACTTCACTGGAACGCTCGCCACGTCATGACTTCTTTTCCGGCCCAAAGCAGCATTCAGGACCCTCATTACATCCCGTCACTTCCCTGATCAGTCTTACTTCAAGCTTCAGACATCATCGGTTGACATACGAAGAAACAACGCAACACAAACACATCCTCGTTTCCATTCACTCAAGAATAGGCACACGGTGGAGCCGTATACTCTAGCTCCACCCCCATCCTCTTGCACGTGCTCATGAACCCCACAATATCAAACTCCGAATCATATCCCGGATGAATGTACAGCGTAAGTCGCTGGAGCTGCCGCAACGCTGGGACAGCCTCCGCCGAGCTCAAGAGGTTGAACAGATCTCGCTCCTCGTGTCCCGTCGTATGTCTCAACGCTCCTACACCAAGACTATCCAGAAAGGGGGGCAGTGGAGATATGAGGATCCGAATCTGGTCCACCGTCCAGTTCTGGCAGTACACGTCGACGAGTCGATCACAGAGCCGCAGTAGTGGTGGAAGCGAAACGGGGGGCCAGGCGATCCACAACTTCGTGAGACGGGGTGCGATGCAGCTCTCGAATACTTCCGAGATGCGCTGGGCCATGACTCCGCTCACGTCGAGCTCCAAATGAAGATCGGCGGAGCAGGCGGCAAAGAGAGAGGGGAGGACGTCGAAACGGGTCGCTTCGGCCGAGATGCAGGTTTGGCGCAATGAGAGCTTTTGTAGCTTGAATGGAAGAGAGTTGGTGACTGTAGGATGTGTCGTCTCGTGGACGTCGTGGTGGAAGATCGCGCCACGTATGGCCAGCGTCGTCAACCCTGCTCAATTCAGCTCGGTCAGTGCTTGGCCTCCCATCCCAAGACTTCCACTGACCCTTCAAACTCTCCACATCCAGCATCCTCAGATCCAACCCCTCATAATCATTCATCCAAACATCCAACTCCACCACCCCCCTCAGGAACGGGACCACCCTCTCCATCGCGACGGAACTAGTCGGCGGCCACAACTTGACCCTCCTCGTCGGATACCTCCCCGACGCCTTCGAGCTCATCATCGCTTCTACTTGGTCCGCATGTCTCAGCTCGACAGTCCTCCACAAAAAGCGCTGGGAAGGGTCCGTCCAGTCCCGCGCGACGAGAGACGTGGACAGGAGGAGCGGGCGGTCGAACGAGTTGGTGTGCTCGGGGGAGGTCGCGGCGTGCGAGAGGATGAGGGAGAGGAGCTCTGGTGCGAGGGTTTGGATCGAGGTTGGGCATGGTTTCGGTGGAGTAGGAGGTGGGGACGGAGTGTGGGGCATTTCGTCTGAGCGTGCGCACGCAAGGGTTAGGTTCGTTGGAGGACAGTTACGTCGGGGCTTGTGGTAACACGCACGATATGAGAGACAGCTCGACCCGTGATAGCACTGCAGAGTTTAAGGTAAATGGAAGAGGTTCGTACAAGGCAATATCGTGCTTGAAAGAAGATAGTCATGGGACGCCGAGGCTAGAAAGCATTTGTCAGCACAGCCCTGCCACGTCATCTGTTCAGAGAGACAGCTTGATACACTTCCGTCCTTACTTTCAAGAAGGATATAGGAGACTGATAGATGCAAATCAGTCGCGTGATTGAAGCAGCCCGAGTCGTCAAACTACTTGTAGGGAGCGGGTTCCGCTGGCCAGACCTGAACCGCTAAGCTGAGTGGCGGCGCAGATTTTTTGCGTACAAAAGCACAAACTGTGCCAGAAGGAAGCGGAAGAAGAAGGTCTGCTGGTACAATCAGGGCTTCGGGGCAAATGAGTCGTGGGCGGGCGCGGCGGGCCGACGGTCAACGGCGTGTCGACGGCGTTGGAGAGCGATCTGGCAAGAAATGCGTAGACGAGGTAGTCAGATTGCAGTAGTCTTTAAGCCTACTCCAAACTTCATGGTCAGCGACTGGATGGAGCCACGACGAAGCAGGCGTACGTACTGCACCACCCTATCGCCCCTCGCCCCTCGGCTCTCGCCCCTCGCCCAGATCCATCCGATCCCCCCTTTGTCAACACCACACACCCACCAAACAGTTCAAAACCAACTCTTCCTAGCAAGCAGGGGAACGACGTTTCCCCTCGCCACACAATCAGACGCAAGCTCATCACCAGCATCGCCTCTCAACGCGGCAAGCCAAACACGATGGGAAAGCAAAAAGTCCGTACAGCATCCTTACACACACCAAAAACGCCTCCTCCTCCCTTCCTGTCATCCACTCGTACACCGACCACCACAGCACCGGCGCACGCTCCACCTCCGATCCGTGTCGAGTCGAGTCGTTTCGGGTTCGTTCGTCGTGCAGTCGGGCATAGGAGTGGAAGGGGAGACGAGCCAAGATGGAGGCTGTAGGAAGGTTGAATATCTAAAAGAACAACTCGTCGTGCGCCGGTCTCAGATCCGCTCTTCGTGGCTCTGTTGCACGGTCGAGGAGGTCAGCTCAAGTGGGGCGAGGAGAGGAGGTGAGCGAGGGAGGACGCGGGACGGACTGATGAGAGGGTGCAGTTGGGCGAGGTAGGTGATCGCCCACCTGTTCGTGCGATAACGAGAGCAGTGTCAGCTCCATCTTGACCCGTTCTGAGCCCCTTCGATGGTTGGTCCTCCCATGCTCGCACGCGCGCGCGCCGGTCGACAGCTCAGCACAGAAGCAGATAGATACTCACATCAGCCAGCAACAAGTGATGGCAAGAATGATCGCCGTTCTCGTCACACTGCACACGATCCGTTTCTCGTCAGCGAGTCGAACCGAGAGCGCACAACAACCGCGACGTACACCTGGTTCTCGCCTTTCGGGACGACGAAAAATCCCCCGGCCGCGACGGCAGCGGCGATGAAGAAGTAGAGGAAGATGAGCCCTCCTGCCATCGTTCAGAGGTGTGCGAGCTGGAGGGGGACGACGACGAAGGAAGACGAGCTCGCGAGCGGAGGCGAGGGGAGGGGGTGGCTCCGTGGAGTTGGGACGCCTGCGGATTAGGGGTGACATGAGTTCTTCTTTGCGAGGGCTAAGGGACGGGTCGCGTTTGCACCGTGCTAACTGTGGAGATAGCTCACGGTTACAACTAGGCTTTGATGGCTGCTTAACCGCGAGCGTTTTTCCCCATGCACGATTGCAACGTGAACTCTGTGCTGCTCGTGTGCACTCCCTCGCACGCTACAGTACTGAAGGTGTCAAAGGTTTGCATACAGATATTTGACTTCCAGAAGCAGCTTTCAATCGACCCGTAGACAAACCAACCACTGCAGCCCGTAGCACTGAAGCCGGCTTCCGCTTCCACGTGGCTTCAAGCAGCTCTCTCGCCCCGCCCGTGCGTTCCGTCCCCGGACGGACCCATCTGACCTTCAAAACATGCCGACCCACATCCTTTGTTAGCTGAAAGCTTACGTGTCGTAGAGAGCCAGCTAGACACAGGATGAGACACGAGTGTGTCTTGCACAGGTTTGGGGAGCGACAAGGGTGAATCAGTGAGCCCTTCGTCCCGCTACATCTAGCGACACCTCGGACGATCTTGTGGGCCAAGTTCTTCCCAAGCTTGCTTGTCTGCTTGACAGTTGCTTGGACGATTACCAGGCAAACGCCTGATAAACGTGCACCTCGAAGAGCCTGGTCGTAACCGGAAACCTGGAGGCACCCTCGCAGCGCCTGTGCAGGCCGGGCTCGACGGGAACGCCAGCAATCACTTCTGAGGTCGGATATCGTTTGATTCGGAGAGAGTTTTCGAGCCTTGCTGCAACCTTCTGGGTGATGCAGACGACGCAACACCGAGAACGCGACTCTGCACGTGTACCTCTTCTGGGTCCCTCTTCTCGCCTTCGTACCGAGGTCGAGCCAATGAATCACGAGCCACAAAGTTAATCGGAAGGGCTTCTCGTCGTCGATATAAACAAAAAAAGAACAAAACGTGACCCTTACAACTTGCACGATTAATCGCCCAAGCGTTTTGCGAGAGCCGAAGCAGGGGAGGCTGGCCGGTGTCTCACCGGGAGGGCCGGACGCTGAGACCTCCCTTTCGCGGTCACGACGTCTCAGCCCTGCCCGACTCGCCATGTTCCTCGTCGCTTTGTGCCTGATTCCAATTGAACCAAACCACCACTTCCGAGTTCGAGTGCTTGACTGGGGCTTGGGCGCTGCCCTGGCCGAATTCTGCGCTGGCGACCTGAGACTGGCCCCCCCCCCCTGCTCTGCTCCTCCCTTTCTGCTTCTCTGCTCACTCGGATTTCGACACTTCTTTCAGTACTTGCTCTTCAGGCAGTTCAACGTCAGTGCTGTGCGCCGACTGTTGACTCCTCCCACACTCTTTACCAACAACCCACTCGCGACCACACTCGCAACCCCCGGCTCTCGAGTCGAAAACACACGAAACCCCGAGCCCGCCACCTATCAATTGCTCTCGAAAATGACCATCCTCCGACTCCTCCCCCTCACTTTGCTCCTCTCATCAGCTCTCGCCGCACCACCAGCAGGCCTCCAACTCCTCCCCCTCCAAGAATCCGCACTTTCGTCCCACTCGTCCGCTTCGGCCGCCGCCACTCCGTCGACTTCCACCGCGCCGTCGAAAAAGTCGGCGCCGAAGGGCAAGAACAAGAGGGAGGAGGTTGGGGCTAGTGGGAATGAGAGCACGTTGGACGAGGTTGAAGTTGGTGGGGAGAAGGCGTGGGGCAAGGTCGAGGCCGTAAGCAAGGAGGGGTGGGACTGGGTCAAGAAGGAGGTCGAGGGCCACGAGAAGAGACAGCCGGGAGGATTGGGCGCCGGCTCGCACGACAAGAGGTGTGTTGTTCTTTCTTCAAAGGTCTCGTGAGAGTTCGTGGAAAGCTCATCAGGGGTGGATTCTTGCAGCTTCAATCACAAGCGAGTGATGGAGAAGAAGCGCCGGGTCAAGAAGCGTGTCGATTCTGACATCGTCCCCCGCGACGAAGTCGAGGAGCGTGCCGCCACCCAGTACGCCTTCAGCAACTCCACTGCTACCACCACTTCCTCTCCCGGCGCCTATGCCGCCACTTCGACTTCCACGACGACGCCCAGCTCGACGAAGATGCCCGCGTACTGGTACGGCGCTTCGTCGTACTACCTCTTTGCGATGGCCGATGCCGAGAGGTACGCCGTGCTCGATGCTCTTGCCGACGGTGGATTCAAGGTCGTGAGGATCTTCTTGGCTGGTATCGGAGCGAACAACAAGGTGCGTGCTCTCGAGGGCCTGTAGGAGAGGCTGGACACGTGGACTGACAAGTCATGGACCGAGCAGGGGAGCAACAGTATCGCTGTCAACGACCTCGAGCCTACGACTGTTGGCGTCTACGACGACACCATCCTCGGCTTGATCGACCAGCTGATGTACGACTGCTCTGTCCGAGGTGCGTGCCCTCGTTGCGCTCTCTTCTCTTGCCACGTGGCTAACCCTGCTCCTTTCTCAGGCCTCAAGCTCCTCATCGCCTTTGACGACCGCTACGCCCTCGGCTTCTGGTCGACCAACGCCTACGCTCTCAAGTACGGCATCGTCGCCCCCGGCTCGTCTGGCGTCCAGCAGATCGCCAACGCCGCAAACTTCTACACCAACTCCGACGCGATCGCCTACTTCGACAAGCGTCTCACCCACATCATGACGCACGTTCACCCGCTTTGGAACAAGACTTGGGCCGAGTTGGACGACGTGATCTACGCGGTTGAGCCGCAGAACGAGCCGCAGGGACACATGACGATGGTGTCGACTTCGTGGACGTGCAACAGGGCCGCGACGCTCAAGAGCCTCATCCCCGCCAACTCGTCGATCCTCGTCTCGTCTGGTGGCGGTATTACGACTACTTTGTCGCTTGGAACCTGGGCTACCAACTGCGCCAACATTGACGTCGTCTCGTACGCTTTTTCTCCCGCTGCGCTGTCCGTCGCTTTCGTGATTAACGGGGCTTCATTTCTCAGGGTCCACGACTATGGTACCGACGCCGCCGTCACCGTCAGCGCTCTCGTTTACGCCGCTCAAAACGCCGCCAGTGGCAAAACGGTGATGATGGGAGAATGGGGAATGACTGGAGCGAACAAGGCCGCTCTCACGGCTTCGTTCGTCAAGGCTTTCGCGGCGGCTGGCCTCCCCTGGATGTACTGGGAGGTACGTGCTGTCTTTTGGTTTCACGAGCTTCGTGGTACCACAAGCGCGCGCGGAACCCGTTTACGCTGGTACCTAGTTGCTAACGAAACCCTCGCTTGCCGCTCATGCAGGTCGTCAAACCCGGCAAGGCTGCCTCCGACTTTGAAGTCTGGACCGATGAGCCCTCGTGGGCCGCTCTCACCGGCGGAACCTGGTCCTCCTCGACCTACTCTACGACTTACCCTTCCACGTCATCGTACAAGTCGACGTCCAAGTCTGCGACCTACACCTCCGCCTACCCGACTTACTCGTCGGCGTACAGCTCCTACTCGAGCAAGACTACTTCCAAGACGACCCAATGGAGCTCGAGCTCGGCGGCATGGACGCCGTCGTCGTCTGCCGCGTCCTCGACCACGACGGGGTCCGGCAGGTCGACGTCGAACTACACGCAATACTAGTCTCGCGGCTTGCTCTTCTTCCCATCCTTCTTCCATCGGTAGACCTTTCTTCACCCACCTTGTTTTACTTAGAGTCGTATACCCTCTCCTCATCATCGGCTTTTTGATGACAATTGTAGCCCACTTTTTTCAGTCTCCGGTTGTCCGTGCGAAGGAACAGACGAGCGTTCAAAGGTGTAGAGAGTGTAAAAGTGATAGATTTCGATTTCCAAACCTTTCCCATACTTGAACCTTCTTCAAGCTCAGCTTGACCCATTGCCTCGTCTCCTCCTCGCCAACCACCTTGTTCTTCACTGAGCGAACGTCAACGAGCGCATAGGCGCCGTGTTCGTGAAAGGGTGCGCAGCGTTGGAAGCCATTTTCTCCTCATCGTAAGAGTTGGTGATTGGAAGCTGTTCGACGCCTTGAGTCAGCTTCTTGCTACTGCTAGAGGGATGGAGACGAGGAAGGACTTGCAGGAGTTCCGTCATCCATCTCACGAAGAACGATCGTATCAACTCGGACTTGGGACCTCGCCATGTTTCCGGCGCCCGTACCATTCCTGTTGAACTTGCCGAAACCCCTCTGACTCGTTCCGTGATCCTCCTGGCTCGTGTTCTTACGGTGGTAGAGCGACTTGCGGGAGTTGAGCGTGTGGAGGAGCGAGATGAGGACGATGCCAGCGAGGAAGTTGCCCGTCGCCTGGCCCTGCAGTCCCTCGCCGGCGACTGACTCGAGTCGGTTCATAGTTGCGATCGCGGTGGTCATGGACGAGGTGCGGAGCGAAAGACTGGTATCGTGAGTGGGCCACGTCAGTCGCGCGGGTTCACGGTCATTGGAAAGTGGTAGAAAACAACGGACAAGATCTGCACGAGAGACCGCGTTGGTTTTAGATGATGTATGAGGGTTACCGTTGGATAGAGATGAACTCACGAAGCGTGTCAAGATGTTACGAGACTCCTCGCCAGCGCCCTTTTGTAGACTCTTGAACCTCCAGCAGAGGACGCCAGCGGTAACGACTTCGACTCCCACAATGCTCCACCTACGGCACCATCAGCGACCCAAGGCATCCGGGACCGGAAAGCGAACGACTGACAGGTACATGTTGGGGAAGAGGGGCGCACTGTTGTACGTCTTGCCGAGGAACGTGAGCTGAATGCAAGTTCTTTCGACGTGGAAAGAGGTTTTCAGCGATGACGGATCGGCAAGATGAAGCTTCCCGTAACTTACGCCAAGCCAGCAGCGGTGACAACGCCGATTCCCAAACCGATGAACGCAGCAAAGTACCAGTTCCTTGCGAGACTCCTGAAAGCGATACCTGCCATTGACGCATCAGTCGGGGAACGTGGCCGGGAGACCAGGGCAGAACGCGTACTGGCGAAGAAGATTTGTGAAGGAACGACTGGTTGATCAAAACTCGTTAGTAAGAAACAGGATCTTCAGCTGGTGTCTAGCTCTTACCAATGGCGACAGTCGACCAGTTGATGAGCTGTATAGCAAGATCGGGAGGAAGCAGTCAGGACATTGTGCGCGCGCAGGCCAGTCAGAGAGCTTACGTTGCCGGACACCGTTACCGCGAAACTGTTGGTGAAGGAAGATTGTCAGCTGATGTGAACCTAATGGGACGAATGCATCTAGATTCGATCGTTACATTGATGATTCCTAAAGTTACCGACTTGGTCAGCTAAAGGACTTCACCACGAGGGCGCACAGGAACAGGCGCACGTCACCCCAACCTTGGACGGCGAGCCACCAAGCATTGGCGAACAAAGTTCCGAACTGAAGGGCACCCATAGACATTTGCCACGCAACAAGACATTTGAGGATCCAGGTGTCGTCTCTGCGAGTAGGTGAAGAGGCAAGTTAGGACTCGTTCTGAGACGCTTGTGAGAAGACGATGGGGATAGCAAGGTTGTTGACTTACGTGCAGTACTCGTACTAATCCAGCCGCAAACTTTGTCAGTAGTCCTTCAGGGATAAGTGGAACCGCATGGTAAACATCTCACGTAGTTCCTGGTCGCGAGGAAAGAAAAAGGGGCGCGCAACAGTTCGACGGCGGAGAACGGTCGGAGTGGGGAACGATGGTCAGCTCCGCCCTGCTCCGCACAGACGAAAGGGTGAACGTACCATGCCATAACCGTAGCGATTCCATACAGCCAGAAGTAAATGAAGTCGCCCGCTAGCGATGGGCCTAGTGGGGAGAAAAAGGGGACCACCGTCCGTAAGGTTTCATGGTTCGGGTGTGGCTGAGGGTTGTCGGTGCTCACCGTTCGAGGCATAGACTTCTGCCAAAGCTTCTGCTGAGGGTCCTGACATCTTGGTCTTCTAAAGGTATGGATAAGAAGAGAAGAAGTAGAAGAATGAAAGAGAGATGTGATAGAAGGAGCGAAAGGGAAGTGCGATGGAAACAGAAACGAGAGACCCGGAGAGGGGACAACAGGGCGGTCGCAAGGGAACCGAAACCGGAGTCCTTTTTCGCCGTTATTCGGTGACTTGCCGGGGAATAATGACTCCTGTATTTGCTGACATGACCTTGTGGTCTCGACCCTCCTTTCCGCATGGGTCGACGGAGTGCGAGGAGGGTGGCGGTGTCAGAGGGGGTTCGCGGACGTCTGGGCTAGCGTTTTTGATTAGACGTGGTGTCAACGGAGTGGAATGGATGCCAGCGCTCGAGGTTTTGACTCCAAACAGCACCCTCACAAGCAACCACTTCTCCCTCAACTGCACCCGGATAGAAAAGTAACAAATTCTCGGCTTCGCCGGGCCGCTGGACTGCGAGCTATCATCACAAGAAACCCATAGAACTTGAGGTCCGTGTCTTGATTGTTCCCTTGTTCTTTGCACAAACGTTATAAAGGGGAGTGAGCTTAAGCTTCATAGGAATCAACTGCGAGGGTCGCACGTGTGCCGTCTTGCTGCCAGGTTGTCGGCGCTTCGAACAAAGGTCTCGCCTGGGCTTGTAGAACCACGTGATGGGATGCTTCAGACTTTGTAAAGTTTTGCGCACAGCTCTTCCCACCTACTGGTCCGGTTGTAGCATGGTGTTTTGCGGAAGACAATGGTGTCATTATCTCGGAGCGGACAGGCCTTTAACGACGCTCAGGACCTTCTACTATCAAACGAGCGGCCCCACGAAGAATCTCCCTGCTCGAGCCTCTGATTAGCCATGAATTTTCCGGATCACCACTGTTTCAAGATAAGCTGCTGCCCGATAGATGATGCGGACGGAGCCTGAGCGGGATCCAAAGCATGGCGACGGGCGGCGTGCACGAGTCGCGCGCACAGGGAGCGCCGTACCGTCGTCGTTGTCGTGATGGTCCAGATTTGGGGATAAAGGATCACTTCATCAACTTTGGCTAGTCTGAAACGCTCTGAACTTGTCTGACTTGCGATGGCCTCAGGGCTTCGTCAAGCGTTTCTGCGCGCCGTCCACTTCCTAAATACAACAGGTCGAGAACTATCAAGGCACTCCTCGAAACAGATCTTCAACAGCCTTCTTTGAACTGAACGGTGAATCGCGGCACTCGTGACTTTTGTCTGAGCAATCTGAGCTGACGTGGCAGTGGTGAGCCACACCGAGTGGCAAGCTAGGCACAATGGAACCGTCAGATTGGGAGCCTTGGCTCCAAACTCGCTCAAGTTTCCCTGTACAACTCAATGGCAAGAAGGCGTACAATCGACAAGCCGTTGTCCCCGTTTCCCGCCCCTCTGATTCGCGCCTCCCTCGCCCAAGTCGAAATAATTGAACTTTCAGTCAAAATTGTGAAAATGGATCGAGGGTCCAGCTGTTCGCCTTCTCGCCTCGCTCCTTCGTGCGCCCACGAACAACACATACTTTTTCGCCAGAGATTCACAGCACAACTTGCAGCAAGAAATAGCCTCGAGCAGCCCTCGCCATCTCAGCCCTCGTCCGACGCCATGTCTGTGAGTCGTCGCCCCGTCGCTGCCGCCCGCCTTCGCCAAACAAAGTCACCCCAAATCCTGGACCGGCCACCCTTCGGCTCTTTGACCTCGCCACCACCGTTGGAGGCACGAGAACCATCTCTAGATAATGGAACGGAAAGAATTGCATCAAGTTTGGGGGGTCGACGAGCCGCGAGCGCACGTTCGGACTTCGCTTCGGCGTTGAGCTGAGCTGAGCGCGCCCGCTTCGTCAGGCCCAACGAAGGAGGACGTGCCGCGGGAGGGACGTGGCACTCGGGCAGGACGCGCAACCAACCGTGCCGAGTTGTGGGACAGCCGCTGATCGTTCGATTGTTTGCTGGAAATGCAGGTCCTTCGTCTCCAGAGCACGGCTTTCCTCCGCCGTACTGCAGCCGCCGTCCCGCTACGCGCCTGCGCCGTCCCTCCCTCTGCGACACTCAGACTCAGGCTCCTCCACTCGACGCCTTCGACTTTGCTGGACACTGAACAGCAACCATCGTCGTCGTCGTCGAGCTCCAGTCCTCCCCCGTTCCCCAACACCCGACCTCCGAACCCCGTTCCTCCCCCGCCCATCTCGCCACCCCCAGTCCAGGCGCGCATCCCAAAGAGGAGAATCACGTCCGTCGACCAGCTGCCAAAGACTTTTGGACGGAATCAGATCATTCCCGTTCCGAATGAGGTGCAGAAGGATTTGGAGGAGGTGATGGGAGAGTTCAAGGCGCCCGTGCGGTACGCTTTCGCGTATGGCAGTGGAGTGTTCAGACAGAGTGGGTATACCGACAAGGTGAGTAGCTGTTTCTTTTTCGGTCCTTGGCTTATCAAATGTGGAAGTCTGATGAGCTGACACCGGGATCATCCCGCAGGACAAGCCACTCCTCGACTTTGTGTTCGCCGTCTCGCACCCGTCGCACTGGCACGCCATCAACATGCAGCAGAACCCTTCGCACTACTCTCTGCCGATGAGATTACTCGGAAGCGATGCAGTCGCTTGGATGCAGGACAAGGGGCTCGGTGCGAGCGTGTGGTTCAACGTCGAGGTTGAGGTCAAGGGCAAGGTGAGCTTCTTTCGCTTCGGAGATCGGTGCCGGAGGAGCGATCAAAAGGGAGCTGGGCGTATAGCTGACTATTGACATGGCGGACAGATCGTCAAATACGGCACCATCTCGGTCGAAGCCCTGTGCCGCGACATGCTCGACTGGGAAACGCTCTACATCTCCGGCCGGACCCAAAAGCCCGTCAAGATCCTCGTCGACGACGCGCGCGTCCGTCTCGCCAACCAAGTCAACCTCGCTTCGGCACTCCGAACCGCCCTTCTCCTCCTTCCTGAGGAGTTCACCGAGGTCCAGCTGTTCGAGGAGATCGCCGGGTTGAGCTACCGCGGGGACTTTAGGATGGCCGTCGGCGAGAACCCTCATAAAGTGAGGAACATCGTCGGAGCGCAGTTGGAGGAGTTCAGGAGTTTGTATGGCGGGCTTCTGAAGAGCTTCTGGAAGGGTGTTTATGTGATTGGAGAGGCGCCAGGGAGGGATGGGGGAAGGCCGGTGAGGTTGATGAGGCAGGATAAGAGTACGAAGAGGAGGGCGGAGGTGTTGAGCAAGTTGCCGGTGGGGTTGAAGAGCAAGATCAGGGCCCACTATGATAGGAAGTGGAACCTCAAAAAGGCGTTGGGTGCCGAGGAGGTTGGTGTGAAGGAGGGTGTGGAGGAGTTGGAGATCTACGAAAGGATCGTCGAGGACTCGGAGTTTTTGATGACTCTGCACAGAAGTACGTGTTTTCCTTTTTGCTGTATCAGGAGATGACATGAGAGCTGACCACGTACCCTATTGCAGGCATCGCTCTTATCGTCGGACGCCCAACGTTCAACCAGTCGCTCAAGGGCATCCTCTCGGCCGGCCCTCTCAAGTCACT
Organism: Pseudohyphozyma bogoriensis; assembly: GCA_024364755.1. Lineage (NCBI taxonomy): Eukaryota > Fungi > Basidiomycota > Microbotryomycetes > Chrysozymaceae > Pseudohyphozyma > Pseudohyphozyma bogoriensis. The sequence continues at coordinate 139,642 of JALBUQ010000055.1, forward strand.
ACGCTACATCGGACCGAAGCTTCGCAAGAAGTGGGGAACGCCAGCCAAGCCCGCCATCGCCGCCGGTCCGGCCAAGGCCGAGTCTGAACCGAAAAAGGACGAGGACAGGTCGTCGAGCAGTGCTTAAACTCCGTCCCTGTCCTATCCTCCCCCTTCTTTTCCTCCATATCCATCATTTTCCTCCCCCATCTCGCAACTTCATTTCTCATACTTTGCATCTCGTTGTACCACTACCACAAATCCTCTTCGCACTATTACATTCGCTCCATCCTCTTCGGTCTTCTCCTGTGCGCCGCTGTCCTTTAGACATCGTCTCCCTTCCCCCCCTCTTTCGTTCCTCCCGTTCTTCAAAAATCAGATTCAAGACGCATGCTATACCGCTCGTAACCTTTGGAACACTGTACTCTTTTCGTTTACGTTTGTCGTTTTTTGTCGTCTGGAGCGAGAGATTGATGTGTGAACGGGCGTCAGCTCGAGGGTGGATGTCAACGGCATAGAGATTCATAAAGCCCGGCACGGCGAAAGTAGTCGTACCGGGCTGGAGAATGGGTTCACCCTCACAACGTGACCCAATATATAGGGCTTAATGAGCAACCCAAATGGGAAAGAAAACACGTCAGCTTCCTCGGCCTTCCCGCGCCACCGGACTGCGCACTTTCTCCCCCCCAGCCCCAGCAACAGGCCAGCGGCTAGCTCCTTCTCCCCAGACACTCGCGCTCAATCTCGCACTATTGTCCATCGTCGACCGTTCAGCTATAGTTAAGCAGTTGAAAAGCGACACGACGGGGATCGTACGACTTTTGGCAAGAGGGTTCCATCCAGAGGAGGTGGAGCTCCCTTATTGATCGACGCGAAGCGACGGGGAACGGAGGGACCAGTAGGGAGCTGTCGCGGAGAGCTGACGTCGGAGTTTAGTATCAGGTGAGAGCTGTCTTTCATTGTGTTTTCGTGTAGGTGCGAGCAAGGTCGGGTTCCGTGGGAGCTTGGAGCATGAGGAGCGGGCCGATGTCAACGGTCAAAACAAGGAGCGGGAGCCCGCGCGCCTGAACGGGTCGTACTCGTTACGAAGAGCTGAGAAGCCCTGTCATGGGTGAATTTGGCTTGGTACTTGAGGTTCTCTTTGTGAGGGAAGGTGGGGAGATTGCGGTGGTGCGGGGATGATGCAGCAGAGGGCGAACGTCTGGGCGAGATTGCGATGCGATGAAGCAGGAAGTTGTCCTGTCCAATGGGAGGAACACGGAGGTCACACCTCATATTCTCTCTGAGACAATCAACAGAGGCGGTGCGGCTAGTCAGGTGATTGTCCGTCGTCGTGAGGGAATTCGAAGCGGTTGTTTTGGGGGGGAGCGACGCACGATGCGGACGAGGGATCATGCCACCGGCCCGCTCCTGATCGATGAGAGGGTTGGGATCAAATCAGATCAGTTTACGGAGTGCGGTGGAAGTGAGCGCAATTCTGGACTGGCGGTGGAAGGGGCGCAATCGGTGGTCCGCGGACCGGAGTCTCACCCCAAGTCGTGCTTATCGTCCTTTGTACTGATTTTGCTTCCTCCTTCTTCCAGCCCTCGCTCCTCTCTCTCTATCTACCACCACCAATCATCCCTCATCTCACCTCCGCCGAACTTATCGACCCCCTCGCTGTCCCACCATGTCCCAGTCGACCCCGCGTGCGTCCGACTCTCCGGCGGCAGGTCCATCCTCTCCAAAGAAGGCGCCATCCAGCATTGCATCAAAAGGCTCAGGATCCTCGACTCTCGCTGATTTGACGGCGTGTGTAAGGAGGACGAATGGCGAGAGACCGCCGCCTTTGGTGAGTTTCGTTTTTGGTCCTTCGTCCTCCCATGGGTCGTTTGCCCCGGTCGACGCTAGTCGCACCACACCGCACGTTTTCCACCTTGAACGGAGCGGAATCCGACTATCGTCGACTTTTCACCTGTCAACCTCTGTGCGATCTTGTGGAATCGTACTTGGCCTTCAGCTTGTCGAGTTCCATCGTTGCAACCAGCTCCTATCACTCCGTCGTCGTTCCGCCGCACTCCGCTCTCCGATTCTTCCCACGAATTTGCAATCACGCTCACGTTGGACCGTGTTTATTTTGGCTGACTTGATGCCTACCCTTCCCCCGTCAGGTCGGATGTTCGCTCACCCTGTTGAACGACCACGTCTACCTCTTCGGCGGCCGCCTTGTCCCGACACGGACGATGGTTTCAACCCTTTACCGCCTCTCCCTCGTAACCCTCACCTGGACCCGACTATGGCCACCACCATCCTCGACTTTCACCGATTCGACCGACCCTTCCCCTCCTCCCACCGCCACTCCCTCATCCGAGCCCTCTCTCCACCCGCCAAACGAACACCCCGGAGGCCCCGTCCCTCGATATTTCCATTCCGCCGAAGCATGGGGCAACAAAATCGTCATCTTTGGTGGAGAGGGGTACGCGCCTCTACAGGACGGCGAGACGATCGACCAGGTCCCGTTGATCACGCTCGGCGACGTCATTGTTTGGGACACAGTCGAGGGGAAATGGGAGTTTCCGGAGGTGGGATGTGAGGAGGGAGTGGAAAGGCCGGAGCCTAGGTATGCGCATTTGGGAGTTGTGAGCAGTTTCGTGGAGGAGGGCAAGGGAGTGTTGGCGAGTGAGGAAGAGTCGAGGTGGAGGGAGAGGAGTTTGTTGATCATTCTTGGGGGCCAAGATATCAAGAATACCTGTGAGCATCTCTCTCTTGCGCTTCAGGAACTCGTTACGGGCGGCTCAGAAGCTGGGCAAGGGAAAACCTCAACGCTGACGTGGACTCTATTCAGATCTGCACACGGTCAACGTTCTCGACTTGGAGACGATGATGTGGGTCAGAGTCGGCAAGTGGGATCGCCATATCGGAACGTACCGAGCTGTCGCAACGACGGCGAAGTGGACCGTGGTCCCAGGCGGACCTTCTCCGACCCCAGTGCTGGGGAGTACATCGGCGAAAGGCGCGCATCGGAGCAGCAAACCCGTCACGCCGTCGCCTCTGGGTGGTGGTGCTGGTGGGAAGGAGGAGTTGGAAGAGGGGAACGGGATGGGCTTGAAGAAGGGCGAGACGTTGACGCAGTTGAGCTACTCGACGCGAGCGCCAGCGAGTAAAGCAGAGCCGTTGTTGATCTTTTCGAACTTCAACTTTACTCAGTGCGTGCTTCGTTCTCCTTTTGGGCTCTGAGCTGGCTGACGGTGCTTCTTGTAGAGTTCGACGAGACCTTGACATGCTTTCTGCTCCCTCGCCGCCGACTCATCCTCTCGACACGACCTCGCTCTCCACGATGATGGCCGGCATTCAGCTCCCTCCAGGCCTCCGCTTCCCGACTGGCACCATCGTGGGTCGTCACCTACTCATTTTCGGCACCTACCTTTCCCATACGGTCAACACGTTCTCGATCTGGGCGTTGGATCTTGGGCCGGCGGGAGCTGGAGGCATTCCCGATCTGGTGAAGAGAGGGGACACGTTGAATTGGATGAAGGTTGATCCTGGGAGTGCGTTGGCAAAGGGAAGCTGGAACAGGGCGCTAGGGTGGAAGAACAGTGTCGTGGTAATTGGGGACCGAGGTGCGTTGGCTTCCTTCGCCGATGAGTAAACCGACTGACGAGTTGATGCTCACCAGAACGAGACATCGCTTCCGACTACGACCACCGCCAGACCAACTTTACTCATCTCACCTTTGTCGACCTCGAAGCGTTCGGCATCTACCAACCTCCACCTCAACCGCTCCCTCCCCTCGCGCAATCGTTCGGCCTCCTCACCCTCTCCCAACCTTTCCTCGCCGACTTTGAGATCATCTGTTCGGACGGAAAACGACTCGGCTGTTCCCGCAAGATGCTCGAGGACCGGTGGCCGTGGTTCAAGGAGAGGATGGACGACTTCAAGAGTCGCGCCAAGGGCATTCTTGCCGCCTCTAAACGAGTCGTCGAGCCGTCGACGGCGGGCGAATCGGAGAACGGACATAGCACGTCGCCGACGGTGGCGGAAAAGGACGATACGACGTCGACGTTCCCGGGGAACATGAAAAGTCCGACTAGGTCTTCGACGGAGCTCCGTCTTACGCCTAGAACGCTCAACCTCCCTGAACCCTCTTCCGTCGTTCAAGGCTTCCTTCAGTACCTCTACACCCTCACGCTGTGCACGCCGCTCCAGCTCACCCTACCCGTCCTCTCCGGCTTGCTCGTCTTTGCCAAGACGTACAACGAGGCCAATCTCAGGGCGCTGGTCGTCCATGCTCTCCATGAGGCCGTCACGACGGAGACGTGGTCGGCTGCGGCGGTTTACGAGGCCGCGACGTTAGGTGGGTGTACGGCGCTCCAGATTCGGACGTTGAGGTTGATGCTGGTGCGGGCTATCTTTCTTTTCTTTTGTCAACTTGATCCTGATATTCAGTGTAATGTATTACAGGCCGGCCCACGAGCAGTCGCTAAGAAAAACGGCAACGACTCCGCTGAGGGCAGCGTCCAAACAGGTAGGTCTACCAAGGTCGCTTGACCATCCTCCTTTCCCCCTTTGCTCTTTCTTTCTTCTTCTTCTTTTTTTCCACCCCTTTTGTCGCTTTTTGGCATCGTGTATACCTTGGTATTTAGACTTTTAGTTCCCTGTACTTCTTTTTTTCTTCTTCTTTCTTCTTGGTCTGGGACCATTTTCTTTTGCGGACTTTCCCTTCTTTTTTCGTTGGAGTTGGACCCTTTCTTTTTTATGCTTCGCTTGATAGCTGCCTGGTCGGTGATTGGGACTGAAACTCACACGCTATGTCCGGCAACAGTCGGTACTCCAGCTGCTATCCCGAGCCGACCACGTCAGTCCGTCGGTCCACCACCAGCTGCCGGCCTGGCACCCAACCGACCGCCACGCTTCTCCAGCTACGGTGTGCAAGGCTTCAAGGCTTCAAGTTTGCCAAGCTCGACTCTGACCAGCTCACAAGAATTTACGACTGGCGCTCGACCTTTAGTCCCCTCGACTCTGTCGCCTCCTTCCACTCCACCGCCTCGCGGTGCTCCTCCTTCGCCTCCACTCCCCAGCAGCCCGTCTCGCTCCCCAAATCGAACGTCCAAATCCAGCGCTCCGTCACGTCCCTCCTCTCCGACCCTCATTCCCGTCCCCGTCTGGAGCCCATTCCCATCCTCGCCCGCACCTTCAATCTTCTCGTTCCCTCCCAGCTCTCCACCACCACCGCTTCCGCTTCCTCGGGGTAGGCGAAGATCTAGTGGTTCAGTCGGGTACTTTGATAAGATTCCTGAACTCTTCTCGGATACGGAAGGCGAGTCAGAGTTTGAGGACGTTTGTGGAACGCCGGGGTCGGTATCGACGCTCGCGACGTCGGTGTCTTCAAGGGCGTCGAGTACTGGTAATTCGAGACCAGGCTCAGGAGAGGGAAAGGAGCAGCTTGCGAGGGCGCCGGAGCTTGAACCTCGTGAGTTTTCTATCGTTCAAGGGCTGTTCTTTGCGGTGTTGACGCTTGGCTACGTTGCAGAGCTCGAAGTCGACGAACCCGCAAGTCCGACCGACACTGTCAATCTCTCTCGCATCGCCTCACGACCAATTACGCCGTTCATGTACCTCCCGACTTCCAGAGCGCCATCACCGCCTCCGTCTACCATCGTCAGCGAGAAGGAGACCGTCCGCCGCAGCTTCTCCATCTCGTCTCGCTCAACCCGAGCTCGCACGCTGAAGCGACCGAAACCACCGAAACGAGTCGGAAGCGATTCAGAATGGCGACCGTCGGGCATCAGCTTACTCGATACCCAGAGAGTCGCGGACGCTGTGCCGCTTTCGACGCGAGTGGCAACGGAGATTTCGGAAGAGATGATGGCCAAGTTCGACAACCTCCTTCTGCCGACTTCGATCGCCAGCATGTCGCTCGTGGATCTACCCAAGTCGGCTTTGAACCCCACTCTGCAGACTGAAGCTATTACGATGTCGGGGTCGACCACGTCAGCCTCCGAATTATCGACGTCGGGTGGAGGAGTGCAGGAGTTGTCGAGAGCGTCAGCGGACTCAGAGCGGCCCACGGTCTCTTCGTCGTCGTCGAAGAGGTCGAGCGGCGGCTATTTTCGAGACACCGCCAGTTCGTTTCGCCGGTACTCGACCAACTCGAGCACGCGAGGAGACCCGTTCCCTTACGACGTGGAAGATGCCGAAGGCTCACCGTCGCCTCTCAAGTCTCTCGTCAACTCCCTTCGACCCGTCTCGCTCCGTCCTACTCGACCGCCGCCCCCGCTTCCTCTCGCAGAGGTCACCTCAGCGCCCATCACTGTCGACTCGACGCCGGCGCGACACCCTCACGTCTCGAGCCCGTCTGCTCCTGTCGGCGTATCTCTCATCGGCATCCCCGAAGCAGGACCTCGTCTTTCCATCACTTCAGCTCACTCCCAGCTCTCGGAAGAGTCGAGTGGCTCGTCAGCGCACGACCGCCGTTGGCAGCTCGCGGCTCTGGGACTTCCGGTGCCCGCGTCCGCCAGTCTGGGTCCGCCTTCCGCCAGCTCGAGGGGCAAACTCTCCAGTGGCAGCAGTATCGCTACCGGTCGAGCCGGCGGCAAGGGAAAGGGCTTGCGGCTGTTCAGCTCCCAAGCGCCATCAGCGCACGCCAAGACCCAGCGTCGCGAGCTCGAGACGACTCTGGGTGCGCAGGTGCTAAGGGCGTCGGGCGCGAGCGAGGCGGAGATCACGCTGAGGAGTAGGAGTGTGGGATACGGGCTGCTGAAGAAACAGGAGGAGGCGATGAGGGAGAAGGAGGGCACAGGCAAGAAGGGGAGCCGGCACGGCGCGGCTCAGACGGCCAAGTCTTTGCCTGCGCACGGCGGCGAGGATGGGGTAGAGTATCGTGGAGGCGCTGTGTTGGCGTCTGCTTGGTCCAACTACGACGACTGAAGGACGTGATGTACTTGTCTTTTGTTTGTTGCTCGAAACCAGACGCTTGTGATTGTGATGCCCTGCCCTGCCTCCGACGGGTGCGTACGGCGTCTAGCCCTGGCACCATTTTTAGCCTGGTCGGCACTCGCGTTCGTCCCGTGCGCGTACAAATAAAGCACTCAGCGACACGTACACCATCGCTTTCTGCTGTTGCTCTGGAGACACCTGCGCTCCTGAAGGCTCCGGTTCCGTACAATTGGAGCACGTTTGGGCCCTCTGGGTTGGGGTGGCTCTTGCACCGCCCAGTCCAACCATTGTTTCGGAATTGATATCATCGTGCGCAGCTCAGAAACGCCAGCTGCGTGTGCGTCGCCCCAAGCGTTCCTTCACCCGGAGCGCGGGCGCGCTCCTCTCGTCGCTTCGTCTCCTCGAACACTCCGACCAAAAGAGCGAAGCGAGAGCCTGCAGCGACCTTCCTTCCACCCTCTTCGCTCCTTCACTCCTTCAACACCTGCCCTACCCTCCGGCACACCCGCGCCCTTTGTCCCCAGACGAAGTTCGTCAGAGGCAGCCCTCCGCCCAGCCCTGAGCAGCCGCCCGCCCGCACGGGGCAGCAGCCACACACCACACGGCTCAGAGATGGGGTTCTGGGACCGCGCGCTGTCGTCCAATCGGATCGAACTCTTTGGGGTGAGCTCATTTCTAGCTATAGTGAAGGGTGGGAGGGACGCTGACAGGGTGGAGCAGTATGTCTACACGCCCATCGCGCTCCCGACTTCGAGCAGGCGGTCGAGCGCGACGAGCTGCGACTCTTTGTTTGCTGAAAAGCCGGTTCGCGTCGAGCGGCGCGCCTGGCTCGCCCGCACGCTTCGCTCACCAGCATGCACCTACACCCTCCAACTCCTCGCACTCGTCCTCCTCGTCGCCATCGTCGCCGTGTTCAACCTTTTCCACCACGCGACGTCCCCGATTCCCGCACCGGTCGCGTCTGGCTCCTCTGCGCTCGCCGCTCTAGCCTCGTCGTCCATTCCCCCGGCACGGAGACTGGCGGAGCTCAACGAGGCGTACGACTCAGAAAAGGAAGGATTCGGCGTCGGGAACGCGAACCTCGCGGCGTATAGGAACGAGCTGAACGACGCGTACGCCACGTTGTTTGGACCGCAAGTCGTCCCCTCTGCCGTCGACCTCGTCGACAGCCGGCATCCGTCGGAGACTCCGCTTCCATCAATATGGAACAACAACAGTTGCGCCCTCGACCCCTCCTGTGCGCTTTCGACCACGCCCATCCCCTCCGACCTCTACATGACGGCTTACTCTGTCTCCCCCGAACCTCCCTCCGTCCCCACGTGGCGCGAGAACAACCCCTCCCTCTCGATCGACCTGTTCAACGACTCTCAAGTCCTCGACTGGATCAACAAGCGGTACCCCGCCGGCAGCATCGCTTGCGAGTTCGCCGCGCTCCCGATCAACATCCTCCAGTTCGACCTCTTCCGCCTGCTCGTCCTCTTCGGCCGAGGAGGGTTCTACGCCGATGCCGACACGATGGCCATCAAGCCTGTTGAGCGCTGGGGGGAGAACGCGGTGGACCTCACGGACCCAGTCCTGCGCGCTGCTTCCGACGTCGACGCTTCCGCTCCTCCAGCACTAGTCATTGGCGTCGAGTGGGCCGGCAGGACAGAAGTCAACGCGCTCAACCCGCTCTACACGAGGTCTGTCGGAGTCGTGCAGTGGTCTTTCGGAGCGACGAGGGGGCACCCAGTCCTCCTCGACTCGATTCGGAGGATCGTCGATCACACGCATTGCGTGGTTGGCGACGACGAGGAGTGCACGAGCGCGCCGCTGCATTTCGATCCGCAGGAGTCGAGGATGATCTTGGAGTGGAGCGGTCCAGCGGTGGTTTCGGACGCGGTGGCGAGGTGCGTTTTTCTTCTTTCCTTTTGTGAGCACGAGCACGAGCACGAGCAGGCCAGCTGATGATAGTGACGTGGCTTGTAGGTACCTCCGCACGCGATGGGGAGTCTCACTCGAGTCTGTAGCAGATTACTCCGTTCCAGTGAGGATCGGAGACGTCGTGATCCTTCCCATTGGGTCGCTCAACGCGCGCACGAACCCGCTCGCGAAAATGTTTGACTGGTTCGTCGGGCGCAACAAGACGCCGCTGACGGGGAGGGAGGAGTGCTTGCTACATGGTGCGTTGTTTGCGTCTCTCGCTAGCTTTTTGCGGTGGAGGATGACTGACTGATTTGGTGGTCTCTTTTTCGCAGAGCACGCTGCATCGTGGTGGAAGTGGGGAGCGGGAGGCGAGTCGGTCGTGCTTGAACGTCAGGACGTCAAGTGCTCCGCGTGAGTTGATACCCCTTCGAGTAGACGCAATTCTTGTTACCACTATCACCAATCGCATACCAGCATCTTTTGATATCATCTATATTGCCATGGTCGGCTGTCCAGCAAACAAATCCCTTAATAACAGAACAGGACGAAGCGCAGAGCACGGACGAGTTCCGAACATCCCAACATTTTGCAAACTGCTTCCTTTAGTGGTAGCCCCAGTGGTGGTGATCATAGTCTTTTTATCCCAATGAGCGCAGTGTGGAGGGAAGAAAGAAGTCTACCATTCTGTCTTCGTGGTGCGCGCGCGATGGGACGGTTTCGATGGGAGAACCCAGGAAACAAATTGGTGGGCACGCGGAGCCATTCTCTCAGACCATGCCCGTACGCTCACAAGACCGCCTTTCTATCTTTTTTGCAAGCTGTTTCTTTTTCTTGAATCCGAAGACAGCAGGACCTCCCACGACGAGATTATTCAGCATCGCAATCCTTCTCTCCCAGTACCCCTTTGCCTCGTCGTATCTGCATAACCGGCCGTCTCTTCTCTCACCTTACCACCACAGCGATACCAAAAGAAGTCAAGCAAAAAAATTCATTTCCGCTGCCACATGAATTCAAACTCTTACTGCCCTCATCCTCCACCCTTCACCTCAAAGCGGCAACGCCGGGTCCCTCCTCGTCTTGGCCCCCTTTGGCCTCCCTCTTTTCCTCCTCTTCTCCTCACCTCCCTGCTCGACTCGACACTTAAGATTCCCCTCGACCTCCACTTCTGTCAATTCCTCCGTTTCGCCTTCTCCCACACTCGAACTCCCTGCGACGAGATCCGTCCCGTTGCCCTCGACCGGCTCGGGCTCGACGTGGGCGTCTCCGACTCGCGGCGTCGTCCTACCGGTCGTCGAAGGTGACGAAGTACCTCTCCAAGCTCTCCCCCTTGCTCCTCTAGTGGGATCGGTCTTCGTGCTGTCCTTGAACGTCGCCGTCGTCCCTCCCACCAGCGTCGCAGGACGCGGCACCGCCCACCCCCTCCTGGCCAACCTCGCGTCCTCCTCTCCCTCATCGCCGCCCGCCTGCTCAAACCCCCACCCTCGTTTCCTTTTACCAATCCTATTTGCACTATCCTCACTCGACGCCGATTGCTTGAGCGCCTCGATCCTCCGCTGTTCCTCTTCGACGCGCTTCTCGACTTCGTACCACCCGACTCCGTCGTCCAACTGCGCTTCCGCCTCCTTGCCCCCTTTTTCCATCGCCTCCTCCCCACTCTCACTCCTCCTCCTCTCATCCCTCACCGTCCTCTCCCCAATCCTCACCAACTCACTCAACCGACTCTCACTCCTCCCCTTCACTTTCCTCCCCTTCCCGGCCGACGAACTCGCACCATGAATAAACTCCTCCCTCCCCTCTCTCACCAACGCTACCAACAAGTCCGTCCATCCTTTCGGGAGGAACTGAGCGTTATTGAGGAGGAATACGACGTTCGCGCCGAGGCGGAGTGGGGTCGCGTCGATTGGTGGGAGAGCGGGTGGGTTTGGGTCGGTAAGAGGCGGAGAAGGGAGGGTGTAAGAGTGCAGTTGGGGTTGGAAGGTCGTGGAGAGTGAGAGTGGGGGGCCAGAGGTGTAAGGCGAGGGCGGGGGGAGGGTGTAGGTGTGAATGATTGGAGGAGAGTGGCGTGGCTGCATCGCGGACAGGAAATGGGGGGTCAGCTCCGTCCACGTGTTCCTTCTTCGTTCAGCTCTCAAAGAGCAGACTCACGAATCGTCCTTGCTCAGCACCATTCCCAACGTGATCCCTCCTTCTCAGCCCATTCTCCTCGTCCGACCCACTCAC